>JAAGEH010002534.1:6943466-7120752 GCA_011751065.1 Lasiurus cinereus | reverse complement strand
AGGAGGGAAAGAGGGAGGGAGGTAGAGGGGCAAAAGAGAGGGAGGAAGGAAGAGAGGAAGGGAGGGAGGAAGGAAGAGAGGAAGGGAGGGAGGAAGGGGGAGAAGAGAGGGAGAGGTAGGAGGGAGAGGAAGAGGGAGGGAGAGAGAGAGAAACATCATTAGGGCTGCCTCTTGCACGCTTCACACAGGGATTGAGCCCACAACCTAGGCATGTACCCTGACCAACTAGCAACCTCTCAATGCATGGGACAGTGTTCGACCAACTAAGCCACACCAGCCAGGCTCCAATGTTTTTTAAACCACCTGTTTCTAATTTTTTAGAAAATAAAATAAATCAGATACACTAATATTATTAATACTGAGCATGGTTCTAATATTCATTTTGTAATACTCTATTTCCCACTATTAAGATAAACAATAAGATTAAGAAGGTCAAGTAAAAGAATCAACACTGTTAGAAAAACAAAATCTAGAGACTATTTCAAAGCAACTTGAGTAGCAAGCAATTTTATAACACCAATTTTCTGAAACTTTAGATACTGTTAAAAAGATTATCTTAGAAGAAATAAAATTAAGAGGGAGTAGATTCAACCTTTTATGTAGATGGGCTAGCTATCACACCCTATTCTTGATCAAGATATGTAAACAAAATGAATGACATAAACATTTTTTAAAGTATATATAGACAGACACACATGGGTCTTAATGAAGAACTATAAGAAACTAGTTTTTTTTTGTCCTTTCAAAAGGTTGCATATGACATCATAAATATTGCAATTTGGTTGCTGATAATTTTGTATCATTTTCTTATGTATCATTTACAGGTAAGATACACAAATGACTTCTACTTCTGAACTTCAGAAAGATAAATGTAAAATATTTTCAATGGGGGGCTTTACCATACACCTTCACACCTAATACAGAATATTCAAGACGTAAGGGCAAATAATATAATCAAGTTTTAAATCATTTTCCATTCACTATTATGAACAGAACAGCATCATTATTTCAAGAACACTACCTGGCCCATAGCAAGTACTCAATAAATACTTGATGACTTGAAGAATTTTAAATGGCAAAATAGTTATATGTAAGAAAATATTTAAATGAGATTAAAATTGTTCTCTACAAAGGCTAATCTTTAATTAAACTTACTTTTAAGTATAGTTGGTCTAATTAGAGGGGGTAAACATTTACAACTTACAGTAACTATGTAAATATTTTCCTGAGTTCTCAAAAATTTTTCTGAAATAAAAGTTTTCAATATTTCAGAAATAACTTTTATTATTTACGTATTAATAAATGTAACTCTTTCGTTTGAACTTAGTGTTTTATTATACCTTCCTATTGAGAAAACTCAATTTGGGTTCATTTCTTTAAAGAAAAAAACTAAGGTACAATTTATATACAATAAACTGACAGGTGTTTAGCTCTGGGTTGTGACAATTAAATACAACTTTGTAGCCTCCGCTGAAAATGTGTAAAATATTTCTATCAACTCAGAAAGTATTGTCCTGCCCCTTTCTAGTCTATCTTCCACAACTGATTTCTATAACCAAAGCTTTTCTCACTCATTATAGTTTTTGAGATTCATCAGTGGATCAGTAATTCATTCCTTTTCATAGTTAACCAGTATTTCACTCCGAATATACCATAATTTGTTTATCCATTCTCCTTTTGGTAGATACTTGCATTGCCCCCAGTTTGGGACTATTAGAAATAAGGATACTATAAACATGCTTGTATGTCTTTTAATGGAAATATGTTATTAACTCTGTTCCACCTTTAAATTCTCTGTTCAAAATTGGCCCTTCCTAGATAAATAAAAGCTAAAGCTATTAAAGCTGTTTTACTGGGGAAAAAGTTGCCTTTAGGATCAAAACCATTTCATTTCAAAGCAAACTAGTTCAAATGGGAAACTATTATATTCAAAGTTTAAAAGCTAGCTTTTAGATCTCAAAGTAAATAATTGTCTGACTTTAGAATGGGAAGATGTTTTTCGTTGTTCTATTTTAAAAGTTTCTATGACAGGGAAGCTTTTAAAAGGTCAAAGTATTAGGATACACTCTACTTCCAAAGGGCAAAATCATACAAATTTATCTTAAAAGCCTCACTCTTAAAAATGTGACCTAAACTAAAATAGATAAGTTGCCCCTAGTAAATAAGGCTTGTCTGTAAATACTATACGATAATGAGTAATTAAGAATCTCCAAGTGTTTACAAAGAATGCAGAGTCATCATGAGAGTCAATTTTTTCTAACCACTGTAAATAGGGAAGGAAAAATAGGCAACAATGTAAACTGTACCTTATTTTTTGCCTTGTCATAGATAGAAAATGAAAATACTTTTGATCTCCTACACATTTACACAATTGCTGAAAAGTTATCTTCCAGATTTTTATTTCAGCAAAGTCTAAGTATGATTCTCTAAATAGCTCAATCAAGGGAGCCAAATGTCACTAGCTATTACAATCTATTCTTAAGGGTAGACTCAGAGTAGAAATTGCTTTTCCTCCGCAGCCTTCAAAACAGAGTGTACGACTGCTACAGTGTCATTGTCCAGAGTGAAACAGACTATTTTTTCCATAAAACAGCTATTAAAAACATGTTTATGTTTCCTAAACAAATAAGCAATACAATAACAACTAGACATACTGTAATGTGACTTAAGTATGAACTAATTAAGATATTTACCAGAGTTGTCATTGTTTCTGAGAAACAGTCCTCTAGTTATTTAAAAGCTTTAAAGAGGAAGTTACTAAATATTACTGATTTAAGGAGAGACTTAGGTTGAGTTTTTTTAATGCCTTTAATAGCAATTAAATATTTGTTGATAAGAGGGATCCTTAAAAAAACAAAACACACTTGTAAAATCTTCTAGCCACTAAATCAATTATTGTAGGTCCTAATATGCTTCAACTACACTATATTTACAGAAAAGGGAAAACTAATATAAAATCATCCATCATCAGAACACACATAATTTAGGATTGGGGTGGGAGTAAGAGGGCATATTTTTTTTCCTTGACTGTTAAAAATTCGGCAGTTAACTTATGCAAATTATTAAAAAAGTAAGTTGGCAACTGGGAACAAATGTCACAAAATGTAACATTCTTTTGACCTGGTATTACTTTACCCAATGGAAAAAAAAAAAAAATCGGTATTGGTACAGGGCTACTTACCACTGAGCACTATGAAAAGATACACATATTTATATTTATATAAACATTCAAAATTTCCAGGTGCAGGGGAATGATTAGGCCTACTGTGATGTTAATCTAAAATAAGATCAAATAGTTGTTAGAACAAGATGAGGAATACATAAAAACAAGTAAAGTGCTTAAGTAAAAGAAATGATAAAGGGGGAATAAAACAGCACGACTTTACGTAATTGCTGCAATTCTATCAAGATACTAGTAAATTGGACCAAAAGAAGGCTTTGAAGTTTATAAACACTTGATTTGAAACAGTTTTATCATTTTATGTTACTTTTATGTGGCTTCTGATATTCAGAAGTTTAATATTTATTACCAAGGTTTCTATTAAATCAATTACAAGATTTCTACCAAAAGCTTTAACATCTAAAATGTTTAATATCTTACAACCATTTATCTGTAGAGCAACTCTGTCCATAATTCAAAGATCTCTAGATGTGTAACACTCATCTAGTTTTCCCATCTAAATCTACCTGCCCACCGGACTCTGCTTTCTATGTTTTATTATTTTAATCTCTCAAATCACTTGTTTGGGGAAAGTTTTCCTTCATTAAAAATTTTTTAACTTCCTCGCAGTGGAGCTGAAATCATCTCCAAATAATTTTCACTAAATTAGTCCTAGTTGTCTTGCGGTCTATACAAAATAAATCTTCCAGTCAGTCTTACAAATGCTATGTTTTAAGTCAGTTAACATAGATCTCCAGACTGCTCCAACCTAAACAAGCCTATTCACCTCAAAATTATTATACAAGCTTAACGTCCCGATTCTCAAACAGGAGGTCGACGGGGCCGAATCAACGTGGCTCCCCCGTTACACATCCCAAAGGGTCTCCGTCTGGTTACAAAGTAATGCTCAGGACTCGGCAAAACCTCCCAAGTGTTGCCGGCATTCTGGAAAATTTATCCTTTAGATTGGAAATCTGCGTTGTGGGCTGCTTATTTGTAAGTGCATAATGTTACCTACAAAAATTCCATTTTCTAAAGTCTGGACCACCGTACCAGCTTCGGAACCCTTCTGGCTAATGCATCTTTCCTCCAGCTTATCACAACTGCCTCCGGACCCAGAGGAACGGAGGCGACCTCACACGCCCCCACGACGGGTCCTCTCTCCCCTATGGGGATGAGACTATTTCTAACTTTTTTACGAAACAAAGCTGTATTGCACATACGGTCTATATCCTTCGCACACTCACGCTGTGCTCTGCCTGGCACACGGCGGCTGGGATCAAAGACAAGCAGCCACAGAGAGCGGTGGCGACGGTAAGATGGGCCAGGGCCCCGCTCACCACGTCTCTGGACAAAAGCGGTCTCCCCGCCGGCGGACACCGGCGGACACCGGCGGCAGAGGTGAGGACACGCACCCGGCCCAGCCGCCCGGCCCAGCCGCCCGGCCCCAGAAGGCAGCACTCGCGACCCTCGGCGGCCGCGCCGACGCGCCGCAGGGTCACGGGGTCACGCGCCACTCGCCGAGCTCCGCCCCGCCCCTTGGCCTGGGGGTTTTTAGACGCCCCCCTCCCCCAACCCCGCCTCCTCCTGGGGGAGCGCACGAGGAGGAGCAAGGGGTGAAGGTGGGGATTACCTGTGAGCCGGGCGAACCCGGTAATGCTCTCGGGGACTGGGAGCCCCTTCAGATACGCGGGGAGCTGCACCTTCACGATGCGGGCCACGCTCTCCAGCACCATCCTCACCGGTGGCGTCCGCTCCTCCCCGAGCCCTGAAGCCCAGCAGCGCCTGCGCCAAGAGCAGAGGCGGGCGGCGGGCGCTCGCAGTCCGCGCCCCGGCGGCGGGCGGGGCTGCGGACCCCGGAGGAGGTGAGCTGCCCGGCGCCGATTGGCAGCGCGGGAGTGACGTGCGCACCTATTGGACCCGGAGCGGCCGCGGGCTGGGAGCCTTGAAACGGGTCAGTGGAGGGCCCTTCTGGCCCGGACTTTGAAGAAGGCCTTCGCGCTGGGCCTTTTTCGTCTGTAGAAGCTGGAGGTCAGCAGAAAGGATTTTCTGTCGGACGAGATAAAGCCTGCGAGAGTGCTTTGTAATCTGAAAGTGCCTTCCAAAAGTGGTTCCCCCGACCGCTCCCTAGTTGTGCCACCCTCCTCCCGGCCTCCTCTTCATGAAAAGGTTGGTGCTTTAGCAATGCATCCTCACCCCAGAGGACCCCCACCTCCGCGGTGCCTGGTTCTGCCCCTCACCCCCACACGCCCGGTTTTTAAAAAGCAGTTAGTATGTTCTACCTCAGTTGAAATGCTTGCTAGTACAGCGCCGCCGCTCCGTACCTTGTGGCAGCTCCTCTCCGAGGCCCGGAGGTGTTTGCACTTAGACCAGACCCGCGATAACCCGTCCTTGCCTACTGTCAGTTCCTTCTGCAGATCAGTTCCTGGTTCGGGAACGTGATAAAAGAACATAAAGCCTTAGGGTTTCTTTTATATTTTGTTGCAGGGTTCCTGCTACCATTTGAAGCATCTGTGAAGATCTTTCAATTTTATTTTAACATTTTTTAAAAATTGAGGGGCGTAAGCAGACAGCTTCACTCTCTTGAAACACCTTTCTTGACGTGACTTTGTTTCATGTTTTGATGTAAAATATCCGAAGTAATGTGCCTGCCGACTGAGTGTTGTCTATCCTGTATCTTAATTCAGTGCCTCATTCCAGTTCTGAACTTCACTTGCCAATAACGTACAGAACCATATTTATTACAGCTGGTTGTCATACAGCTGTAATAAATATGATTCATTTTTTATTTTTTCCTTGGTACTTAGATACACTTATTATCTGTCATTTGACCCTATTCAAAACTGTCAAAGTACAGTTACAATGGAAATTCTATGAAGATATTTAGATACAGGTTCACATTCATGAGGGTGAGCAATATAAAAGTCATATATAAAGTGATGATTAAAAGATTGGTGTTGACATTGGGATTTCCTTTCAGTTTCCTTTTGGGAGCTTGCTTTGGTTTGGTGGAAGAAAGGACCTTAGAGCTCATCCTGAATATAATGATCTCAAACATCCTTGTCCTCTGTTTTGTTGGCAGTTACCTTTAATCTCTGCTCAGACACAGAAACACCATTGAGGAGAAAGTTGAGATAGATATGGGTTGGGAGTGAGGCACTTTAGGGTAAAAAAAGCTTAGAGAATGACATTAAATATTTGTCTCTTAGAGGCTTTGTGATTTTGGCAAGGACAAAAGCTGTGTTGAGTGAGATTCATAAGACTTCTAGGGAGTTTTTCTCTCTAAAGGAATTAAAATGTATGTACTTAAGAGAGATGACATAATGATTAAGTGCCAAATGTGCAATGTGATGTGACCTCTGTCCAGATCAATATATATAGAACTGTGGCCTGGTGCATGAAATTTGTGCACATTAAAAGGGAATTAGAGGAAATATTTTAATATTGCTATTTGCCCTTTTTCTATAATAGAAGTGTCAGAGATGAAAGAAAATTAGTAAAATGTATATGAAGATACATAAATTTATTAATAATCACAACATAACAACAAAGACATGACATAAAAACAATGAAAACATGATGTAAAAACAACACTGATACAATGACTGATAAATTAACTAAACTTATTCTAATACCTCCCTGTATTCCGCATAAGAGTAAAAACACTTTCAGAGTGCTTGACTAATTTCCCTTGGGATGAAGTATTTACAACTTTAACATCACACATTCTTTGAACTCGAGAGATAACATATAACTGACCATGTGCAAAAATGAGTTCAGGTAGGAATATTCCTACTCTGCTAGAGTTTGTCCTTGCGATTTATTAATAGTCATCACAAATGCTGGCATCATGGGAATCTGTCTTTGAATTAATTTAAATGGGAGGCCAGTGTCAGATGGAGACAAATCAAATCTTAGAATCAGAGCAACCTCTCCTTCTGTAGATCCTGTTAATATTTCAGCTTTGATAATGTTAGGTCACAATCTTTTGATAATAAATCTAGTACCATTACCAAGACCCCATTTACTATTAAGATTTCTCAGTAACATGATGATTGCACCCACTTTCAATTTTAATTTATGACACGGCATTCCTGAGGAGTAATACTATTAAATTCAATGGGAAAATTTTCCTTTTCAGTATCATCTGTTGAACTCAATGGAATCATCACTCAAATAGGTGTGAAAATCTCCATCGAATATATCCAAAATCTCTTCATTTAATTTTTGAATGTGTTCATTTTTGGGCAAAGAATCACACGTTTAGATATATTTTTAATATTATCTATAGATATACTATTTCCAAAAGTAGCTTCAATAATAGATCCATTACAAATCATTTCACAGGGGATTTCAATAATATCCATTCCTAAATGAAAATTACCAAGTTTGCCATCTCCAAGTTTTACTAACCATTCACTATCAACAGAATCCTCTGATCTATATTTGTTTTAAGAGACAACTTTCTGAAACATCCCTAAACACTACATCCCTAAACTCATTTGTACTATGGCCGATCGCATAGCATGTAGCACAATATCGAGACATTATCAAAAATCCTCTCTAATAAGGAGAACTTTCCCACCAAATGCAACAAATTCATAATTTCTTTTAGAAATCTGTCTAGCATTTATAGCATGACTGGATGCCATGGTACATTCATCAATGAAAAGTTGGGCCTTTTTAATGGTTTTAGCAACTTCACTCTTTGAATTGTCTAGAAATTGAAGTTTCATTTAATGGAATTGGTAATTCATATTGAGAATGAAAAGTTCCACTGTGAAGTAAATTTGCAGCAATTCCTATAGATGCTGTGAGTAAAACAGTACCACCACGACCTCTAATATAATGTACTAAAACTTTATAAAGATAGGTTTTTCCACTACCATCTGGACCATCCAGGAAAAAGCATTTGGGGTGCACAGTTTGATCTTCGATGACTGAAGTTATTCTTTCTATAATGCCAAAGTCCAATGTCATCCCCAGGACTAATCCCTCCTATGAACCTTCTGAGGCATCCTCAGTTGGAGTGAAGATAAAGTGCTAAAGAAGCTGAGTGGGCAAGGTCTCAGCCTCCAAGCAGACTTAAGGACTCCTGGGGAAAAAACAAAAAATGAAAATCACCCAAGTTTTATCCATGAACCATGGTCAGAGCCTGATATACTGAGTGAATATTAAATTTAAAATGCCCCTCATTTCTTTCTGCACTCCCTTTATTTGGCATATAAACTTTTATTCTGTCACTTGAGTTTCTTGAGGTGGAAACACTAATTTCTGAGGAAAAGTTCCTGATTTTACACACACAGAAGTACATTTAGATATAATGTACTAAAGTGTACCGTTTTCATTTATATTTATTTTAGAGAGAAGGAGATAGAGGGAGAGAGGCAAGAAAGAGAGAGAGAGAGAGAGAGAGAAACATCAATTTGTTGTTCCACTTTATTTATGCATTTATTGATTGATTCTTTTGCTGTTGTTGTTAATCCTCACCTGAAGACATTTTTCCATTGACTTTCAGAGAGTGGAAGGGAGGGGGAGAGAAGAGAGAAACACTGATGTTTCTCTCAATTGTTTCCCTCCTGCATGTGCCCCAACCAGGGCCAGAGATCCAGCCTGCAACAAGGTACATGCCCCCTTGACAGGACTCAAATGCAGGACCTTTCAGTCTGCAGGCCAAGTCTCTATCTACTGAGCCAAACAAACTAGGGCTATTGCTTGACTCTTGTATGTGTCTTGACCAGGAATCGAACCTGCAACCTTGATATATTTAGGACAATACTCTAACTGAGCTACCCAGCCAGAGCCCCATTTTCTAAAAGGATGAATTTTCTATATACGTATATTCACACATTAGCAACAGAAACCTCTATTAACAAATCCTATGGGTATTATATACACAAAAGCATTCTAAAGACTAGGGGTAGAAAAATCATACAACCACATGGAAAATAGCCCCTACAACATCATGATCTTCTACTTTAGGCCTTTAACAAGGCCTTTTTTTCTTTTTCTTTTCTTTGGTTAGTTTTCCTCTTCAGTGATTCCAAACTTACCGTTTCTCTTGCCCAGCTCATTATCATCACATAGCCCTCCTCCCTAGGTTTACTAAGTTGAGAACACTGAGTAATAATGGTTAATTCCCTGCCTCCTCACACCTAAAATTTATCTTCATTTTTACCCATTCTAATTATCTTCCCTCTAGTATCATTCAAAGTCAAATACAGTTGACCCTTGAACAACAAGGAATTGCACAAGTCCACTTATACATATGCCTATCTTATATAATAAAAGCCTAATATGCAAATTGCCCAAATGGCAGAATGACTGGTGGAACAACCAGTCATTATGACGTGTACTGCCAACCAGGGGGCAGACGCTCAACACAAGAGCTGTCCCCAGCCCGCAGGCCCAAGGTCAGCCAAGGCAGGTGTCAGCTGGGGCCCCAAATTATCCCGCTGGTCACCTCACAGATAGGCCCTAATAGCTGGCCAAACTTAGGGACCCTATCCGTGAATGACTTTCATGTACTGGGTCCTTAGTCATTAATATCTATACTGTTTTCTACCAATGTTGAGAATCTACAGATACACAGGGCCAACTGCATGCATTGATCTATGCCATTTTATATAGGGGACTTGAGCATCTGCATATTTGGGTATCTGGGGTCCTAGAACCAATCCCATGAGGATCCTCAGAAACAACTAAGTTTTGGAGGAGTCAAAAGTTACAACTGCATGTGGTGGGGCAGTGATGCCCATATTTTCTGTTTTATTCAAGGGTCAACTGTACTCTATTTTTGACTTATAATCACATTTTATGAAGAAACTGGCTCCAACCATTGATCCCCCTGTTCTTATCTTTCTCATGATTCCCTCTAGACTATATACATAGTCAAATCTCTCCCATTCTAAAAAATATCCTTTGACTCTTAAGTTCTTCTAAGCCAGCAATTTTTAACTGGTATATTCCAAGAGGCACACTGATGTGCCACAAGAATTTTTTTTTCTTTAATATATTTTATTGATTTTTCACAGAGAGGAAGGAAGAGGGACAGAGAGTCAGAAACATCGATGGGAGAGAAACGTTGATCAGCTGCCTCTTGCACACCTCCTACTGGGAATGTGCCTGCAACCAAGGTACATGCCCTTGACTGGAATCGAATCTGGTACCCTTCAGTCCACAGGCCAATGCTCTATCCACCAGGCCAAACTGGTTTCAGCACAAGAATTTTTTAAACATGCAAGAATGATCTCTTTTTCCTTAGATTGTCAAATTAAAAAAAAATGATAATAGCCAACACAATAACTGTCCAGTGTGAATGATTTTACCTATTTTTTTTTTTGTCAGACTGGCAAAAAATATTTTTGGCATGCCAAAGAATTTTAGTAATTATGTGTACCACGAGATGAAAAGGGTTGAAAATATCTGCTCTCAGTTAATTATCTCTTCTAGTTTCCTATCATGGCCATGCTCTCCACTTTTTCACTTTCCAACCTATGTAAATTTAAATTATATCAACATCACTAAAATGCTGAGTCATCAGTGGCAAAATTTGACAGATTTCTAATCCTCAGTGTATGTGAAATTTCTATACCATTTAGCACATGAAATTTGTAATGGGTGGTCAAATATCTTTTGGATGACCAAAGTGGGAATCAATAGAGGGATGGGAAAAGTTGCTTTTAAACTCAAGTACCCAATGAATTATAAATAGCTATAGTAGCCAGTAAAATGTACCCTCCCTTTCCTATCCACACCAAAGATGTCCACATCCCGGTCCTTAATCTGTGAATATGTTGTTACATAGCAAGGGGGTGAGGTTGTGGATGAAATTAAGATTGCCTTCAAGTGGGGAGAGTATCCTGAAATATCCGTGTAGGTCCAATATAATGACAAAGGTCTTGATAAATTGAAGTAGGCAGAAGAGTGTGTCTGAGTGATGTATGTGAGGAAGACTCAACCAGTCTTGTTGGCTTTGAAGATGGAAAGTGTGCCCATGAGCTAAGGAATGCTAGTGGCCTCTAAAAGCTAGAAAGGGCAAGAAAACAGATTCTGCCTTATAACCTTCAGAAAAGAGCCAACCCTTTTATACTTTTAGATCAGTGAGACCCATTTCAGGTTTTTGAGCTCCAAATCTATAAATGGGGTTTTTAAGTCACTAAGTTTTGTACTAATTTGTTACACAAAGAAACTATGACAACAACCATTTCTAATTATCCTTTTAAAAAATAGTTGAATCTTGTGACTTTTTCTATCAAATCTAATTTGTTTAGTGGGGGCTTTGGGATGGTGGTAAAAAGGAAAACAGGATCAAATGAGAATTATTTAATTCTTTATCCCTTTAGCTAACCTTCACACTCTCTGCTGTTTGCTTAAATCATATATGAACAAAAGTCCTAATACCAGAAATAGAAATCCCTATGAAAACTTAGGATACAAACTTGCTTTAGGAACAAAAGTATAAGGAAAAATCAATCCTGTGAGATTATACTTTACCATAATGAACAGAAGAGAAAACTTGTTGGTTCTTGTTAGGAAGCAATTGATAATCGCAGTGGAGGGGAATGTGGGTGAACCAATCTGACACTGAAATGGGCCTCAGAGCCAACCTAAACCATACAGTAACACCCAAGTATAAATTTACAGGTTCTTTGGCAATCAATCTCCAACTTTCTAAAGCTTTCATCCAACAACTCAGTATGATTTTAACCTAAATCCAATTCTTCCTGCTTTGCTTGAATACTAGCCCTACGAGGTGAGGAACTTCCAGCATGCAGGCCCTATCATTTAGACTGGCACTATAAAGGCAACGCAGGCAGGAACTGAAATTCCATAAATCTAGGACAGTGGTTGGCAAACTGTGGCTCATGCGCCACATGCGGCTCTTTAGTGCCTTGAGTGTGGCTCTTCCACAAAATACCACATGTGGGTGCGCACGTACAGTGCGATTGAAACTTTGTGGCCCATGCACAAAAGTCGATTTTCTGCTCTCAAAAGAAATTTCAGTTGTTGTACTGTTAATATTTGGCTCTGTTGATTAGTGAGTTTGCTGACAACTGATTTAGGAGCTTTTTTCATAGCAATATAATTTTTAAGTTGATAATTTTCTATGGCCTATGAATGATGTTATAAATATCCAAATGACCCTTGGCAGAAAAAAGGTTCCCACCCCTGCTCTAAAGCATAGGAAGTAACTATTATTGCTTAAAACTAAGACAATTTCTTGCTAACAAAATAGAAAAGTAGAATGCCTCATTCAGATGGGGAAAGAGATCATTCCTGCTATATCAATGAAACACTGTGGAACATTTTCTCACAGGCTGTAACACATACACAGAGAGGTTGGATTTAGAGAAAAGCCCTGTGTGGGTAGACCTGGAGACATAACTACTTTTTTTTTTTTATTAGAAATCATATTCTGAAAGAGAATTATAGGCCAATATCTCTCATGAACATAGATGCCAAAATCCTCAACAAAATTCTAGGAAATTGGATCCAGCAGTACATCAGAAAGGTCATACACCATGACCAAGTAGGATTCATCCCAGGAATGCAGGGATGGTGCAATATCCACAAATCAATAAATGTGCTACATCACATAAACAAATAGATAAAAATCAGTCATATCGCCCTAACCAGTTAGCCTCGATGGATGGAGCGTAGGGGTCCCAAGTTCGATTTTGGTCAGGGCATGTACCTTGGTTGCAGGCACATCCCCAGTGGAGGGGAGAGGGGCATGTAGGAGGCAGCTGATTAATGTTTCTCTCTAATCAATATTTCTAGCTCTCTACCCCTCTCCCTTCCTCTCTATAAAAAAATCAATAGAATATATTTATCTTTTAAATCAGTCATATCATTTAGTGCAGGAAATGCATTTGATAAAATCCAACACCCTTTTTTGATAAAAACCCTCAGCAAAGTGAGAATAGAGGGATCATACCTCAACATAATAAAAGCCTTATATTTCAAACCTATAGCCAACATCATATTCAATGGGGAAAAACTAAAACCATTTCCCCTAAGAACAGGAACAAGACAAGGATGCCCACTTTCACCACTCCTGTTTGACATAGTACTGGAAGTGCTAACCATAGCAGTTAGATAAGAAGAAGAAATAAAAAGTATCCAGATTGGAAAAGAAGACAAAACTGTCATTTGCAGATGATATGATACTATACATAGAAATTCTAAAGACTCCATCAAAAAATTATTAGACTTAATAAATGAATTTGGCAATGTAGCAGGATACAAAATAATGCCAAGGAATCTATGGCATTTTTATACACCAATAGTGAACTTGCAGAAAGAGAGATTTTAAAAACAATCCCATTTACCATGACACCAAAAAAAGAAAAAAATTAAGATACCTAGGAATAAACTTAACTAAGGAGGCAAAAGACCTGTACTCAGAAAACTAAAGGACACTGAAAAAAGAGATAGAGGAAGACATAAACAGATGGAAGAACATGCCATGTTCATGGATTGGTAGCATAAACATCATTAAAATGTCCAGACTACCCAAAGCAATCTATAGATTCAATGCAATCCCCATTAAAATACCAATAGCATATTTCACAGACCTAGTAAGAACTCTACAAATATTCATATGGAGTAAAAAAAGACCCACAAATATGTGCAGCAATCCTGAGGAAGAAGACAAAGAAGAAGATATCTAAAAACCAGATATCAAGCTGTATTACAAAGCCACTGTTCTCAAAACTGCCTGGTACTTGCACAAGAACAGACATATATACCAATGGAATAGAATAGAGAACCTAGAAATCGACTCAAACTACTATGCCCAATTAATATTTGACAAAAGAGGCAAGAGCATACAATGGAGTCAAGACAGTCTCTTCAATAAATGGTGCTGGTAAAATTGGACAGATACATGCAAAAAAACGAAACTAGACCAACAACTTACACCATACACAAAAATAAAATGGATAAAGGACTTAAACATAAGATGTAAAACCACAAAAATCTTAGAGGAATCCACATGCAACAAAATCTCAGACATATGCTATAGCAATATGTTCAATACAGCTCCTAGGGCAATGGAAACTAAAGAGAAAATAAAGAGATGAGATTACATCAAAATAAAAAGCTTCTGCAAAGCAAAAGAAACCATCAACAAAAAAACAAAAAAGCCCACTGCATGGGAGAATGTATTTGTCAATGTTATCTCTGATAAGGGTTTAATCTCCAACATTTACAGGGAATTCATACAACTCAAAGGAAGATAACCCAATTTAATAAATGGGCAAAGCACCTAAATAGACACTTTTCGAAAGAGGACATACAGAAGGCCAAGTGACATATGAAAACATGCTCAAAGTCACTAATTATCTGAGAGATGCAAATCAAAACAACAATGACATATCATCTCACACCTGTCAGAATGGCTATCATCAACAAATCAACAAATGACAAGTGCTGGCGAAGATTCAGAGAAAAAGGAACCCTCCTGCACTGCTGGTGGGAATGCAGACTGGTGCAGGCACTGTGGAGAACAGTATGGAGTTTCCTCAAAAAACTAAAAATGGAACTCCCATTCGATCCAGTGATCCCACTTCTAGGAATATATCTCAGGAAACTAGAAGCACCAATCAGAAAAGATATATGCACCCCTATGTTCATAGCAGCACAATTCACCATAGATTTGGAAAAGGTTTAAGTGCCCATCAGCAGATAAGTGGATTAAAAAACTGTGGTACATCTACACAATGGAATATTATGCTATAGTAAAAAAGAAGGAATTCTTACCATTTGCAACAGCATGGAACAAGAACTTAAGATCAGGAACAAGAGAGGAATGTCCATTTTCACTAATCCTGTTCAATATAGTACTGGAAGTGCTAGACATAGCGACCAGGCAAGAAGAAATAAAAACTTAGAATTAGAGAGCATTATGCTAAGCAAAATAAGCCAGTCAGAGAAAGATAAATATCACATGATCTCACTCTTTTGTGGAATATAATGACCAATTATAAACAAACTGATGAACAGAAACATATCTAGAGACAGAGAAGCATCAATCAGACCTTCAAACCTCAGAGGGAAGATAAGGGAGGTTATGGGGGAAGAGGGAGCGATCAACCAAAGGACTTGTATGCATTCATATAAGCATAACCAATGGACACAGATACGGGGGATGGGGGGTGTGAAGGCATGAGCGGTGGGGACGGGGGTAGTAAGGGAGGAATAAGGACTCATATTTAATACCTTAATGAATAAAGAAAATAAAAAATCATAGATTCATTTAAACAATCAAATACAATATGGGTAATTTTTGGTCTAAATCAAACCCTATCTGTTTAACTTTTGTATTGTTATTGAAATAAAAAGTTATAATTATTGGTGGGAGGTAATTTTAATTTTGATTCCTTGCTTTTAGTTAAGTACTGATAAAGGTAATTTATATATTGGAACCCATAAAAAAGTGGCTGCCATAGTAGCCTGGTCACATCACAAATCTAACCCTAAGTCAACCTGCACTTATAGGAAACCACCTGTCAAGAAAACCTAACCCACACCAATCACAAACAATTCTCCAACTCAGCAATATAGATAGCTGACCTTACCCCAGGAAATAGCACCTACTAGCCTTATAAAAAATTCCCAACCCTCTAGTGAAACATACCCGATCTCTGGGTGTTTGCTTGTAATGCTCTATAAAACTCACTCCTGCTCCAAATCCCTTGGGAGTAGTGTTACACCAGTTGTGAGGTACTGTACTCCCTAATCCATAGATTGTGTTCTCTTTATCAAAGAACATCAAACTTCTTGCTAAATTGTTTTAGTTTTGTCAGTATCTCACCTTCAAAATACTTATTAAAATGAGGATTTTTAACCTACTTGAGTGCTTTTGAAATTAAAAAATTCTATAAAGTAGGCCAAATTCAGTGTATTTCCTATTTCTGGCCATAATTATGAGCTTTCATTTTCAGTGAAATACAATGCTACTTAAAGTTAATTTTTAATCACTATTTCATTAATATTGGTTAAACACCTAAATTTAAGAGTAATTGACAACAAATGCTTATTATATTAAAATAAGCACTGTTGTTTGTTTTGAAGGAAAAACCTCTTACTGGCTATAAATATTTCACATTTTATAAGGTGCCATATTTTATCCTGATAAATATTATGAGATATTGAAAATATTTCCAGACTGATTTCACATTTTGGTTTTAATTTTTTAAAAGTTTACATTGAGATAATTCACATACAAATACACTCTTTTAAAGTATACAATTCATGCCGAAACCGGTTTGGCTCAGTGGATAGAGTGTCAGCCTGTGGACTGAAGGGTCCCAGGTTCGATTCCGGTCAAGGGCATGTATCCCGGTTTCGGGCACATCCCCAGTAGGGGGCGTGCAGGAGGCGGCTGATCGATGTCTCTCTCTCATCGATGTTTCTCTCTATCCCTCTCCCTTCCTCTCTGTAAAAAATCAATAAAATATATAAAAAATATACAATTCATTGGGTTTTAGTATATTACAAGTTGTGTAACCATTACCATTATCTAATTTTAGAGTATTTCATCATCTCTCCCTAGAAGACCCCAAACTCATTAGCAGTCATTCCCATTCCCTCTGACCCTAGTCCATGGCAACCAGTAATCTAGTACTTTCTGTTTCTATAAATTTGCCTACAATATTTGCCTTTTGTGTCTGACTTTTTTCAGTAAGAGTATTTTCAAGATACATGTAGCCCTGGGTGGAGCATCATCAGGTTCAATTCCGGTTCAGGACACATGCCCCGGTTTCAGGTTCAGTCCTTGATCAGGGTCCATATTTGAGACAACTGATTGATATTTCGCTCTCATAGCATCATTTTTCTGTGTCTTACAAATCAATTTTAAAAAACATTTTTAAAAAGATACATGTTGTGGCATATATCAGTATTGTGTTCCTTATTAACTAATATTATTATATGCAGATATACTATATTTTATATATTCATTTACCAGCTAATGGACATTTGGGTTGTTTCCACTTTTGGCTACTATGAATAATGCTACTTGAACATTCATGTATACATAAAGACTTTATGTAGAAAATATTCCGATTTATTTTTACCTCAAACATTTGTTCATGGTCCATTATGTTCCAAAATGATGTTGTTGTTTTTTAATATATTTTATTGATTTTTTACAGAGAGGAAGGGAGAGAGATAGAAAGTCAGAAACATCGATCAGCTGCCTCCTGCACGCCCCACAGTGGAGATGTGCCCGCAAGCACATGCCCCCAACCGGAATCGAACCCGGGACCTTTCAGTCCGCAAGCCAACGCTCTATCCACTGAGCCAAATCAGTCTCGGCCAAAATGATGTTCTTAACATGAAATAAAGCACACTCTTAAACCACATGACTTAACTTGATCATAAATATGAGATTCTGAACAGTAAGCTATAGAAACACGTGATTTTCATGCAAACAATATGAAGTAACATTTAGCTGAATAAGTTCCAAGCAGAGTATGTAAACATGCATCTACACTAATAAAAAGAGTAAGGTGCAAATTGACCATACCTTCGCAATGCCCACCAGCCAATTAGTAATGTGCAAATTAACCCAATAAAGATGGTTAACTTGCATACGCAGCCACTGAGCACCTGGGGGTGGGGTAAGATGCTTGCATCATCGCCATGAGGATAACACAGGCATTCCGTACTACCCAGCCACTCTGGGCCTTTGGGCAGCAGGGGAAGGCAGAAAGGCAGCTCTGGCCAAAGCAAGTGATGCTGGCAGCCAGGAGAAGGAAGGTCCATTCTTGTATGAATTTTGTGCATCAGGCCTCTAGTTGTGAATATAAAATCTAGATTCCAGGTGAGGACACATGCCTGGATTGTGGGTTCGATCCCCAGTAGGGGGCATGCAGGAGGCAGCTGATCAATGATTCTCTCTCATCATTAATGCTTCTATCCTCCCTTTCTCTCTGAAAACAATAAAAATAATACTTAATAGTATAAGCCTAGAGACCAGGTTTAAATCCTAGCTCTACTAATTATTATATGAACTTGAGTGTTTCATCTGTCCGACAGGAATGTGATGAGATAATGAGGACTTAGTATACAGTACTTCAAATAATTAACACTTAAAATTTTTTCAATATACAGTATTTTCTTTCAATCATTATTTTCCATTTGTATTCTACTACATCTTATCTGTGAAGGTGTATAATGAATAAGTTAGTAAAATCTGGATAGGTACATTTTCTTTTTTTAATTTTTTGAAAATTTAATAAATCTTTATTGTTCTGATTATTACAATTGTTCCGCTTTTTCCCCCCATAGCTCCCCTCCACCTGGTTCCAACCCAACCCTCTGCCCTTACCTTTCCTCCAATGTCCTCATCCATAAGTGTACGATTTTTGTCCAGTCTCTTCCACACCCTCCTCATCCTTTCCCCCCTAAGAATTGGCAGTCCACTCGTTTTCTGTGCCTGTGATTCTATTATATTCACCAGTTTATTCTGTTCATCAGATTTTTAATTCACTTGATTTTTAGATTCACTTGTTGATATGTATTTGTTAATAGTTTTTATCTTTACCTTCTTCTTCAACAGTTACCTTTCAGCATTGCATATAATATTGGTTTGGCGGTGATGAACTCCTTTAGCTTTTTCTTATCTGTGAAGCTCTTTATCTGACCTTCAATTCTGAATGTTAGCTTTGCTGGATAGAGTAATCTTGGTTGTAGGTTCTTGCTATTCATCACTTTGAATATTTTTTGCCACTCCCGTCTGGCCTGCATTGTTTCTGTTGAGAAATCAGTTGACAATCGTATGGATGCTCCCTTGTATGTAATTGTTTTTCTCTTGCTGCTTTTAATATTCTCTGTCTTTTGCTCTTGGCATTTTAACTATGATGTGTCTTGATGTGGTCCTCTTGGGATTCCTTTTATATGGGGTTCTGTGTGCTTCCTGGACTTGTAAGTCTATTTCTTTCACCAGATGTGGGAAGTTTTCAGTCCTTATTTCTTCAGATAGATTTTCAGTATCTTGCTCTCTCCTTCTGGCACCCCCATAATTCTGATGTTGGTACGCTTGAAATTGACCCAGAGGCTCCTTACACAAATCTTCATATTTTTGGATTCTTTTTTTCTTCTTGCTTTTCCAGTTGAGTGTTTTCTGCTTCTTTGTATTTCAAATCTTTGACTTGATTCTTGCGTTCCTCTAGTCTGCTGTTAGGCCTCTGTATAATATTTTTTATTTCAGTCAGTGTATGCTTAATTTCTAGTTGGTCGTTTTTCATATCCTCGAGGGTCTCGCTAAATTTATCTATCTTTTCTATGAATTTCTTGAAAAATCGTGGTTTTGAACTCTAGATCCAGTCGATTGTTTTCCTCCATTTCTTTCATATGTGATGTTTGTCTCCACATTTTTGCTTTTTTCCTGAGTTGGTAGAGTAGCTTTGTGTGCTAGGTGTCCACCTAGCTAGGTAGCTCCACCTCCCCAGTTACCTGAGGTGGACCCCCCTGAACCACCCCTTTGTAGATTGTATGTACAGCCTTATTGTAGTTAAGTCTTGATTGTTGTTGGTATCACTGGGGGAATTGACCTCCAGGCCAATTGACTGTGAGGATCAGCTGTGTCTACGATGGGAGAACTTCTGTATTGGAAACAGCCTTATGATGCAAGACTTGGAAAACTGCATAAGCCTCTGTGCTAGGCTTGGATGGGGCAGACTCTCAGGGCTGAGCAAACAGCCTTGACTTCCTGTCAGCCCTGCCCTATGAGACCCCTAGGTCTCAGTGTCCCTGGGTAATGGTTGCAGCCCTCTCTGCAAACACTCGCGCCTCCAGACCTCTGCCTTTCATAGCTCCCCTGAGTTTCCATGTGCTCTGGGGACCCGTACGAGTCTGGGTCCCCAGTCTGGTCTGAAACTGGGGTTCAGTTCAGTTAGAACTGGAGTTTAGTGCAGTCAGGAGGTTCCATCTTCCTCCTGCTAGAGAAAGCCAGTGGCACACTCAGCAGTCCTTTCTGCGTGCACTCTCAGATGCTCCTTCAGACCTCTGCCTTTCAAGGCTCTTGAGTTTCCATGCACTCCTCTTTTCCCAACAGACCAGACTCCCCCTATATGAGTCTGGCCCAGAACTGGGGTTCAGTGCAGTTGGGAGTTTCTGTCTCCCTCCCTACTAGAGCAGTGGTTCTCAACCTTTTTTAATGCTGTGACCTTTTTTTTTTTTTAATGTTATGAACCACTCTTTTTTTTTTAAATATATTTTATTGATTTTTTTACAGAGAGGAAAGGAGAGGGATAGAAAGTCAGAAACATCGATGAGAGAGACATCGATCTGCCGCCTCCTGCATGCCCCACACTGGAGATGTGCCCGCAAGCAAGGTACATGCCCCCGACTGGAATCGAACCTGGGACCTTTCAGTCAGCAGGCCGACGCTCTATCCACTGAGCAAAACTGGTCTTGGCAATGCTGTGACCTTTTAATACAGTTCCTCATGTTGTGGTGACCCCCAATCTTAAAATTATTTTCGTTGCTACTTCATAACTGTAATGTTGCTACTGTTAATGAATCATAATGTAAATATCCGTTTTCCGATGGTCTTAGGCGACCTTGCTAGCAGTTTTCAACCTGTGAGCCTAAGACCATCAGAAAACACAGATATTTACATTATGAATCATAACAGTAGCAAAATTACAGTTATGAAGTAGCAACGAAAATAATTTTATGATTGGGGGTCACCACAACATGAGGAACTGTATTAAAAGGTCACAGCATTATAAAAGGTTGAGAACCACTGCACTAGAGGAAGCCAGCCAGGCACTCAGCCTCCGGTCCTCTCCACATGTGTGTCTTATAGCTTAACTTTTTGCAGCTCCTCTGAGTCTCTGTAATCCCCTCTCTTTCCTTCTAGTTGTAGAATTTCCACTCAGCCAGCTTTCCTGTGGTTCTGGATGATGTTTGTTCTGTCTTTTAGCTATAGTTTTGAAATTGTTGTGTGAGGCAGCAGTTTAGATGTTCAGCTATGCTGCCATCTTTGTTTCTCCTGGATAGATAAATTTTCCATAAGGGCACTTTATAGGTATAAAAGAAATGGGATAAAACTATTTCCTAAAGCTATTACTTCCATGCCTTCTTTTTGAAAAAATATATTTTTATTGACTTCAGAGAAGAGAAAGGGATAGATAGAAACATTAATGAGAAAAAAAAAATTATCGGCTGCCTCCTGCACACCCTCTACTGGAGACTGGGCCCACAACCCGGGCACGTGCCCTGACAAGGAATCTTACTGCAACCTCCTGGTTTATAGGTCAACGCTCAACCAATGGGCCATGCAAGCTGGGCTCATGCCTTCTTGAGGAGAGTATACTGGTGGCAATTAAATTTTTTCCTGATGAATCACAGGAATAAGTCTACTTGACTCTACCTAAGACTTTTTTAACATATAGTTCATGAATAGAAGTCAGAATGTGAACCTGGATGTGAAAAAAATTACATCTTTATTTTTATTAATCTCTAACTGAAAATTCACATTTCCTTCAATTTTGAATATAAGCAACAAATCTATATGTGTCACCAGTAGAATCACAGATACTTTATATCACAACTGTTGCAAATTCTGAAAATATTTTTGTTCGTCATTTCAAAAATTTGGTTTTTCTAGACCCATCACAAATGTGTTAATAAAGCACATTGATTGGCATATCAATTTTTAAAATAATATTTTGTGACTATTTCAAAATGTTTTGTTTTATAATACTGTTTTATTTTTTTATTTTTTGTAATATATTTTATTGATTTTTTACAGAGAGGAAGGGAGAGAGATAGAGATTTAGAAACATAGATGAGAGAGAAACATTGATCAGCTGCTTCCTCCACACCCCCTATTGGGTATGTTCCTGCATTCGAGGAACATGCCCTTGACCGGAATCGAACCAGGGACCCTTCAGTCCACAAGGCAACTCTCTATCCACTGAGCCAAATCAGTCAGGGCTGTAAGTTTTATTTTATACATTTAAAAACATTATTCTGAGAAGAGTTCATGGCTTAACCAAATTGCCAATGTGGTTTGTAGCATTAAAAAAATGCAAGAACTCTGTCCCAGTCCTCTGTGCTCTATTAATTCTGAGCATTAACATGTTTCATGACACTTTCATACTGAAGATTGTTTAAATTGAAGTAATACAAATTGGCTTCTTCAAGGTAGGAATGTTTCAGCCTGGCTTCTGAAAGAACAAAATAAATAGATGGGGAAATTACTCATATAAAATTAGATTCAGATGGCATTGAAAGTAGGAACATAAAACATCCTACTCTCCTACTTTCTAAATTAAGAGACAATATGAAATCCCATTCAATAAAGACTCTGAAGTCAACGACATGGATTCAAATTCTATTTCTGCCATTTATTAGCTGTGTGACCTTGAGATAGTAATTTAATCTCTGTATCAGTTTATTTGTAAAGGTAGTTAACAAGCATAGTATCTGGTAATGTGTTCCATAAATATTACCCTTATTATGCTTACAGTTTTATTTCACACTAGGCCAGTTAATGTCTCACTGGTTAGTTTAATAACTTACATTTATACACCACTGTAGTCTACAGTGTCCTTCCACTTACATTATGACATCTAAACGACACAACCCTGTGAGGAAGGACTACAGCTATTATTGTGCCTAGTTTAGTGTTGAAGAAACTAAGTAACCACACAATAGCACACATAGGGGAAGCGACAGAGCCAGAAGCCAAACCTGGATTTCTCCCTCCATTCCAATTGCCTAACCCTGTGTTCCTACTCTATTAGACTGGTTAAAAAGAACAAAGGAAAAGATTATTGGTTGAGGGGTAGGGAGTCCAGTAGGCCAGGAGTTGAGCACATTAGTGCTTTTGCTCCTCACAGTGAGTTGCTCTGACCAGAATAATCTGTGTCACCTGGAGTCTATTAGAAATGTAGAATCTCAAACTTCATCCTGGCCTAAATCAAAATCAGCATTTCAACAAAATCCCTAGGTGATTTCAATAGCGACTGGCTTGAGAAACACTGTTTCACTAACTGCCCTAATGACACTATTATGTTCTCTTGAACAGTATGTATTAGCTAACTTAACACACCTATGAAGTTTTTACTAGGAAATACTTTCTTGTAACAGGAAATAACCTGTTACCCTTTTTTAAAGTGTATTTTAAAAACAAGTTTGTCTTTCTATTTAATTCTTAAAGATCTCCACTTCGTTAAGTGGGATAATTAAGGAATATAAGAAAACTTTAAGCAGGTCAGTGCTACCTTAAAAATTACTTTAAAATTGTCTTACTAACCTTTGCCAGAAACACTGGAGAGCAAAATACTTCAGACCCAGCAGATTAAAACAGGCCAATCCTATCCCAATATTTCTTCCCCTGGATGTTTCACTAAGTATTGAATTTTCTGACCCAAAACTTTGAATTGTTAAGTTTCGCAACGCTTCGGTTCAAGGAGTAAAAACATAAGCAGGAGGAAAGGAGTAGTCTATTATTCCACACCTAAACCCTGGCGAATGGTGCCGGTCGCTCTCAGTGACCAGCAAACAGCCTGTCTCTCTCTCTCTGTCCTCCATCTATGACATCCACAGTTGAGCTTGATTTCCAGGCTGCTCAAATTGTGGGAACAGGTCTGTACGGGCTGCTCTTCTCAGTATATCGATCCTCTCGGGTCAGAAATACACTAGATTTCGGCTGATGGGAGCGCCAATCAGCGGTCCACCAGGTCCTGTTTTAAATTACGATTCCCATGCTGGGATACGCCTCCGCCCAAAGGTTAACCCGGCCAGACCCGCAGGAGAGTCAAGATCTCTCACCTGCTCCAGCGCAACCTTCGAAAGCGCAGGTCAACTCGCACTAAAAGTATCTAATTAGTCACGGCGCCTCCCACCGCACATTCCTGATTGGGCGCGTGAGAGGGATGTGCTGGCGCGCGCTCGGACCAGTCCGGGGAATTCCATTTCCTCTCCCTCCCACCAGCATGAGCATTCAGGGGCGGTGCTTCCCGGCCACGGCCCGCCCCAGCTCCAACCGGTGCCTACTGGATCTCGCGAGAGCTTGTGGGTTTGGGGGCGGGCTCACACCAGGAAGAGTGCACAAAACTGCCCTTAAGTCACTGCAGACCTCCAGCTCCGGTAAACCAGCCACGAGGTTATCGCGAGAACCGCCTCCATACCAAGTGAGAAAACGGGGGGACGCTGCTGGGAGGGGCGTGGGGTTCTACGGCACAGCTGCCGTTTCCATTACCTTCCTGCTATGGACTCCTTCCGGTTCTCGATGCTTCTCTGAGTCTAAGGGTTTCCGCCGCCCCTCTGCCCTCCCCCCGCTCGGCCCATGACCCGCCTCCGGCCCCCGCCCTCCCAGTCCAACCTCCGATCAGTTTTGTAAGAAGGCGCTGTTCTGAAAAGAAGGAAAAGTGGGTAGCGCAGACGCTCGGCCCTGGACGTGGGAAGTAAACTGTCTCCCCGCACCCTTAGACGCGGCTTGTGCTCGCGAAGGCGGCGTTGGCGGACTGATCCGCAGCGGTGAAGAGGCAGGCGGGGGGAGGGGCGGAGCGTGGCAGCTGGCAGTAGTTCCGTCAGAGCGGACATCTTGTGGCTGTGTGTCGTGCGCGTGAGCCCCGTAGGGCCGGGGAGGCACCCAGCTTCCGCGCGGGGAGGAGGCCGAGGCCGCAGCCGGAGGGAGGCCCCGGCCCCTCAGTACGCGTGGGTGTGGACGGCTAGGGGAAGGGAAGGGAGGCCGGCTCACTGGCCGGCCGGGGAAGGGGGGACGCAGGCCCTGGGCGGCTCCAGTGGCCAGCCTGTTGGGTGGGGTAGGGTGGGGAGAGAGAGTGGCGGAGCCGGGGCCGCTCCTGCTTCGGGGGGAGGGGGAATGGGCGCGTCCTCGCGCCTCCGCCGGAGCCTCTGGGGCTGCCCGGGCGCGTGGTGGCGGGGGCTGGGCGGGAGCGCGCGGGAGCGCGCTGGAAGGCGGAGTGTACGGTGGCGTCAGGGCTGACACAGAATAGCTGTAGCTGCGGGGACAGCAACACACATCCAGCCTCTCTTCTTTATTCCCTCCCCCTCCCCGGCCGCACCTTGGAGTAGGAACCGAAAGGAGCTCTCGGTCGGCCCGGAGCCGCCCGTTCCCCCCTCCCCCTAGCCTTTCTTTGCCCCAGTGACGCCGGCACAGCGCCGACTAGGCCCCGGCTCCTCCTCTGCTGGGCTCCGGACCCTGCCCCGCACCCACCCCTTTCTCCTACGCCGCTTCCTCTCTCGCCCGGTCTCTTCCTTTCGAGAGGCCGGGAAGTCAAACTTGTAGCCTCCCCTCCGCTCCTCCCGCCCCCCGCGCCCCCCCCCCTGGGCCTGAAGCGCGGCATAGAGGCTGTTGGTGGCTCTGCCACGCCACCCCACCCTCCCCGGACCCCGCGGTTTTAAGGGACCTGGATTCATCGGGGTCTCTCCGGGGCCTGTGCGAGTGCTGATCCGCTTCGTTTTTGCAAAAGGCGCCTGTGTCTGGCAGAGCCGGTGTGAGACGAAGAGACAAGCCTTCCCTGCCGCCGGGTTAATCAAGAGTTTTGGCCGGACCTTCGAGCACACACCGCGATAGTGAGGAGCCAGACGCAAAGCACAGACTATGGCGCTGAAACGGATTAATAAGGTAACCCACGGAGCTGGACGCGATGGGGCCGTGGGAGGAAAGGCAGGCTCAGGCCCGGGGGAAGCGGGGGGGTGGGGGACACGCAGTCTTTGAAAGTCGCCTGCCTGCGTTGGGTCTTCCTTCCTCTGGGGGCTGGGGACCGCGGATATACTTGGTGAAGAAAGGGAGGTTTAAAGCTAGTGAACAGAACACTTGTGGCAGGTGGGATGTTATTTTGAGTATGTGTTAGTGAAATTGGTGCGAATTTGGGGTGGGGAAGAGTGATTCCAGGCTCCTTGGTCCTGCTTCTAAAGGAAGAGTTCATCTGGTTTAGGGGTCAAAATTGAGGGGAGACGCTCCCGCAGATGTCATGGCGCTTCCTGTTCTCGGTGCTTGAAAACTTAATTGTAAGATCGAGGTTCTAGGCTTTCTAGGGAGAAGAGAGGAAACTCAGCGGGGAAAAGATCGCAGAAATCCGGCGGGTCCTGAACTTTCTTAGGGGTGGAATTGTCTTAACACCAGAGCAGCAGTGAATGAGTCTGGTCAGAAACTCTTCATCACTCTGGGCTGGTTACACAAGAATACTGTAAGCGGTGTTGGGAGGAGAGGAGCTGACACAGTGTTGCCACTTCCTATGGCTCAGGTTTTCTTCCCCCCCCCCCCCCCCCCCGAAGCTATTTATCAGAAGCACACCGGGAACTGATGTAACAGCCTTCTGGACGCTCTCTTTCTCTTTTGGCCGGGGGATGGGGGAGAAGGGGTGCGATGGCAGTAGGCTAAGGTTAGGTGTGCCTATTTTTGCCTCAGCCCATTAAAGAACACCCTCTGGAAGATGGATTCTCTACTGGAAACGTTTGAAACTAACCTGTCGATCTCAGTTGAGAAAAAAAGGGGGGGAGGGAGGTATTTCAAGCCTCTGGGTGAGCGGAACCTCCACCTCCGGTGGTTTAGTCTCATTTTCTTGCTCTAACTTCTATCCCGCATTTTAAGATGGCGGCTGCTTTAACTGGTTCAGGCTTTTTCCGGCATCTCCTTTTGTAATAATAAGAAATAATATTCTTTGTTAAAGGTTAACTTTTACATTAGGTTGTACACTGCGCTAAGACCTCCTGCTCAATACTTGGCTATATTCAAACTCTCAGACCGTATTTCCCTTTTTTGTAACTTGTGTGTATGGGTGATGTGTTTGGTTCTTGCACAATCCAGGAGGGTGGAGTATTTACAGCTAACTTGAAAAAAATGTCATGGAATAAATTCAGCCTTACTAAAACTAAGAGACAGGGGAGGTTGTAGGTTAGACTCTTTTAAGAAGGGTTGTGCATGGAAGGAAATGCAAGTTCTTGGCTCTACTAAAATAGGCCTGATATTGATTGATTTTACATTTACGTGTCACTGGTGTTTATTTGAAAAAAACTGCTCTATTTGACGATGAAGTTTTAAATCTTCACTCCATGTATTGATGATATGATTTTGTCTTAGGTCATCGTTGCATTGTCATTGTTTGTTTATGTAAATATAAACTTAAATCTTTATATATTTGAGAAGATGGAAAAGAAGAAAAACTAGGAATTAAGGCTTAAAGGATTATTTAAACACTTTTCTGTGACCCCTGTGAAGGCTAGCAGCACATTGGAGAAGCATAGTTATATTTTACAGCATAGTTAAGTATAAAAAAAAATACAATATTTAGTACAAATCAAAACCTTTTTAATCTTTGGGGATTCAGGCCACTGAGATGTGAAATAATTTCAAGTCCATAGCTTTTTATACGTGTGGAACAGAACATTTTAAAGGAGGGTCTCATTTGATTTTTTTTCTTTTGCAGGTGATAACCAGCTGCTGTGACAACACTTTTAATGATTTAAAAGCTCTAGAGAGACATTGTTATGGTTAAAGAGTGTGAACTTCGGAGCAGAAATGCTCCAGTTAGAATTCTAGGACGGGGCAAGTTATCTGTGTGCTTCCATAAAAATGAATATTTGTTTAATATGAACAATAGATACTTGAGTACCTAGAATGTAGCAAGCACTGTTGTAGACATTGGGGAATGCAACAGTGAGCAAAACAAATTTTAGATTTCTAGATTTTATTTTTGTGGGGTTTTTTTAGTACTTTATTAAATAGATTAATGTGTGGCTTTGAACTCGCACTGGCACTCAGATTATTGTTACTTCTATTTTAATACCATGTTACTCTTCAAAACTTTTATTAAAGAACTTTTTTTAGCCAAGTACTCTTTTTTACTTGCTTGTCATGTAAATATTTTGAAGATGTGTGTAGTATGGAATCGTGATATAATGACACCTAACAAATTGGAAAAATCGCTGTGGTTTTTTTTGTTTGTTTGTTTGTTTTTTAACCTATAGAAAAGTTTTGACTTGCTTGTGCTTTGGTTTTCAACAGTTGCTGTCAGAATCACACAATGAGACTTTAAAAAGAAATTCATTTCCAAACAGAATTTTAGAAGTGGACAACTGTTGAGAGAGGGTACCTTTTTTCTAGGAATAATGAGGTCATGCAGGTATTGATGTTAGTATGGTATTTCTTGTGTCGTACCCATTTATTTTGAATTCTTCTTTGAAAACCTCCAATTCCAAATACTAAGATATATCTTATTATTTTAATGAAGTGCTTATTGTCTGACTATAACTATTGATAGTTCATTTGATTAAGCCTTTGAATTTATTTTGTTCTAAAGGTTATGTTTTTACAATCTTTTGTTCGAATATTTCTTAGACCAAGCAGCCTTATCAGAAAGCCTTGTTTGGTTTTTGCTGTATTCTTTATTTTGGATGGGTTGTAGTATGGTCTAATGAAGCTATTTATTAAACAACAGTAATCAAAAGTAGAAACTCCCAAGTTGATTGGTGGTATTTGGGAGCAATAGTGATTTTACTATTAAAGTAACTACAGTGCATGTGTTTTGGGGGATATTGAGAGAACTTGGCATAAAATATGTGAACCAAGCCTGGAAGAACAGCTTCATGCTTTTTTTGTTCAGTGTGTTAGAACTATTTGAAACACTTGTGTTATTCATTTAATCTTATAACAACTCAAGAAAGCAGGTACAATTACTCCCATTTTGAGATTAGAAATCTTGAGACATATGTTAAAGAAAAAGTTCCCAGGGTTATATCAGTTGGGATTAGAACCTACTAATAATAGCTTGGTCATAGTATCTACTGTGTACTCAACCACTGTTTCTAAACTCATAGTATCAACTAATTTAATCTTTATAACAACACTGCGAGATAGATGCTCTTACCATTCTATTTTATACTTAAGGGTTAAGTTACTATTGTCACATAGCTAGTAAGTAAATGAGATACAAATCAGTGTACACTCTTAAACTCCAGGCTGTACTGGTGGTTTGAACCGTATCATTTTCTGTTTTATAGTTAGATGAGTGTCGTGTTAATCTTGGCTACTTGAAGTAAGCCCTTTTCCTTCCATTTAGCATTGAAATGGGATTTAACTTTAAATACTGTGAATTAAATATTTAGCTAACACTTTTGAATGTACCAGTGAATACCTTTTTGCCCTCTCCAAGGACTATGAGAAGTACTAGGTACCCAACTGATCACTTAGGGATATATATTGAACTTGTCCCCAGTGACCCTTCAGGGTGGATACACTGTCTTGCATGTGTTTCTTTTAAGAATCTCAAGACATCTATAGCTAGCTAATTTAATTTGTAGGACAGTTGTGTGACTGAAGGATGCTTGATCTTATAATGACCTCTATATTTATTTAATTTGAAAATGAGTGCCTTACTCTAACACCTTGTGCTTTGGTTTCATCGTGTTCACCTTTAGTGTTAATTCTGGTTTTGCTATTTGTACAAATATATAGTTAAAATTCTTGCTAGCGCTAGGGGAAAAACATATCAGATATGCCTATTGCTAATTTATGTGTTAACTCATGGGTTCAGGTGCCGTTAGTTATCTCAGATATCGTCAATTCTTGAGAATTTCCCAAAGCATTTTACTATAATCTTTTTGTATTAAAGAAGAGAGTAGGTTCTGATACTGAGATAAAAGTGTTTCAGATTAAATTCTCAAGTCCTAGATTGGCTCTTACATTTTATTATATATGTTGTTATGTATGTGGGGTTTTTTTTGTTGTTGTTTTAATATATTTTATTGATTTTTTCACAGAGAGGAAGGGAGAGGGATAGAAAGTTAGAGACATCGATCAGCCACCTCCTGCACGTCCCCTCCTGGGGATGCGCCTGCAACCAATGTACATGCCCTTGACCAGAATCGAACCTGGGACCTTTCAGTCCGCAGGCTGACGCTCTATCTCCACTGAGCCAAACCGGTTTCGGCTGTATGTGGGTTTTGATATGAAATTACATTTATATGTCAGAATGCTTAGCAAGAGTTTTTGAAATATACAGGGTGTTACCAGACTTACTGAGTTATTTTTCTGTGGAAACAGGCATAATTTTAAAATACTCCCTAAAGGCATTTCTGGAGCCTCTCTCTAGTGGAGAACCACAGACATAGGGGATAATCATTTAGTCAATACTCACTGAGGTTTTATTCTGACATGGTAGTCTAGTCTCAAGGGATAAAAAATAAGGAAGCCTGTCATTATCCATGGGAATCTTTGCTTTGAGTGAAGGAAACAAGCATTTAAAACACATTAGATATTTGCACTTAACCTTTTAAGAATATTATAAGCCAAATAGGGGAAATAGAGAAAAACTGTGTAAGGGAGGGGTATCTTTTCATTCACATATTAGATTTACCTATAAATTATAGGTTTATCTAAGTATTTTTCTTACACTACGTTATGTCATTGTTAGAGTAAAGTTTTTGTTTTTTTTTAACTATTTCTCCTTTGCCAAAAGAAATGTTTTGAAATTAGTGAAATCAAATGATTTTCATTTTTTATCTGGAAATTTTGTGTTGTTTTGCTATCAGAGCAAAGAAAGTGAGTATTTTATTAACCAATTTACCCCATTACGTAAGATCTATTCTTACAACTGTACCCTTGGCCCTATTAGTGGGAAGGGAAAAAATTCCTTTTAAAAATATTGATTGATTTTGAGAGAGAGAGAGAGAAAAAAATTGTTTTTCTACCGATTTTATGCATTCATTGGTTGATTCTATCTAGTATGTGTCCTGACTGGGGATTGAACCCAAAACCTTATCAAAGGAGGGGTGAAGTTCAGTGAAGTATTTTATACTTTGCCCAAATAGTTAAATTTGCTGTTTGACCTTTTAGGCCTCAGTTGTGGTTCATTACTACTTGGTTACTTGTTCATTTTCAGGATGAAATAACTTTTTTGTGTTAATCCTGGCCTTGTGATAATTACATGGCTAATGTATAATTGAATATTTTCAACTACTTGACTGCTGCTAGTTTTTTTTTTCCATATCTATAAAATGCCTTATTTGCTTTCATGGATCAAATCTTAGATTCTAAATCTGGCTTTCTGTCTTTGCCCATTTAGATAATGCTTACAAAAGAAGAGCTCTGAATAATCTTAAATGGCTTATTTTTAAGGGTGACCTAAAGAAAGAAAATGTTAGTGTTTGTTATTCATTCAAGTCATTCTTTGTATCTTGTCTAATGAATAAACAAGCTTGTGTCATCTATAATTACAATTAAACAGGAAGTTAATGTCTTGTCAGTGATGTAATGAGATGGTGTGCAGTGCCTACCTCCTAGTCTTAAAGATAAACTTCCAGAATTTCTCATAAGTTATAAATTTCAAACTAAAACTTTTTAAAGGAACTATTTCTTTCTGTTCTTAAGTCTACAGTTTTATGAAATTGTTCAGATCCCAAAATCTTTTGCCAAGCTTCATTCTTTTGAAATAATGTCTGATAACCATGCTTCTGAAGTTGTTGTTTCTTTCCTTGCCATTTGTATCTACAGAAGGTATGTAGAAATTTCACAACATTGAAGTTAGTAAATTTTTGTTTACTTCATAGTAAACCTGATCTTTATAAGAACAATTAGAGCAGTTAATATCTGCCTGATTGAACAATGAATTGTACTGCATTTTGGCCTCTCCTTGGTCTAAATCTGTACCCTTAAACTGCTGGGTTTTAAAGGTCCTTGAGGGTGATTCTTACCTTAAAATTGTTTATAGAGGCATTCTTGTTTCCCACTTCATCTACAGTCCTCAAGGGTAGTACTTTGTTTCTTAATATAGGTGTAAGCAAAGAGACCAGGGCTGTCTTTATAGTGCTTATTCACGTGGCCATACAATTCTTGTCTAAGTCAAGTGGAAGGTTTTTTTTTTTTTTAATTGTTGTTTAAAATATTTTTTAATTGACTTTTAGGGAGGGGGGAAATGAGAAACATCAATGTGAGATACATCAGCTGCCTTCTGCACACCCCCTACAGGGAGGAACCTGCAACCCAGGCATGTGCCCTGAGGGGAATTGAACTCAAAACCTTCCTCAAACTAGATTTTCTCTTAAGAGTCCCCATTCCAAAGAAATGGTCAGACTCAATTCCTGTTTAATCATGTGTCTTCAGTGAGAACACTCACTGGCTTCAGTGTATCTGTGGTTGCCTTTTTCTAATGTGTCTTTTTAGGTTTTTAAAGGGGAAGGAGAGCATGTTTTCCAATGGGGGAAGATATGAATTCTCACACTAGCCAGGTATGCAGGTTTTAGGAGAAGCAATTCAGAGAAAGGTTATCCCAAAACAAAATTTCCCTGAAAGCATACCTTGGCAAAGTGATTCCTAACCTTCATGGTTTTTTTTTAATGGGCGGTACAGTTTTTAGCATTGTACTCTAATTGTATGACCTTGATCTATCTTAGTGTTTCTTTAAAGAAGAGTATGAAGACTTTACAGGTCTTATATGTATGTGTTTTTTTCAGGTCCTTGAAACTTCCTCTCTTCTATGAAGCTAAGAGTTAATTTTAGTTCTTTATCTAATTTTATAATATTTTTTTTTTGGCTCAGTGCATTTGAAACTTAAGTTCTAAAGTCATTTCATAAAGTGAAAACCAAAGACAAAATTTCTTTAGGAAATTCCTTTTAGTGGCTTCATTGGGAAATTGATCACCCAATTTAGTAAATACAGTATCCTCTTACAGTGGAACAGATACTCTCATTTGTCTTTCACTTAAAGGCCAGGAAACTTAAAAAATAGGTAATACTAAATTCACACTGAGTGTAATATATGCAAACTGAATAGTTATAGAGGAACTGATCCTAATAAAACATCAGTTTCCCCTATCTTGTTTAATCTGAAGCACCTATTCAGTTGAATAGAGTTATGTCGATATGATTGAAATTTTTTTCTCCAGTTTGCCAGATGCTATATTAAATTCTTCAATACATCTTTGATAGAAAAACACTTGATAAAGCATTCTTTTTGGAACCTATCCCTAGACCTATTTTTCAGGTTATCTAAAAGATACACTATTTTGGCCTTCTACCTGAAACTTAACATGCTCTACACTTGAACTCAGTCTTTTCTTTCTCCTAATAAAGGGCTCTAATATAAAGTAGAAGTAAAGACTATTTCCATTTAGTTAGTGTCCTCTCACTGAATTCCTGTTATAGCTTTCTATATAATCTTATTTGTATTTATTGTGTTTACTATATATTATAGTAGGGATTGGTGGTCAGTGCACATCATAAACAAGTGATAGAACTCCCGAGGGGTCACTTTGCATATTAGCCTTTTATATATAGATAAATGGATAGATTTTTATAAAGTATATTTTTATTGACTTCAGAGAAGAAGGGAGAATGGGAGAGAGAGAGAAACATCAATGATGAGGGAGAATTATTGATCGATCTGGAACAAGCTCGTAACCCCGGGCATGTGTCCTTGACTGGAATCGAACCTGACCCTTCACTCCATAGGCTGACGCTTTATCCACTGAGCCAAACCAGCTAGGGCCTTTTTTTATATTTGCAAAAAGTAGTAAAAATGTTAAGCTTTGCTTAACTATCTATCTGGATACACAAATACATGGATACTTTACGATACAATCAAAGTTTTACAACCTGTGTTCTTTTACACTCTTTGAATGAGTTTCTCTATTTAAAATGCTATCCCTCCATCAGGACCCAGCTCAAATGTCATGTCATAGACCCAGGCAAAGCATTTGAATGCCTTTAAGTACCTAGGTTGTTGAAATGTAACTTTTTGTTTTTGCATTATGCCTACTTTTATGTTAGCTCAGTCTATTGGGGAAGCACTCATGCTTTTTTGTCTTGGTGTTTTCAGACCTAACATGCTTTACACCAAAAAGGTCATCTTCATACTGATGAACATATGTTTTGATGGTGAAACTTGAGCTGATAAGCTAATGTTTCGTTTTTCATTTTTAGAATGGGTTTAGATTATTCTCTAGTTTCTGTGATTAGATTGACACTTAACTCTTTGCTAAACCAGATACATAACTTCTTCCTGTCCCTCCAATTTAATTATGTTTTTCAGCAGTACTTTAGCATTACTTGAATGTTTTGGTGGGATAAAATCTGTGTAATTGGTAATGGGTTCTAGTAGCACTCTGCTTAAATAAATCTCTCTCTCTTTGTTTCTTGGATTTATTTTGAGGGAAAACTGGTGGTAGTTATCAATAAAGGCAACAGATAGGTATAACCTCAGAGCCTGAAATTGCCTATTTGTATGGCAAATCAGCTTTTTGCTTTCTGTCACCCAATGTGGTCTCTTTTTCTTTGGATTCGCCATGTGATTTCAGGACACATGCTTGCCAACAGTTCTTAGCCACATTCTTTTTTTTTTTTTAATATTTTGTTGAATTTTTTATAGAGAGGAAGGGAAAGTGATAGAAAGTCAGAGACATTGATCAGCCACCTCCTGCACACCCCACTGTGGAGATGTGCCCGCAGGCAAGGTATATGCCCCCGACCAGAATCAAACATGGGATCTTTCAATCTGTGGGCCAACGCTCTATCCACTGAGCCAAACCGGTCTCGGCCTTATCCACATTCTTATGGGTCCTAGTTAGAGAAGGAAGAAGTGTTACTTCTAGCTTCAGTTTGAAAAATCTTGGGCAGGTATATATGGACAAACTGATAAAAGTCAAGTTGTGGCTTTGATTACTTTCCAACTCAGCTAATCATTGAGGCTGAAGGAACATATTCGGTGATTAGCCCTAAGTAATTGGTTTTTGGTGGCTGACAGATCACCCACACTATAATCACATGTTTGGAGTAAGGGAAAAGTATTTCCATGAAAATAGGATAAGATGGATTAGTGAATAGACAAAATGTCTGCTACATAGAATAGCTAAGAAGACTCTACTATGCCTTTTTCTCCTCTGCTAAGATATTTTTTTTTATATATCTTACTTGCTTGGGCTATGGACATAGTAATGTATGACAATTGTTATCTTAGAAGTAAATTCTGTTACCTAATTTAAAAACCTGTTTTGATCCTTAAAATATTTTAGGAAACCTTTTACTGTTCAATTTAAAATAGATTTTAGTACACAAATTAATTAACCTGATTTCAGGTCTTTTTATTATTACTTTACAGGTGTCTTGGTCATGCAAAATAAGGCATTTAGAAATGATCTAAGCAATGAGAACCTGCAGTTAATGGGAGTAAAGAGTTGAAATTCAGTGCTAACTAACTGAACTTAGACCTTGACTCTAAAGGAGTGATAATGCCAACATACAAAGTTTTAATGATTCATAAATATCAGTGTGCAGAAAAACTAAGGAATATTTTCTTGATCTTAATTAAAATGTAACTTTCAAGTAGTATATTAATACAATATTCTAGGTCAACTTTATATATTCTTGAACTCTATTTGTAACAGTTTTAACATTACTATAGAGTATTTATTTTGTTAAAACAGCCATCATTTAAATTGGTTTTTGTTTAGAAATAACTGCTGGGTATTTTTGTTTGGGATTTTTAATTTTTATTTTTTTTTTACAGAGAGGAAGGGAGAGAGGTAGAGAGTTAGAAACATCAATGGGAGAGAAACATCGATCAGCTGCCTCCTGCATGCCCCCCACTGGAGATGTGCCCACAACCAAGGTATATGCCCCCGACCAGAATCGAACCTGGGACCCTTCAGTCCGCAGGCCGACGCTCTATCCATTGAGCCAAACTGGTCTCAGCTCTTTGGAATTTTTTTAACAAGCTCAGTATACTCAGAACAAGGTATTTATTCAATATGTAATTTGGGGAATATCAATGTAAAAAACTCATTTTTTGTAATAATTGAATTCAAATGCTTACTGGACATTTTAGGTAGAACCACATGAAATTGAAGTTTCTAGAAAAAAGGAGCTTAGTGGGTCACACTCCATGTGGGAGTCTGTATTGGTTTCCCAAAAATTTCCACCTTTCCAGATAAAAAATTTTGCAGTTTCTATTGTCCAAAAATGGTCATATATTAGTAATTTTGTACGACTTGAGCTAATAGCATGATTTCTTTAAAACTCCATCTACAAATATTTCTTGAATTGCTGATCTTGTGTCATGGCTAAACAATTGCATTATAGACAGCCAATTATAAAGATTTGTCATATAGACAAAAGGTTTAAGGGCTAATGCTTTAATATAATATAGCCTATTAATGAAGCAATATTGCTTTTCTTATTTTTTAACTTTTTACAGAGAGGAAGAGAAAGAGAGAACTAGAAACATTGATCAGCTGCCTCCTGCATCTCATTCCTACTGGGGAAGTGCCTGCAACCAAGGTACATGCCCTTGACCAGAATTGAACCTGGGACCTTTGAGTCCACAGGCCGATACTCTATATTCCCTGAGCCAAACCAGTTAGGACTTAATATTGCTTTTTAATAAACAAATTATGAATGCCTATTCAGAATGGGTGGTATGCAAGTGGTCTGCTCCTAGTACATCATATGCCATGTTGTATGCCAAAATGCATTAACTCATTCATCTCCAAACTTATGTACAAATAGACATTGCTGTTTTAGAGATGATGAAATAAACTTAGGAAATAGTGGATTAAAAGTGAGACTTCAAAATGATATGGTACTCAAGGAGGACATAAAGTTTTTATTTCAGGATGGTATGTTTGAGCATTTGAATTGCATATGCAAGTGTTTTGGGGTTTTAGTAGCATTTTAAAAAATTTACACCTTTATCTTTTGTGGGAAAGGTGAAAGGAGTGGGTTGGAACCAGATAAGCTTTAACCTTAAACTTTTTTGGATCTTTATGTTCCTTAAGCAGAGGGGGAAGTAGGCTGCATTAAGTTAGCTTTTGGTTTCTCTTCTTTTTAGTGGGCTAGTTACACAATAGAATTGATTGTATAAGTTTTAGAACATAGGAAAATTCTATGTTCATATAAGACTATGCTTGATTCTTACCTACAGTAAAGTACATGTATCTTGAGATGGTGTAAAGGAGATTGCCATTATAATAAAAGTGGCTGATCGTGGAATGTAAATAATAGTTATATAAGACTTGATCTACCCCGTGAAAAAGTCATTCGCCCAATGATGGATAGTTGATTAATTTAAGTTGCCAGTACATTTTTTATTCAATAAAACCAAACTAATACTTATTTCAGAATAAGTTGATACTTTTAAGTTGTTTCTTAAAAGCTGAAATATGGATGGTTTCTCTTAATCTGTTGTTTAACCCTAAGAAGAGTTCCTGTAACTCCTCCTGACCAGAATCAAAAGTGTTTGGAATGAATTTAGGTTAAACATGAGAATATACTTATGTAGGAAGCATAAGGGTGTGGTCTGATAATATCATCTTAGCATTGGGGATCCTGGGATCTTTCTGGCTGTCTTGATTACCTTATAAGCAGTTGTGATGAGACTTTCAGAATCCAGTTAGTAGAATGTATCAGAACAAATTTTTTACTTGAGATAATTAGCATAAAATATTGGTTTGTTGATAGACACATAATACTTTGGTTAATGTATATTTTAAAATGATTACCACAAAGACAATTCTTGACTGATTTTTTTTTTTAATGGAGTAAATCCAGACTGACCATTCCTGAACAGTTCACCATTTTCTTACCTGCATTTGTTTTTGTTCCTCACCTGAGAATATTTTTCCAATTATTTTTAGAGAGAGTGCAAGGAGGGAGGAGGAGAGAAACATTGATGTGTAAGAGACATCAATTGGTTGCCTCCCACATATGGCTGACCTGGGCCAGTGATCAAGCCTGCAACTGAGTTATGTGCCCTTAACCAGAATGGAACCTGGGACCCTTCAGTTTGCAGGCTGATCCTTTATCCACTAAGTCAAATTGGCTAGGGTTAACCATTTGCTGAAGTGCATTTTGATCATATGATAAACGCAATTATATGTTATCTTTAATTCTTACTCATCTTAAAAAGCCCAATGTTATCTGTGGACCTATAAATTTCTATGAGGACTTATAGATAATATATGTACATGGAGCTATAACATCTTAATTTTTGTTTTAAAACCTTCTAGAGAAATAACTATTCTCTCACTAGATAAGGAGTATTTGTTATGCATGGTCATGGAAGGGCTAAGTGCATATCTTTTTATAAATATAAGGTCAGATGGAATTATGGAAACTGCATGTTAGTTGCTAAAGCAGAATTCTGCCTAGAGATGTAGGTTCTTCTAGAGCTATAATTTTACTCAGTATTGACTAAAAAAAAAGTAGAGTTGAGGAAACAGAGATCAAACCAAAATGAGGTTTTTCAAGGGGACAATGAGGTCTGGGTATAGTTTGGTACAGTATTTAAGATGGTAAAAATGAGAGCCTCTGAGATGGTCTGGAAAAATTCAGCAAATGACATGAATCTTGAGAACTGCCTTATCTAGTTCTTAAGCTATGAAAATACCTGAATAACTTTTTGGTTTGTAAAAGGATAGCTGTTCCGGTAATAAAGATTTTTATATTGCTGTCTATACTTTTGTGAACCCTAGCCAACCTGGTTGTCTTGGATGTGTCCATTCAGTAATTAATTTTCCTCTTCCGATAGAATACATTTACTATTAATGTGAATAGTGAGTGTATGTTCCTAAAAGAAAGGTGAAAATGAATTGGAAGCAGTTGACTCTTTGCTTATTATAATTTTCTGCTTTGATGTAGGAACTTAGTGATTTGGCCCGTGACCCTCCAGCACAGTGTTCTGCAGGTCCAGTTGGGGATGATAGTAAGTAACTTTCAAGTTGATTTTTATAGCTAATTTAATAAAAGCTTGTGCAATTTTAGATAACAAGAGTTTTTTGTTTTGATTTTAGTGTTTCATTGGCAAGCCACAATTATGGGACCTGTAAGTATTAACAATTTAAAATTTTGTACTTAAAATTCAGTATCTATCTAGTTGTAATTTTTAACTTAATCTTTACGTTTCTTCTATTACATTCTAATCGTTTTGACTATGTCATAGTTGTACTTTTCTTTTGAAAGAAAGTAATTTAATGAACTAGTCATTTGTTGTGTATACTACGTGTATGTCCCTGTGGTCTAGAATATAGCATCTCTTAATCTACCAAATATCTCTTCACATCAATCTAGTTTTCTTTCATAGCAGTATAGAGTATTGTCACAGAGCTTCCTGTTATTTGTACAGCCAATTAATTAACTGGCTCTACCAGGGCTTTACTCAAAAGATTATTCAGTTAACTTACCCAAATCTAGCTTTAACTGTATTATTTTGATAGTGATTCTTTCTAGAACTTTGGTATTATACAAAATTTGAATATTTTTAGGTAGAAAGTGATATTTTGAATACAGCAAAATTCCTTTCTATCCTGGGTAGATAAGAAACTGTATATGCTGGATAATTGAATATTCAGAATTATGGATACCAACTAAGAATTTCACAGAATTAGAACGCAGTAAAACATCCTGGGGTAAGACTGTATCTTGCACAATACTTAACACTTTTTTGACTTGGAAGGTATTTTCCGATTTCTATTCTGTGTGTCTTAACTGAATTTTCTGCTTTCTTCCCTTTTTGATGATTTAATATCAACATAAATGACAATAAGGTATTATTAGGGGATATAATGGTCAATAAGTAGATGTTTATAATTCTAAAAGACCCTTGGAAACGTTGACCAACAGACGGGTTGAATCAACAAATGTTTGTTCAGCAGTTCTGATTTTGATTATTTCAATATATATTTTTTTATCTCAGCCAATGTGAGTGAGCCCCCCTGCCTGTGTGCCGTTAAGAACACAAATGGACACAATAGACACGATTCCTCTCAAGCTTTAAGAAATTTAAAATGTACTGGAAGAGGCAGGCAATTAAAACATGAGAAATAAGTAATATGTGAAGTGCTTAGTAGAAGAAATGTAGGAGAAATAAATTGAGTTAAAGTAATTATGAAATGTTATGACCCTAGAGGTAAAGAGATTAAGAATCAAATTAAATTAAACTTGGGGGATTGTATTTAATTTAATAACTTGAAATATATGTGAGTTATACTAATATCTAAAAAATTAGGATTATTCATTCCCAATCTCAAGGGCAATTTTTACTGCTTTAAATTTAAATTTATTTTACTTTTAAAGTGTTTCCTTTCTGTGGTGTGTGTGTGTGTGTATGTTTAGTACACATAATTAACTAGTGGCTTTACCCACTCTGGTCCATGAAGTGTTTTAAAAGCTGACAGTCGCCGAAATCCATTTGGCTCAGTAGATAGAGCATCCGCCTGCGTACTGAAAGGTCCCAGGTTTGATTCCCATCAAGGGCATGTACCTTGGTTGTGGGTGCATGCCCAGTCGGGGGTGTGCATGAGGCAGCTGATCAATGTTTCTCTCTCATCGATGTTTCTAATTATCCTTCTCCCTTCCTCTCTGTAAAAAACAAACAAACAAAAAAAAACAATAAAATGTATTTTAAAAATAAAAGCTGACAATCTTCACATTTAAAAAACAAAACTCTGATTAGGCTCTCATTCCCATGACCAAAAATGGTTTGGGACAGAGTGGCAGCTAATTCCCTTTTTAATGTGGGGTTTGTTTTAGTTCTATCGGATTCACTTTATTTGGCCTAGCTAAATAGAATCTATAGGCAGTTGAAATTACAACTTCTAGAGTTTTCCCATTTTTTTTAGATCACTCACACCCAATTTTCAAAGCAAAGAATTCAGTAAAATGCATTATCATGTCTATCAAATAAAGCTCATGTTTGATCCAGAGGAGGGTGCTTTGAGATAATTATAAAAATTAGTTGTCAATATTAATAAATACTTGTAAGAGTTGGTACTTGACTCTTTGGTGTGCATAATAAACCAACTCTTAGAACCAGTGTAATGTTTTTCTGATTGACTTGAGATTTTACTTACCAACAGTAAAGTTAAAGTGAAACATAAATGAGTAGATTATGCTAGTAATTTTTCAGAGAATAGAAGGTAGAAAATTGCTTATCCTGACAATTTTTTAAGCTCTTTGCCTTATTTCTTTTATTTGAAAAAAAAATCTCCATTTTATATATTTTAGATTATGGCTATTCCTTGCTGTATTATTTTTTAGCAGCTGTTTGTTTGTTAATCCTCAGTCCAGGAAATCTTTTTCTCTTGATTTCTAGAGAGAGAGGAGGGAGTGAGGGGGAGAGAGGTAGAGAAACATCCTTGTGAGAAGAACACATTGATTGGTTGCCTCCTGCGAGTTCTGACCAGGTGCAACCGATAAACATGCCCTGGCTTCAGCAGCCTTTTAATATAATATTAATGATGAGCTGTTTTCTGCTTTTAAAAGGACAATAATTTGATTTTCACAACTATTTATCCCCTCATTAACAAAAACAAAAAATATATTTTAAACCACAACTGCAGTTTTGCTTTGGCTGCATTATTTCCTGAAATGTATTTATTTTCTAGAGAGATTATTTCTTACTATTTGGATAATTTCAGGGAGTCAAGGGTTACAAAAAATTAGCCAAAATACCAATCTTGTTCTCTTTATAAGTAAGCACCGAAGTTCAAGTGCTGACTTATAAATAATTATCATTGATTTAAAAAAAAAAACACATATTTTTGGCTTTTGATATCATCTTTGTGCCAAACATAGTAATTTGATTAGGTAAATATACTTTATTTTGTTAGTATGCATACCCTATATGTGATATAGATGTGACTTAAAAGAACAGGGATAGTGGTGATGTAACAACCCATAATTGCAGATCTGCTGGAAGAACAAATGGTAACAATTATTTTTGCTTGGAGTATTTTTTAGTTAGAGTAATGACAGTGCCACGGAACGCAAATGGAACTCAAGATTTCTGACTTTTTAAGGAATAGAACATTTAATAAGTTTTAGTACAGTGTCACTGTTGAATTTTAGTGGATTATAGTCAGGAAATGCTGTTGATCATTAAAAGTTACCAGGCAAAAATGTGTAGTTCTAATTACATGCATTAGCGTATCCTTTTTGAAGGTAACATTTTGAAAGTACAAATACTCATAAAAAGTAAACCTCTGAAAGAATTGGCAGAGCATTGCTAGTTAAGGCAATTCTTAAAACTGGCTGGTAATTCCTATTTAGAATTGATGAATTGAAAAAAGATTAACTTGCCTATTGTTTCTGATATTTACATGCCTGATTTTTTTTTTAATTGGAAATGAAGCTTTCAGAAATATATTTTGAAATGATTTGGAAAACCACACTGACTTCTACCTAAAATATGATAAAGCCATAGAAGAAAGTACAGGCATACCTCAGAAGTATTATGGGTTAAGATTCCAGACCACCTCAATAAAGCTAATATTAGAATAAAGATAATCATAATTTTTTTGCTGGCAAGTGGTCTTGGCTTCAATTTGTTTGAAAAAACAAACAGTGACAATCTGTGAAGTATAGTGAAATGAGGCTGTCTATACCATAACTGTGAATAATGTAACCTTTGGTAGCCTGAGCAAAATCAGCCACAAAAACCATCTGAAATAATTGGTTCATTGGTATTTTATTAGTCTATTTTCCATTTATATATTATGTCATTTCCTAAAGAATTATTGATAAATAAAAACTCTACACTCCCTTACCCTTACTTTTTTTTTTGGTACAGAGAGGAAGGGAGAGGGATAGAGAGAGAGTCAGTCGGAAACATTGATGAGAGAGAAACATCAATCAGCTGCCTCTTGCATACCCCCCACTGGGTATGCGCCCGCAACCAAGATACATGCCCTTTACCAGAACCGAACCTGGGACCCTTCAGTCTGTAGGCTGATGCTCTATACACTGAGCCAAACCGGTTTTGGCCACTACCTTACTCTTTAAGAAGCTTTGTAGTCTAGTGGAAGAGGGAACTTTACTATTGTCATTTGAATTTTGGACAAGTAAATAAGCTATACAAGTATATTGGGCATAGTAACTATAGAGATCGGGATATAAGAGAAGGGCAGCCAACAGTCCTAAAGGGAAAGCTGTATTCAGGTATGGTCCTGTGGATAAAGAAGCTAAAGACATATCAGAATATTTTAAGTAGGGGGTAAAGGAGATACGAAACATAGTTATTTATGAGCATATTTTGGTGAAAAATGAGGCTGACGTGGGAACCAGATCATAAAGCATCTTGGGTGGTTTGGAATTTGAACTTGATCTTGAAAGCTGTACTAGATTTCAAGCAGAGGAATAACATATCTTTAAAAGACCACTTCAGCAATAGGGCAAAGCTGTAGTGAAGGCAGGAATACCAGTGCTAAGTCATTGCCTTAATGCTAGACAAAAGATATAGTCCCTACTTTTCCATGGTGGGGGATATCTTCCAAGATCCCCCAGAGGATGCCTGAAGCCTTAGGTAGTGCTAAACTCTACATATACTATGTGTTTTCCTATGCATATATCCCTTTGATAAAACTTACTTTGTAAATTAGACACTCTGTAAAAGATTAACAACAGTAATAAAAGAACAGTTGTAACAGTTCTGGAGGCCGATGCACAAAATTCATGTTTTAAGAGTAGGCCTTCCTTTCCCTAGCTGCCAGCACCAGTTTCCCTGGAAGCCCTGGCTTCATCTGGAAGGATATCTGGTCTAATTGGCATATTATGCTTTTGTTATTATAGTGTAGAAAAAAAGTTATGTGGGTTATCTCAAAATACATTATTTACTGTATTTACCTTTTCCTGTAAAAGTATTTTTGACTTTACTTTGGCCTATCCATATTGCCATTATCACCACTTTTGCCCTTTGGGGCCTTAATTAAGTAAAACAAAGGCTACTTGAACACTAGTACCACAATTCTGTTACATTATCTGATACTAAGTGATTAATGGGCATAAGATATAGCCTAGGTATTCTGGACAGAAGGATGCTTCATGTTATGGGTGGGATAGCACACCTTTAGACCTGCATGTGGTTCTAGCTGGTTTGGCTCAGTGGTTGAGCATTGGCCTTCGGACCGAAGTGTTCCACATTCGATTCCTGCCAAGGGCACATGCCCAGGTTGCAGATTCGATCCCTCAGTAAGGGGCATTCAGGAGGCAGCCAATCAGTAGTTCTCTTTAATCATTGATGCTTCCCACTCTCTCTTCCTTTCCCTTCCTCTCTGAAATCAAAAAATATTTAAAAAAAAAAAAACTACATGCAATATAAAACACAAGAATTGGTTATTTCATGAATTTTTCATTTAATATTTTTTGACTGGGTAACTGAAACTGCAGAAATGAAACCACAGCTAAGGAAGGATCCCTGTAGTAAGATTTTGAGCTAAGGTAATAGGGGCAGTGGGCATAAAAAGGAGAGTAGGATAATTCAAGAGATTTTTAAGGCTCATTACGATTTGTAACTTCTTTGAGGAGATGAGGCAGTCAATGATGAGATGTTGATATGTAACTTTACTGTTGTCATTTGAGTTTTGGACATGTGAGACATCCAAGTAGGAATATTTGTAGGTATTTGAATATATGTCCTGTACTGAAAAACAATAGAGAAAGACTCAAGAGTATGGGGTCAGGAGATAAAAGCAGAGAGTGGATCTGTGTCAATATTAACATTTTAGACTTGCCATAGTAGAAGAGTACAGAGAGCAATGTGGACTGATGGGAGCAAAACCAGGGTAGAAGGTATGTTGTCTAAAGCAGAGATTCAATATAAATTCTGGGTTTCTTAAGATTTGGGTCAGTTTACTGATCAAAGTATTCCTTTTTGTTTTTCTTTGTTGTATCTCCTGTTTCCTGACTATTTATGGTAAATTTGGTAGAGAATTTTGTTTTGTTTTTTTTTAGATGGCATAACTTATTGTGGATCTTGTGGTTATACCAGTTCTTCCTCTTCAGTTTGTATAATTTTAGTGTTACATTGTCCTTTTCATTTCACAAATATATTGTTTGTTTTGAACAAATGGAATGAAATTTGGCTCTGCCTAAATCTCATCATTTAGGTAGTCTTTTCAGAAGCAGTCAGATACAGATAGCATTTGACTGTGAAACTTGGAATGAAAGCTTAAAAACCTTTGGGGCTTGGATTTTATAAGAATTTGTTAGGATTATCTTTAAATTGTTAATTGTATGCAGTATGGACTAGATAATATGAAAAGGAAGGAATTTTAGAGTACAAAAGACTCGATTAAAATTATTCTTTCATTTTCAATTTGCATGTTTCTTTGAACTTGATTTTTCATCCTTAAATTGATCTCTTTTAAACCCCAGGTATACCCTGTTCATTTTTCCTATCTGTAACATTTCTCATTGCATGTCTCTTTACCAGATTGTACATCCATCAATATAAGAAACTGTTCTATCCCTTATACATACCTTCTATATAGAAGGAGTTAGATTAATTCAACTACTACTTAATTATTTTACAAAGTGCTGGGGTTTACAAGAGCTCTGAATTAAAGTGTCAGAACTATAAATGTTTTTATTTACCTAACACCCAGAATGGGCATAGTGAAAAACTCATTTTAAAGCTATGTGCATACTCTAGTCAGTAAATTTTCAAATACATCTTTGTCTATCCAAGGGCAATTAAGCAATTTCATATTTTCTGTTATCTTAAAATGTTCACTCTGTCATCACTCTTTATTGGTGTTGATCAGTGGTTTTCATAAGATCTGAATTTAAATCTTGGTTCTGTGATATATTATTTGTACACTTGTCAATTTTATATTCCTTTAATCCCCTCTTTATTCATCCATAAAATGGGGAGCAGTGATATCTTTTCTTAGTATTGGTTAAATTAATGTAAAATCCTAGCAAGTAGTTTCACACAAATGTTGCTTCATACTAAGGTTGTATGTAATATTTACTTGCTAAGGAAGTTCTTTACAATCAAATTCTAATAAGTAACAAAGGAGAAAAAAATACTGCTATAACTTAAAATTTGTTTTCTGTTGAAATGTCAGAACAAATCCACATTGTTTTCCAAATCTACTAATTCTGTGTATTGATTTGCTGTGGAGAATTCAGTATGCTTTTGAAGAAACAATTTTCATCATGTTAAATGAGAAGTTTGAGGGGCCAATTTGGAATTAAACTCTTTAAACAACCTATTTGTTTCTGTTCTGCTTCTATTGAAGGTAGTTGTATGTTACCTGCAATAGCTAATATTTTGGTTTGCCAGTGGCCAGGATGATACAAAACCATTTGTGTGTATATTACTGTCATTCTACAAATGTAAGAATTTATTTTCAAATTACAGTTTGTTTAATAATATTGCATATTGACTATTGCTAAGAATAATACTCTTGTGAAAATCAAGATCTAGAACACTTGTGTTTCTGGATAGTTTTTTAAATTCTTTGACTTATATAAAATGGGATTTAGTAAATTAGCATTCATGGTTCTATAGATAATTTTGATTTTCCTTTGATATGAGCTGAATTTTAGGTAATTTAGCCTTTTATTGCAGTGTAAATAGTAGGTAACTTTGTTTTGTTATTAGAGAAATGCTTAGAAAATAGAAGTGTTACATTTGGATTATTTAGCAGTAATAATTTTAAGTATCAGTGAAGCATATTTTTTTCCCACAGAATGACAGCCCATATCAAGGTGGTGTATTCTTTTTGACAATTCATTTTCCTACAGACTACCCCTTCAAACCACCTAAGGCAAGTATCCTATCCTCTCCACCCCCCCCCCCCCCCCATATTTTTTATTTTATTTCAGAGGAATAGAGCTATTCTTAATAATAGAGAACAGACCAACAGCTGTTGGGGGATGGTTATCTGGCTAGTGGAAAAAAAGTGAAGAAATTGAGCCAAAAAAATAATAATCTTGTAGACACAGATAACAGTATGATTAATAATAGAGAACAGACCAACAGCTGTTGGGGGCGTTATCTGGCTGGTGAAAAAAAAAGTGAAGGAATTGAGCAAAAAAATAATAATGATCTTGTAGACACAGATAACAGTATGATTAACAGAGAAAAGGGTGAGTGGGAGGAGATAAAAGAGAGTATAGGAGGGATAAATAGTGATGGGAAGAGACTTGAGATGGTGAACACCATACAATGTTGTATTAATAGAATTGTACACCTGAAACACTATAATTTTTTTAGTCGCTGACACCCCAATAAATAAAAAAGGAAATTGGGGTTCTTCATAATTAAGGCTAAAATTGATGTATGTTATATATAATGGTATGTTATATATAATGGATAAGAATAATATGTATGTGTACACACATATTGAATTGAATCATTGATAAAGAATGCTGACTCTTAATCTTTAATTAAAATAGCAGCTAGACCTGGATTTGAATTTTGTAAATGGAGATAAGGAATACGTTATCTTTAATGTTGTCAGGCTCAAATATGCTAGTGGGATTCTCCCCCCCCCTTTATTATTGTTTTTATACAGATTTGGATTATTAACCCTACTATCTTATAATAGTAGGTTTCTAGTGTTCAGTTACAGAACCCATTTGCACATACTGCTGCAACTTATATTATCATTGTGTTGGCGTTTAGGCAGAGTATAATTACTTGGGAATTGAGTTTGCACACATAACTATAAATAACTATCAAAACTCGGAGTTGCTTAATGCACTAACTGAGGTGGGCTGGTTTACAGGTATCAAGTTCTTTTCAAAGCAGTTTACATAAATTCACCCTATGCAAATAACTATAGGAGATGATATACATATAGAACATTGACACTTCACTATGACCATCTTCACCATCATCTTATGGGTGCGATACGACATTTACTTCAGATGAAACACCTCTGATATTCAAAGGTGTATACTGTATTTTATGTACAATGGAAATGCAAAGTAAAATCTATACTTTTATAACTTGATACCTTAAATTAGCTGGTCTATAAACTTTGGTTTACAATCAGCAATTTATTTTTTTAATTAATGTTAAAAATATCCTTCAAGTTATTCTTTGATACTTATGACATGGTAGGACCAAAGATAACCTTCAGAACATTCACTGTACCATTGAGAATATAGTGGAACCTCATTTCTTGAACGTCTCCCATCTTGAACAGTTCACTTCTAACCCTGATAAACCTTTCATGCTGTTACCTGTGTGATTACTCATAGACAAAGGAGAGAATGTGCATTTAAATATGAGTTAAGATCTCAGAATATTATTTATACTGTGAATATTTTTGTGCTTTTTGCTTTTGCTTATAATTGTTAAATTTTCATTTCTTATTGCACAGTTCCTTTTTGTTAAATTTTCATTGATATTTCATGTCCTTTTTGTTTTTAAAGTGTTTGTTTATAGATTAACAGTACAGTAGACATATACTATATATAATAAAGGTTAAAATGGAATTATTTGAGGCTCTGGGACATACTCATTCAATTTACATTATTTCTGACGGGAAAAAAAATTCTGATTTAGAACAGCCTAGCAGAATCAATTAACTTGAAAAACGAGGTTCCACTGTAATATTCTTGCCCCAAAGTTATATTTTCCATTTTAATTTAAAAAGAGGGAACTCTTGAAGGATTTTTGATCAAAATATAAAGATCAGTTTCTGTAATTTTTGGTCTTTTTATATATGTAAATTAGGTTTTAGCCATTTGATTTTTTAAAACTATGATATTTTAAGCCTTGCTAAAAGTCTTCTGCTCTCTACCTAAGTTAGGATGCTTGTTTTTGTTTGGGATAAATGCCTAAAGGTTTTTTATTTATTTTAGGTTGCATTTACAACAAGAATTTATCATCCAAATATTAACAGTAATGGCAGCATTTGTCTCGATATTCTAAGATCACAGTGGTCTCCTGCATTAACTATTTCTAAAGGTAAACTACTTTAAAGGAATAGTCTTGAACTGCTCTGATTTTCTTAAATAGTTACAGGAGTTTCAGTTTTGCACCTACTTGTCTGAGTATTCCAACTTTTTGGTAAGAGATGGGGCAGGAATAAGTTACATCATCTTTGCTCTTTTTGCATTATTGATTAAAGAGATTTTATGGGAAGAAGGTAAAATTCAAATTAGGGTGTTGGGGCTCTGTTTTCGAATAATAAAAGCAAACGTTTATTTTAATTGATTGCTGTAGTGTTTTTCAATCTTAAGCTACTTGTACATCTCACTTGCTTACTTACTGTCTTTTTGAACTAAAATGGCATACCTAAATTTAATAGAGCTTTTAAATTTTGAGGTTTCCAGTACAAGATAATTTTGATTTTGCTGTTCTGTGTATACTACAAAAACATTTGATAGACCTTTATTAATTCCTTTTTTTTAAAAAAAATTTAAGGTATGTGTTATGTGAACATGGTAGTTTATTACTACTTGATAACAGTCTAAAATTAGAGAATCTTCTTGGAAATCTCTCTAGATCAGTTCTGCTTTTCTACCTTTAAGAGGGATTTATTATGTGACATCTCTAATAGGTTGTCTGGTCTTTGAAATGAATATTCCAGATGGAGATATGGAGTATCTCTCCATCTGTATCTCCTTTTTATCTCACTTTCACCCCACAGATAAAAATCACCTACCACAAAACTACTTAATGGGAAGGAAGTCTGCCTTCAAGTAATTTTCAGTTTTTGGTATTGGCTTAGCGTTTCTTAAGTACACAAAATTAGGTTTTTAATGTTGTGAATATGGTAAATGCAAACTGAAACGGTTTAAGAAAGAATGTTTTTTTTTTATATGTTTGTACAATGCATTTGAATCTTCTCCTTAAGGGATAGTACAGCATTTCTCAAACTTTTGACTAGAATCACTTTGTGGGGAGAGAACAATTAGCTGCCATAATTTTTTCAAGTGTGACCTAATCCTAAGACCTGTTTTTTCACCCTTTTGGGTGTATTTCCATTTTCTTTTAAGTTAGGCTCTCTTACCTACCAGACACCTGGTACCTAGTATAGTAGGTTCCAAGTTTTTTGCCATTGCTGGGAATGCACTGTTATATTGAACATTGTGTTTCTATAAGTACAGGCAGAGTTTTGTATCTGCTCCCTTGCACTTGGGTTTAAGATTATATGTTTTCTGTGATAATACATTACATTGATTTTTTTTATGGTATTTTCTTTGTCTTCAACTTAAGATTGTCATACCCAGTTCAAGTTTTTATACCTGAAAATTTTATAACACCTTGCACAATGTCGGGCACATTCCAGGTCTTTAAAATGACAGATCCATGATGCTTGGCATCTTCTATGTTGAATAGGGTAAGGGTAAGAGCATTGAAAAATCATTAGTAATAGACCATGGAGTTGTTTCATTTAGTCAGTACTTTTGGGTATATGGTCTCTTCCTTGTAAATTCAAGGAAAGAAAACATATAATTAGTGGAGCAGTTAGGAGTTTTTGTGAAACTTCTTAGAGGGGGAGGGCAGGATAGAATGGATTTTTGTTTATATTATTATACTGAACAGCTAAGAATAGTATGGTATGGATACTCCCCAAATATACTCTTATTAAAGCTATTTTTCTCCCTCAGAGTGAGCAAGTCTAGTGATTTAAATTCTTAATGCCACCTATTTAAAAAATAACAGTGGCATTATTTGACTATCTTGGAACTCGAGTTTGACAGCTAGTATGAACGTTAACCCAGCAAAGCTCTATTTTTAGCATTTTTTTCACCAGGGCCTTGTCTCCTGTGAAGCAAAATATCTAAATATTTTTCTCATTGGGATGAAGATATAAACTAATAAAAGTTTTTTGAAGATTTAGATTTATAATAGCTTGATTTTTAGTTTCAGATAGTTGTGGTCAGAAAAGATGCTCTTTAAAATTTCAGTCTTGAATTAATTGAAACTTGTTTTATGGCCTACAGTGTACTTGTCTTAGAGAATGTTCCATGTACCCTTAAAAAGAATGTGTATTTTGCAGTTTTTAGATGAAATGTTTTTAAATATATGTTAAGATCATCTGGTGAAATGTGACATTTCAGACCATTGTTGTCTTACTCATTTTCTATCTGGATGATCTATCCATTGATGTAAATGGGTATAATAAGGTTTTTAAATGGACTTTTAAAAATTCAAGTCCCGATGCTGGGTAACCACATTTGTTTTCTTGCAGTTCTTTTATCCATTTGTTCACTGCTATGTGATCCAAACCCAGATGACCCCTTAGTGCCAGAGATTGCACGGATCTATAAAACAGACAGAGATAAGTAAGTATGTAGTAGTTTGTAATTTTTCTTAATGAATTAGGTCAGTGATCGGCAAACTCATTAGTCAACAGAGCCAAATATCAACAGTACAACAAATTTCTTTTGAGAGTTGAAAACCAACTTCTATGCATGGGCCATGAAGTTTCAATCGCCCTGTACGTGAGCGCCCACATGTGGTATTCTGTGGAAGAGCCACGCTCAAGGGGCCAGAGAGCCGCAGTTTGCCGACCACTGCATTAGGTATATACTCTGCTGTAAGTTGTGGCAATGCCAAGAAGACTTGATGCTTATTTCTGGTAAGATAATAATCATTGGTAGGTTTTAGTTTGTATGACAGTGAATAATAGCTCTTCTAAAGTGTTTTATTTTCTAACATGTTCAACACTTTGCCACTTTAATTATTAAGTTTTGGGGAAGAAAGCAAATTCTTCATCACAATTATGTTTTGAAAATAATATTGGTACTATTTTAAAACTTTGGTCTAAATTTCTCAAATATTTGAACTATTTTTATGTGCAACATTACCATTATAATTTTTGTATTATAATTAATGCTAAGTATACTTGTTCAATTAGGTACAATAGGTTAGCAAGAGAGTGGACAGAGAAATACGCTATGTTGTAGGGTAAGAGGATCTGCACTCTATGGTGCGCTTATTCATGGTACTGCCAGCACTTGAGTGCTGCATGCTTTAAGGCACTATATTAACTAACAAAGAGTAACCAATGTGGCAGTTTTCTGAAAACGGTTCTTTAACTGCTTGATCTCTGTTTAGTGTGAAAGAATACCCAGTAGTCATTGCTTGAGAGTATTTTTGCATGACAAAGTTATATAGCACTAGTAAGAAATGGGAATTGAAATAATGATCTTTCAAACTTCCATGGTGTTTAAATTTTAAAATTGGTACATGTTAAACTTTATACCAACACTATAAGGAATGTGATGATGTAGTTTTTAGATTTTGCTGAGATAATAATGTTGGGGGGGGGGGGACTTTTAATTAAGCCATCGCTTTTAATTAAGCCTATGCCTATAAACTAAAAGTTCACCACTGACATGCATGCATTAGTGTCAGCTCTACTTTGTGACTCCCTATATGCTAAGTGAAACCTTTGTTTAAAAATGCTGGCTTTTTGAGTGGGTATCCTTAAATAAAAGTAACCATGAATTGGTATAAAGAACTTCTATATGTTAAAGTTGAGAAAAGTGCTTGAACTATGTTAAGTTCTTGGTTTGAAATGAAGCTTAGTTAATACTTTATAAAGTTCAAAACTGTAAATATCAGTTTTGTGCCCTGTGACATATATTCATTTCTTAAGGTTATCATTCTGTTTTTTGTTGCTTAATTAAGACTATGGCATGGGTGTAATGTGGAAATTAATGGCATTTATCAATATTAGTGATCTTCCTCCGCATAAATAACCTTGCTTTTGTGTGAATTACCTGTTGATTTTTTTAAGCAAAGTTATTTCCAGTATTACCTAGAGATTCCCATTCATCAGGTCTCAAGTGGGGTTTGTTATTTCTGTCACTTGCACTATTTGAAAATAACCCAGGGTGTTTAACACATACCACTCACACCCACCTCTTGAAAACTACTTTTACCATCCTCTCCAATGTCTTACTCTGCCTGTGCTTAAGTCTTAAAGGCGTTTCCTGATATTACTAAGGATCAAATATTAGGATTCTGATAAAATGGGTTAGTTAACTTTTGTTTTATGGAAATTTCTATAGATGTACAGAATGTGTGGGCTGTTTTGACATAATTCCACAATGAAAATTTTTTAAATGTTAAAGTTAGTTGGAATGGATACTAATTGTAGATTTTCTAAGAGAACATTAGCTCAGTTGGTAGGCAGATAAAAGGTCTTTGATTTTTGTTAGCTTCCCCAATTTTCGTGCCACTTTATTGTGTTTATTAAAATACTATGTTTAGTGTTTTGGAGCCATAAGGTTCTTATTTTCCACATTGCTTTGAATACCAATACTGTTTCTCCCTGTTAGCTTTATTCTAATCACAGCTGTTAGATGACTTTATGATGAGTCTGGAGGTAAAATAAAAGTCTTTCCCTTTTAAATATTAATTCTTTTAACTTTTTAAATAACATATTCTTTGTTTACAGGTACAACAGAATATCTCGGGAATGGACTCAGAAGTATGCCATGTGATGCTACCTTAAAGTCAGAATAACCTGCATTATAGCTGGAATAAACTTTAAATTACTGTTCCTTTTTTGATTTTCTTATCCGGCTGCTCCCCTATCAGACCTCATCTTTTTTTAATTTTATTTTTTTGTTTACCTCCCTCCATTCATTCACATGCTCATCTGAGAAGACTTAAGTTCTTCCAGCTTTGGACAATAACTGCTTTTAGAAACTGTAAAGTAGTTACAAGAGAACAGTTGCCCAAGATTCAGAATTTTTAAAAAAAAAAATGGAGCATGTGTATTATGTGGCCAATGTCTTCACTCTAATTTGGTTATGAGACTAAAACCATTCCTCACTGCTCTAACACGCTGAAGAAATCATCTGAGGGGGAGGGAAATGGAGGCTCAGTTGTCGCATCAAAGGAAACAGCATTATTCTAGCAGCATCCATTCTTGTTTAAGCCTTCCACTGTTAGAGATCTGAGGTTACATGATATACTTTATGCTCATAACTGATGTGGCTGGAGAATTGGTATTGAATTTATAGCATCAGCAGAACAGAAAATGTGATGTATTTTATGCATGTCAATAAAGGAATGACCTGTTCTTGTTCTACAGAGAATGGAAATTGGAAGTCAAACACCCTTTGTATTCCAAAATAGGGTCTCAAACATTTTGTAATTTTCATTTAAATTGTTAGGAGGCTTGGAGCTATTAGTTAATCTATCTTCCAATACACTGTTTAATATAGCACTGAATAAATGATGCAAGTTGTCAATGGATGAGTGATCAACTAATAGCTCTGCTAGTAATTGATTTATTTTTCTTCAATAAAGTTGCATAAACCAATGAGTTAGCTGCCTGGATTAATCAGTATGGGAAACAATCTTTTGTAAATGCAAAGCTGTTTTTGTATATACTGTTGGGATTTGCTTCATTGTTTGACATCAAATGATGATGTAAAGTTCAAAAGAGTGAATATTTTGCCATGTTCAGTTAAAAGTGCACAGTCTGTTACAGGTTGACACATTGATTGACCTGATTTATGCAGAATTAATAAGCTATTCAGATAGTGTAGCTTTAGTATGCTGCACATGATACTGGCAACCCTGGAGTTCATAGATGGACTGGGGACCCAGCAGTTTTGAACATGTATATGGAGTTGAAGAAATTTATTTTCCAGGTGCAACCCCCATCTAACTAAATTTTTTCTTCACCTTGTACACTTGACAGCTAAAAAAAAAAAAAAAAACACAAAAAAAAACCATAACTTGGGAGTAATAATGGGTTTAAATTTACAAAATAAAGTACTGTTTGGTGTGGGAGTTGTCATGAGGCTATGTTGAAGTGACTTAACTATGTGGGATATTGAGTATCCATCAAAATGGGTTTGTTCAGCCATTTACATTAATGAGCATTTAAATGCAACAGATATCATTTCAGGTGACTTAACATGAATGAATAAAAGTCAATGCTATTGGATAATTTTTCGTTTGACAAGTGCTATGTGTGCCACTAATTTAACTTCTGTAGCAAACAAGGGCATTATCATTCTTCACCCTTCCTAATTCTGACCATATATATAGTTTTACCCTTTTCCTAGTTATTTTGATTTGTCCATTTGCTTTCTTACAACCTGTATTCAGTTTCTAGCACGTCTGTGACTTTCCTTCACTTCCACATTTTTGCACTGCTTACACTTATGTGCAATCTTATTCCTTGTCTGCACAGATGTGGAAAGCTAGATATAAAATAAATGTTAAAACTTGATTTTTATAAACATTTTAATATGTAGTTTGGACATGATTTATTGACTAAAGTTCTCTAAACTGGAAGTTGAAATGCATGCCTTCCGAACATGTTATGGCTTTAATTCTGTAATGAGCATTTCATGGAGAAATATCAACCTAATGACAATTTTCCAATGAGTGGTTTACTTTTTTTTTTGTTTAAAAATTGATTCCTTCAGGGTAGGTGTCATTTAAAACTTTTGGATTCAAATTATAAATGAGAAGTTAGCATACTGCTCTCTATAAGCTAAGATACTGTTTTTTGTCTCTATTTTCAAAATAATTACTTTAGAGAATCTAGTCTCAAAATAACAGCTTTAGTGGTGGGCATATTTGAAAGCCAACTCAACTATCAAACACCTCTGTGCTGCTGGATCGCTAATTGGTTTTCAAATTGATATTTTTAGCCATAGACAACTTGCGTACTTACAGAGATGACTTTCTTACACCATTGATTAACATTAGATGTGTCCAGTTCTCTTGTGTCTGACTTGATGCTTTCTACAACATTTCTATGTCACTTCTAAAGGAATGAGCCATAAAGGCTTCTCTAGGCTTAAGAGAACAAACAGTAAGGCACATACCTGGAAACCAACATTTTTGGGTGTATGAACACTGGACTTGAGATCATCTCCAATGAAACCTTCAAAAGAATCCAAGAATTTACCCTTTTATCCCCATTTATGTTACTAGTGCCATGTTTAGGACTCAACGTGAATATTGGCAGATTAAAAAAATGATTTTGGTTCTTGTAAATTCCTATGTCTTTTAATGCACAAACTCTGTAACCTATGAGAATTAACAGTCCAGTGGACTTGCTAATAGTAAATTATATTGTGAGTGGACTCATTTTTCCTGGGCAAGTTGGCAATGTGATAATCAGATTTTTTTTTAATTCTAGTTTGCTTCTCCTGTGGGTGTACTCACAATTTTTTAAAGTATGAATCACAATTAACTAGTGGTCTCAGGGGTAGTGAACACTCACTTTTTTTTTAATGGCTTAGTTGAAATACGCTTCGGATATTTATGCTGTATTAGTGATTTGGGGGGTGACTCAAATTAGCCATGTTTTGTATTGGCATAACAAAGCTGTTAAAATGATTGTTGATTACACTTTTAGGTGAATTTGTCTTCTATTTTATGAGGAACCCAGTGCAAGTCACTTAATATTGTCTAGTAACATCTGCATAACACTTGTAATAGTTAAGGTTAATTGAGCTTAAAGGAATTGTTACCATTAAAGTCTATTTAAAGACACTTTGGTCTTACTCAGTAATTCCAACTAACATGAAATTTACACTTTAACCTAAGATCGTAAGTTGTGTTTTGAACATAGAAGTTCAAACTCTAAAGAATTTAGGATAGTGTTTCTCAAAAAGTGATCCCCAAACCAGTAATACCAGTATCATCTGGGAATTTTTTTTTTTTCTTCACCCGAGGCTTTCTATTAACATCAGAGAGAAACATTGGCCAGTTGTCTCCTGCAGGATAAAACCAGCTTTGGTGCACAGGACAATGCTCTTGACTAACCAAGCCACCCAGCCAGGACCATTTGGGAAATTCTTTATAGTGGAAATTTACTAAATGCCACTGCAGGACTATGAGAAACCATGGAGTGGCACCTAGTAGCCTATTTTAAGCCAAGCAGATTAATTCTGAAGTTCCTAGCTCTCCTTTGTAATAATCCAGTAATTACAAAGGGCCCTACAGTTATTTTACAACAACTGCTATTTCATGGCTACAAGAATTTATGCCCAAGTAGAACATTTCCATACAATTGGCCAAAAAAAATTGTACTTCGAATTACAAATAATGTAGCCTGATTTACACATTTAAGATAATATACAACTTGAGCAATGCACCAAGATTTCATGCAAGAATGGGCCTTCCTTCCCCTGGCTGCTGGCACTGCCTTGGCTGAGGCAGTGTGGAACCCTGCATCACCGCCATGGCAACAACACAAGCATCCCAGGCCTCTCACCTGTGGGTGCACATAAGTCCACCATCTTTGTTGGGTTAATTTGCATATTCCTGATTGGCTGGTGGTTATCGGAAAGGTATGATCAATTAGCATGTTACTCTTAACCTGAGTAACACCATGACATTCAAATTTGTAACTAAGACCTTGTGGGGAGGGGTATAAGTAAGTCAATCAATGGCTAGATAGTATTGAAAAAGAGCAACCAGGTGCAAAAGTGCTAAATGTTGGTTAGCTGAACAAGGATTTGAACCCTGGCTTCATTCTGTAGTTTTAACATCTGAAATATTTACAAGTCAGGTGGCTGACCACTCATAGTGAAAAAAAAAAAATTGTTTTTAGTGAAAAAGATGTCATATTAGCACAGTTTGCAGTGTTACTGAAATTAACAAATATAGCTTAAGGCAGCTGGTAAAACTTTTCAATGTAATGGGAAAAGTAAATGGTAAAAGTGTTTGGAAAGAGGATTTAAAAGCATGGCAACTTCTGTCTCCTCCCCCCACTTCCCCAAATGATGGAGAAACAAAAGATCAAAACTGCAGTTTTCTAGAAATGCTAGAGAAGATTGAAGTTGGCTAAACATTTGTTTTCTTTAGGACTTTAATAATTACCACTTGCATTATCTTCTGCTAACCTATAAGTACTTGCTTTGTTGCCTCATTTTGAATTTTTATGATTAACTCGAGAACAATGCTTCTGATAATTATCTCCAAGTTGTATACTATTTCTAGGTGAACTTTTTATTTGAGCCTTCTTGATTTTTTCCTGTATTGTAGGAAATGGTTTTATGAAATAACACTTTCATTTTTACATTTTATTGTCTGAGCCTCTGTGTAATCTCGATTCCTTATCATATCAAATTTAAATGTCAAATAAGGCCAAACAATGGGAGTACTTTTATGCTCTATTTAAGAACACAGTTAACCACTGTCATTTGCTGTCCTCCCAGCCGTCTCTCCTGAACTACCTAAAAGGGTATCTTTAAGATGTCTAAAGCTGACTTGATATCTACATACAGATGTACACATGCATACCTATTCTTGGCCTCAATAAATGACATTCAGGTGCACTGGCCCCAAAACTAGGCATCAACCTTGATTTCTCCATTCTTGTCAGTTCTATTTTTAAGTTTGATCCAGAACTTAACTGTTTACCATATTCGCTGCTGCCACAATGGTGTAAAGCTCTGCCATTTCGAATTATTGCAATAGATTACTGGATAGTCTTCCAACTTCTCCCTTTGCAGCAATCTGTCCTACACACAACACCCAGCATAATCCTTTTAAACTATTTTATATTATCCCTTTGCTACAAACTTAATGGTTTCCCATCTCATTCAGAGTAATAGCCAAAATACTAATAGCAATTTACAGGCTGTATTGACTTCCCACCACTTCATTTCTAATCTGCTTGCCTCCACGACTTTCCCAACTCCCTTAGCTGTCACTCGGGCCTCTGCTGAGACTTGAGATGTTTGCCCTTGTTCTTCCCTTGCCTAGAATGATCGTACCTTAAATATCATGTGGCTATTTCCTAATTGTATTAGCACCTTACATGTAATATTTATTATTTGTTTCTCTTCAACTTCACTCCAGAAGGCAACCTATAAAAACAGGGTTTTGGTCTGTGTTCTGTATCTCTCAGTGACTAGATGAGGACCTTGCACATTGTTACAGTGGTCAAATGTTTAATAATGAATATGAGCTTAATGGTAGACTTTATCAAAACATATTTCTTGCTTTATTTTAACTCCAAGAGTACAAAAACATGCAACGTACTGTAAAAAAATAGTAAGTGGAACATTCTTTATTCTCTATTACAAGTTAAATACCACTATAGCAAATTGATGGACATTTCCATTTCTATCAGTATGGATAATTACCCTGACCAACTGTCTTATGAAAAGGCAATGAAACATGCTGGGCAAAACTTTTTAAAAATATATTTTTATTCCTTTCAGAGAGGAGGGGGGAGAGAGAGAGACATCAATGATAAGAGAGAATCATTGATTGCCTCCTATATGCCCACCCTCCCCCTCCAGGGGTCGAGCCCACAACCTGGGCATGCGCCCTGACCAGGAATCAACAGTGACTTCCTGATTCATAAGTTGTCACTCAACCACTGAGCCATGCTGGGTGGGCAAAAAACTTTAAAAGAAGTCAAAAACAGGATTACTGTCAAGCCAAAAATAAATTGAAACCAATAACCCAAAGAGGAAGTAGAATATAACCAGAAGCCAGCTTATATCTTGAAAACAAGTCACCTAAAAACTAAATGAACAGTACTGTTACTTCTGTGACTCTAACAAACCCCAGAATCCACCCAAAGAATGATGTCAAACAAGAAAAACCTATCTCTAATATATACAATGCGAAATTTGTGTGACTTGAACCTTGGTGACAGGAGCATATGCAGCTCTCAGTATTTGGGAAGATTTGCAGCCCTAACCCAGAAAACTCAAAACAGAAAATTTAAAGTCCCAAATCAGAGCAAGCAACCATAAGCTGCAGGAACTCACGGGGAAGTGGGATGGGGGCGGGGGCGGGGGGGGGGAGGAAAGAGGAAGATAGTATAAGGGTGGGAGCCATCTGACTTGTAAATATTTCAGACTTGAAAAGATCATCCAAATTGGAAAGGAAGAAGTAAAACTATATTCACAGGTGACATGATATAGAAAATCCTAAAGATAAAATTATTGGAGGCAATTGAATTCAACAAAGTTGCAGGATACAAAAGTCGATACCAAAAAAAAAATCAGTTTTATTTCTATAACTACAGTGGTACCTCGAGATACGAGTTTAATTCGTTCCATAACCTTGAGGCGTGGAAAACTATGAGACGCTTGAGTCACGGTAAACTGGTGGGTCGTGTGCAGCCAGCAGATCCTCTCGATTACTCCTATCTCAAATGTTGCTCGTATTTCAAAGCAAAAATCGCTCGCTCGACGGCTCGTATCTCAAAAATCTCGTATGTTAGGGCACTCGTATCTCGAGGTACCACTGTAAATGAAATTAAGAAAAATAATTCCATTGACAATAGCATCAGAAAGAATAAAATGCTTAAGAATAACTTTAACCTAGGAAGTGCAAAACTTGTATACTGAAAACTACAAAACATTTCTGAAAGAAAGGAATTCTAAAGTAAGACAACGTCTGTTTCTGGCTAGTTGGGCAATCAGCAGAGGCAGTTAAGTAAGATCACCCTTGGTGAGAAAAAGCCCATGTTGTTAGGTCCATACATAACCTTCATCCCGATGACCATTTTCTTCATATGCTCAATGTGAAGTACTGGAATGGAGCATAGGCTGTCTAAAATACACAGGACCATCTTTTTGTGTACTTGATTGTCAAGAGCCTGCTACGAGGTACATGTTCTCTTTTGAGCATTAATGTGAGACACAGAGAAACTGATGTATTGTGCCTACTTTGATAAGTGTCTATCCATATAATATCCACCCAGACCTCAATGTCACTTGTCTTCCAATTAAGACCTTTGGCTCTGCCAATAAGTCAGTACATAACTGTAACTCAAACTACCTCTTCTTTAACATGAATTAAAAAATTAAACGTATGTCATAACTGTGCACTGGGAAAATTTCCCTTCATCAGTGTCATTCAGAGCCAATCCTTAAGTGGGGCTATGATGTGGCAACAATCTATTTGTGGTTAGTTCTAATATAGATTGCACTAACCTACATGTGAACCAGGTATAGATAGGTCAGCTGGTCATAAGGAACTCTTCAGGAGATCATCAGTGAGATCACCAGTGCTACGGAGATAAATGACACAGAAAGCTAGGCCACCTATTTATAGAGTTTACATGGGTCTGCTGGACTTCGCTTGAGTCTCAATGTATCACTTCCTACATACACTGAAACTTTGCTGCCCTTGCCCAGCTTTATTACTTGGTTGATTGGATAATCCTGCATAGGCACTTAGTCAGATGTTTGGTCTTTACTAAGACCCAGTAGCACACTAGGACTAATTTTTTTTTTTTTTTAACAGAGTAGTTCATTATGGTGAAATGCATAGCCTTGTTCCAGAATATAAGGACCTATACCATGACTCCTACTGGAGCTTGCCTCGAATTCCATATATCTCTCATGGATATTTCCAACACTATCAGATCTTCGGGATCATATGACAAAAATGTGACTTTTCAGGCCTGACCACAGACAACTACAAAGGCCTGTAAATATTTCAAATAATTCACAGACAACCTGAGAGGCCTCATAGGGCCAAACTGTCCTTCCCACAACAGACCTGGTGCACAACCCAAGTATTGTAATCTCCAAAGGGAGTAGTAGTGAAGTATTTTTGATGCTCCTCTGGCTGTTCATGCTCTTCACACACGATATTTACCTTCCTAGCCCCAGTGCCTTCATTACTAGGTAGCTTTATCTGAGGAATTAGGCAGGGGTCTTCCTCAGGTGTATCAGCTGAAATCTCCTAGTGGTGAAGAAAAGTGGAAAATGTTGAATACATTTATCCCTACTTGGACTCAGTATCCAATAATTTTCTGCTTCTGGCCCTTCCTCCTCATTCTTCACACCTCCACCTCCACCCCCAGGGTCAACAAAACAGCCATGACCTTTTGTTAAAGGCTCTCTCAATAATCACATAGGCCTCTGCTGAGACTTGAGATGAATCAACTCTCACATCTGTGCTGATTCACCTGACCCTTGACCAGTGTGCCTGCCATTTTATGGGGAAAATGAAACAGGAGAGTTGGCATCTTATCCAATTTTTAGTCTCTTGCTTATACTATCACAGTAAGGGAGTCATGGCTTCACTATTACTTTTATTTTTGACTCCTTGTTGCTTTATTTTATTTTATTTTTTAAGTATATTTTTATTGATTTTTCTTTACAGAGAGGAAGGGAGATAGAAAGTTAGAAACATCAATGAGGGACATCGATCAGCTGCCTCCTGCACGCCCCCTACTGGGGATGTGCCCACAACCAAGGTACATGCCCTTGACCAGAATCGAACCCAGGACCCTTCAGTCCACAGGCCGATGCTCTATCCACTGAGCCAAACCGGTTTCGGCATTCTTGTTGCTTTAATTAGCTGCTCCAACACCTGACAGCTCAACTCTCCCTCCCAGCTAAAAACTAGCTTTTGATAGGGTAGGGTTAATCCTCCAACTTTGTTCTTCTTCTTCAGTATTGTGTTATTCTGGATCTTTTGCTTTTCTATATAAACTTTAGAATCAGTCTGTCAAATCCACAAAATAGCTGGATTGGGTTTGATTGGGAATGCCTTGAATCTATAGATGAAGTTGGGAATAGCTGACATCTTGGCAATATTGAGTCTTCCTATCTGTGAACATGGACTGTCTACATTTATTTGGTTCTTTCATTACTTTCATCCGAGTTTTATAGTTTTTCTCATATAGTTCTTTTTTTAAAAAATTATATTTTATTGATTTTTTTTTTACAGAGAGGAAAGGAAAGGGATAGAGAGTTAGAAGCATCAATGAGAGAAACATCAATTAGCTGCCTCCTGCACATCACCCGCTGGGGATGTGCCCGCAACCAAGGTACATGCCCTTGATTGGAATTGAACCCCTCAGTCTGCAGGCTGCTGCTCTATCTGCTGAGCCAAACCAGTCAGGCTCCTCATAGAGTTTTTATACATTTTTGTTAAATTTATACTTAAGTATTTCATTTTCTTCTAGAGTGCTAAAGTAAACTGTGTTTTTAATTTCAAATTCCAATTCTTCATTGCTGGTACATAGGAAAATGATAGACTTATATATTAACCTTATATGATACAACCTTGCTATAAATTGCTTATTAGTGCCAAGAGTTTTATTGATTATTTCAGATTTTCAACATACACAACCATGTCATCTACAAACAAAGATAGCTTTACAACTTCCTTCCCAATCTGTATACTATTTACTTTCTTTTATTGTTTTATTGTGTTAGCTAGGACTTCCAGTATGATGATGGAAAGGAGTGGTGAGAAAGGACATACTTGCCTTATTCCTGATTTTAGTAGAAAAGCTTTTAGTTTCTCGTCATTGAGTACAACAAGTGTAGTTTTTTGTAGATATACTTTATAAAGTTGAAGAAAATATTAATAAAATCAATAAACATCTGGCCCTCTATTCCTAATTTGCAGAGAATTTTTATCAAACGGATGTTGTTTTGTCAAATGCTTTTTCTGTATCTACTGATATAGCCATGTGATTTTTACTTTTTAGCCTGGTGATGTAATGAATTGCATTAATTGATGTTGAATGGTGAATCCATCTTGAATACCCAGAATAAATCCCACTTGGTCATGAGTGTATAATTCTTTTTATACATTATAGTATTTTGTTATGGATTTTTCCATTTATGTTCATGAGAGATCTTGGTTTGTAGTTCTCTTTTCTTGCAATGTCTTTGTCTGGTTTTTGGTATAGGGCAATGCTGACCCCATAGCATGAGCCAGGAAGTATTCCCTCTGTTTTTATCTTTTGAAAGAGACTGTAGAGAATTGGTATAATTTCTTCCTTAAATATTTGGTAGAATTCAGCAGTGAACGCATCTGGGTCTGATGCTTTTTGTTATGGAAGGTTATTAATTATTTATTCAATTTCTTAAAAAGATAATGGCCTATTCAGATGATCCCTTTCTCCTTATTTGAGTTTTGGTATGTTCTATATTTCAAGGAATTTGTTCATTTGAAATAGGCTATCAAATTTGTGGGCATAGAGTTGTTCATAGTATATATGTCCATATCTATGTGATGTGTATTGATGTCATTTCTTTCATTTCTGATATTAGTTATTTGTGTCTTCTATATTTTATCCCCTTAGTTAGCCTGGCTAGATGCTTATTGATTTTATTATTCTTTTCAAAAAATCACATTTTGGTTTTGTTGATTTTCTCTGTTGATTTACTATTTTCTATTTCATTGGTTTCTCCTCTAATTTTTATTTTTATTTTCCTTTGGCTAACTTTGGATTTAATTTGCTCTTCTCTTTCTAGTTTTCAAGGTAGAAAATTAGGTAATTAATTTTAGACTTTCCTTTTTTCTAACATGCATCTTCAATGATGTAAATTTCGCTCTGAGCACTTCTTTTACTACATCTTACAAATTTGGTAAGTTGTATTTCTTTTTAGTTCAAAATACTTAAATTTCTCTTTATTACTCATTTTTTGAGCAATGTGCTATTTAGAAATGTGTTGTTTAATTGCACGGCATTTTGAGATTTTCTAGCTATCTTTTGGTTATAGATTTCTAAATTAATTATTCTATTGTGGTCTAAGAGTATATATTGTATGATTTCTATTATTTTAAATATGTTAAAGTGTGTTCTGTGATCCAAAATATGGTCGGCCTTGGTAAATGTTCTATGTGAACTTGAGCAAAATGTGTATCTTCTGCCATTTAAGAAAGTAGTCTATACATATTAATTAAATCTAGTTGAGTAATGGTGCCGTTGAGTTCCATTATATCCTTACTGATCTGCTTGCTAGATCTGTCCATTATTTTTTTTTAATTTTCAGATTATTACAATTGTTCCTCTTTTGTCCCCCCATAGCTCCCCTCCACCGGTTCCCACCCCACCCTCTGCCCTTACCTCCCACCCATTGTCCTCATCCATAGGTGTATGATTTTTGTCCAGTCTCTTTTCACACCCCTTCACCCCATTCTCCCTGAGAATTGTCAGTCCACTGCCTTTCTATGCCCCTGATTCTATTATATTCACCAGTTTATTCTGTTCATCAGATTTTTAATTCATTTGATTTTAGATTCACTTGTTGATATGTACTTATTGTTCATAATTTTTATCTTTACCCTTTTCTTCTTCTTCCTCTTCTTAAACAGTACTTTTCAGCATTTCATATAATACTGGTTTGGTGTTAATGAACTCCTTTAGCTTTTTCTTATCTGTGAAGCTCTTTATCTGCCTTTCAATTCTGAATGATAGCTTTGTTGGATAATCTATATCTGTCTTTATATTTAAAATAGGTTTCTTGTAGATAGTATAGACTTGGCCTTGTTTTTTGATATGCTCTGACAGTCTCTGTCTTTTAATTGGTGTATTTAGATCATTGGCACTTAAACTGATTATTGATATATTTGGATTAATATCTACAATATTTGCTCCTGTTTTCTATTCATTGCCTTTGCTCCTGTATTTGTCTTCCATTCTCTTTCTAACTTTTGTGGTTTTAACTGAACATTTTATATAATTCTGTTTTATCTTCTTAGCATATCAATTATTTTTTTTAACTTTCCTTAGTGGTTGCCCTAGAGTTTGCAATAAACCTTTACAAAGCCACTGTCAGAGTCTACTTTTTACTTTCTTTTTTTTATGTATATTTTTTTAAATTAAATCTTTATTATTCAGATTATTACATTTGTTTCTCTTTTTCCCCCTCCATAGCTCCCCTCCATCCGGCTCCCAACCCTCCCTTTACCCCTCCCGTTGACCTCATCCATAGGTGTATTTTTGTCCAGTCTCTCCCTGTACACACCTCACTCCCTTCCCCCTGAGAATTATCAGTCCACTCCCTTTCTGTGCTCCTGATTCTATTATATTCACCAGTTTATTCTGTTGATCAAATTTTCAATTCACTTAATTTTTAGGTTCACTTGTTGATAGACATGTATTTGTTGTTCATAATTTTTTGTCTTTTACCTTTTTCTTCTTCTTCTTCTAAGAATACCTTTCAGCATTTTATATAATACTGGTTTGGAGTTGATGAACTCCTTTAGCTTTTTCTTATCTGTGAAGCTCTTTATCTGACCTTCAATTCTGAATGATAGCTTTGCTGGAGTATTCTTGGTTGTAGGTTCTTGCTATTCATCACGTTGAATATTTTTTGCCACTCCCGTCTGGCCTCCATTGTTTCTGTTGAGAAATCAGCTGACAGTCGTATGGGTGCTCCCTTGTAGGTAATGAACTGTTTTTCTCTTGCTGCTTTTAATATTCTCTCTTTGTCTTTTGCTCTTGGTATTTTAATTATGATGTGTCTTGGTGTGGTCCTCTTTGGATTCCTTTTATATGGGGTTCTGTGTGCTTCTTGGACTTGTAAGTCTATTTCTTTTACCAGATGTGGGAAGTTTTCAGTCATTATTTCTTTGAAAAGGATTTCAGTATCTTGCTCTCTCTCTTCCTCTGGCACCCCCACAATTCTGATGTTGGTACGCTTGAAGCTGTCCCAGAGGCTCCTTACATTATCTTCACATTTTTGGATTCTTTTCTCTTCTTGCTTTTCCAGTTGAGTGTTTTCTGATTCTTTATATTTCAAATTTTTGACTTGATTCTTGCTTTCCTCTAGTCTGCTCGTAGGTCTCTGAATAATATTTTTTATTTCAGTCATTGTATATTTAAATTCTAGTTGGTCCTTTATCATCTCTAGTTGGATCTTTTTCCATCTCTTCTTGGGACTTGCTAACTTTATCCAACTTTTGTAGGATATTCTTGAAAAACCTTATAAGCGTGGTTTTGAACTCTATATCCAGTTGTTTCTTTTCCTCCATTTCTTTTGTTTGAGATCCCTTCCCTTGTCTCGACATTTTCACTATGCCGGGAGAACTTCTGTGTTGGAATCAGCCTTATGATATCAGACTTGCAAATCTGCAAAAGCTTCTCTTTTGGGCTTGGGATGGTGGAGTCTCAGGGCTTAAGGGACCACCTTGCCTTCCAGTCGGCCCCACCCTCCATGGCCCCTGAGTCTCATGTGACTAGGTAATCCCTGGAGCGGTCCCTGTGCGCGCACGCGCTTTCTCCCAGTGCCTCTAGACTGCTGCCCCTCCGGCTCCCCTGCGCTCTGGGACCATATTTGTCTGGGTTCCCAGGGTTTCGCCCAAAACTGCGGCTTAGTGGAGTTAGAAATGCCACAATTGGGAGGGTCTGTCTTCCGCCCACTCGCAAAAGTCAGCGGCCCAATCAGCAATCTGTCCTCTGCGCAGTGCCGTGCGCGCCACCAGACTTCCGATCTTTTGTGACTCCCCTAAATTTCCGTGCACTTCTCCCTTTTCACAGTCCAAACTCCCCCCATATGAGTTTCGGCTGGATCTGGGGTTTAGTGTCGTAGGATAAGGGGTTCAATGCCGTTGGGAGTCTCCGTTTCCCTCCTGCCAGAGAAAGCCAGCCAGGTTCTCCGGCACCCGCTCTCTCAGCATGCGCTTCTCCGTACCTCAGTTTTTTGCAGCTCCTCTGGGTCTCTGTGAGTCCCTCTCTTTCCTTCTAGTTGTAGAATTTCCATTCAGCCAGCTTTCCTGTGGTTTTGGATGATGTCCGTTCTGTCTTTTAGTTGTAGTTTTGAAATTGTTGTGCGAGGCAGCAGTGTAGGTGTTTACCTATGCTGCCATCTTGGATTCTCCCAGAGTCCACTTTTGAATGCCATTGTGCTGCTTCATCAGTAGTGCATGTATCTTATAATAAAAAAAAAAATTCCTCATTTCTCCCTTCTACTTCCTTGTGTCATTTGACTCTCAGTTATTTTACATATATAAACTATAATCATTATGTATTGTTACTGTTTTGAACAAATTGCTCTGTTAGATCAATTATGAATAAGAAAAATGAAAGTTTTCACTTCATCTTAATTTATTTTTTTTCTAATGCTCTTTCTTTATGTAGATCCCAGTTTTTTATCTATATAATTTTATTTCTCTCTGTTAAAGTTCTTAAATATTTCTTAAAAGGCAGGTGTATTGGCAACATATTCCCTCACTTTCTGTTTTTCTGAGAATGTCTTTATTTCTTCTCTTTGCTGAGTACAGAATTCTATATTAGTGATTATTTTTCTTTCAACACTTTAAATATTTCAGTCCTCTATCTTAATGCTTGCATGGTTTCTGTGAAGAAATTGTTTATAATTCTTATTTTTACTCCTTATAGATAACTGGAGGCCTGGTGCACAAAATTCATGCATTAAGGGGTGGGTCCCTCAGTCCAATCTGCACTCTCTCCAATATGGGATCCCTCAGGGGAGCCCTCTTCAATCTGGGAGCCCTGATGGCTTAGGCCCACTCCCAATGATTCTCTGCTTTCCACTCCATGCCCACTGCCTAGAGGCCTTCTGCGGTTGGGGTGGGATGCTTGCCTCATCGCCGTGATGATGAAGCAAGCATTCTGCCAGGCTGCTCACACTGTTTGCTCTCAGTGGGCACCCTCCCAGGACTAGGGGACTCTGATGAGGTTGAGGGGGCTGGGCACCACCATCTTTGTGATGGAGTGATGGTTAATTTGCATTTTATCCTTTTATTAGATAGGATGTGTTTTGTTCCTCTTGCTTCTTTCAAGATATTTTTCTGTATGTTTAGTGTTCTTAAGTCTGAGTATGATATGTCTAGGTGTAGATGGTTGTTTTTTTGTTTGTTTGTTTTTTTTTTTTTTGCATTTATTCTGCTTGGTGTTTTCTGAGCTTCCTTGATCTGTGGTTTGTGCTCTAAAATCAATTTAGAAGAAATTCTCAGTCATTATTGCTTCAAATATTACTTCTGTTTCTCTCTCTCTCTCTTTGTATGCCTTTTGTAGTTGTCCCACAGTCTTTGAATATTCTGTTCCATATTTTTCCAATCTTTTTTCTTAGCTTTTCAATTATGAAAGTTTCTGTTGACATATCCTCTAGCTCAGAGAATTTTTCTCCACAATTCTATTAGTGAGCCTATCAAAGGCATTATTCATTTCTGTTATTGTTTTTGACCTCTAGTATTTCTTTTTTTCCTTAGAATTTCCATCTCTGTGCCATTTGTTCCAGTATGCCTTCTACTTTATTCATTAAAGTCCATGACGTATTAATAATTGTTATTTTAGATTTCTGGCCTAACAATCCAAAATCCCTGCCATGTTTGAGTCTGGTTCTAGTACTTGCTCTCTCCTTAAAGGTATGTTTTTCTTTTTGCCTTGTAATTTTGTTACTGAAAGCCATACGTGATGTACTGAAAGAAAATGTGGCAAATAGGCCTTTAATAATGTAGTGGAAGTGTATGGGAAGAGGGGAAGCTTTCTATAAAGTCCTGTGATGAGGTTTTAGTCTTTCAGTGAGCTATGTCATGGACTGTAAAATTCACAAGTGCTTCTCTCTTTATTTTTCAGCCCCTTAAGTGGGGAAGGATGTCTAGAGGAGGCTAGAATTTGGTATCTCTCTTCTTCCAGGTTGGTTAGGCTCTGATAAAACCCCAGCAAGCAAGGCTGATACAATAATTTCTCTTGAGGGCATATCTTTAGAAAAACAGAATGCTTTGGTGTATTTTTTTAAATTAATTTTTTATACACATCTCCCCATTGCACCCCCTCCCTCCCAGGCATAACCCAACCCCCCAGTGTCTGTGTTCATTGGTTATGCTTATATGCATGCATACAAGTCCTTTGATTGATCTCTTATCTACCTCACCTAACTTTAACCTTCCTGCTGTAATTTCACAGACTGTTTGAAGCTTTACTGCCTCTGTATCTATCCTTTTGTTCATCAGTTTATAATGTTCTTTATTATCCACAAATGAGTGAGATCATGTGATGATTCTCCTTCATTGACTGGCTTATTTCACTAAGCATAAGGCTCTCCAGTTCCAACCAGGTTGCTGCAAATGGTAAGAATTCCTTCTTTTTAATGGCAGCATAGAATTCCATTGTGTAGATGTACCACAGTTTTCTGATCCACTCATCTGCTGACGAGCACCTAGGCTGTTTCCAAATTGTAGCTATTGTAAATTGTGCTGCTATGAACATAGGGGTGCATAAATCCTTTCTGATTGGTGTTTGTGATTTCTTAGGATAAATTCCTAAGACTGGGATTACAGGGACAAATGGGAGATCCATTTTTAGTTTTTTGAGGAAACTCCATACTGTTCTCCACAGTGGCTGCACCAGTCTGCATTCCCACCAACAGTGCACAAGGGTTCCTTTTTCTCCGCATCCTCTCCAACACTTGTCGTTTGTTGATTTGTTGATGATATCCATTCTGACAGGTGTAAGATGGTATCGCATTGTCATTTTGATTTGCATCTCTCGGATAATTAGTAACTTTGAACATGTTTTCATTCCATTCCCTTCTGGCCTGACGAGTTTCTGTTGAGAAGTCAGTAGCTAGTCTTATGGGGGTTCCTTTGTAGGTAACTTTCTGTTTCTCTCTGGCTGCTTTTAAGATTCTTACTTTGTCGTCGGTGTTTGCCAATTTAATTATAATGTGCCTTGGTGTTGGTTTGTTGGGGTTAATTTTGCTTGGGACTTTGTGAGCTTCTTGGATTTGTGTGGGGTTTTTCTTTCCTATATTGGGGAAATTTTCTGTCATTATTTCTTCAAACAGGTTCTCTATTCCTTGTTCTATTTCCACTCTTTCTGGAACCCCAATTATGCAGATGTTGTTTTGTTTCATGTTATCCCAAAGTTCCCTTTAGGCTCTCCTCTTGCTTTTTAACTTTTTTTTTTTTAGTAGCTGCTGTACTTGGGTATTTTTCCTACTGTGTCTTCTAGCTCACTGATGTGGTCCTCTGCTTCTTCTAGTCTACTTTTGATGCTTTCTATTGAGTTCTTTATAGCAGTGATGTCATTTTTCATTTCTTCTTGATTATTCTGCATTTCTTTTAGGTTCTTCCACATTTCTTCCTGCTTCTTATGCATTTCTTCTTGCTGCTTCTGCATTTCTTCTTCCTTCTTCTTCATTTCCTCTTGGCTCTTACTCACATTGTTGATTTTGTCTTCCATTCCTTTCATCCACCTAATGATCATTTCTCTGAACTCTTTCTCTGGCAGGCTTATTTCTGCTTCTATTTCATTTACTTTCTTTTCTGGTGATACCTGCCTATCTGTCGTATGCGGGCTGTTTCTTCTTCTGCCCATCGTTTTTCTTCTCCGGATGTCTGTTTCCCAGGCTGCAGCCCCAGCTGTTGGCATCTAGGATTGTGGAGTTTGCAACTTGTCCCTCTCCTGCACTGCAGGTGCAGACGCAGCCACTGGCGCCTGGGACCACAAGGCGGATGGCTTGTCCCTTTCTGGGGCCATAGTCTGGCTGTTCCCCATTCCTCTTTCACAAGTTCATTTGTGCCTGGATGGTCCCCATTACTCTCTCATGAGCTTATTTGTGCCTGGCTGGTCCCCATTCCTCTCTCCCCAATGTTGAGTGTCTGAGCAGTTATGGCATTATGGCATGACAACCATTTGCATATTAGCTCTTCATTATATAGAATATGTATCTACAAAGAAGCTACAGAGTAGCTTCACCACCCTAAAATTTCTCTGCCTATGTATCCCTTTCTAAACCCTGGCAACTATTGATCCTTTTATTGTCTCCATAGTGTTGCCTTTTTGTCATTTAGTTGGAATCATACAATAAGTAGCCTTTACAGATTGACTCCTTTCCCTTTGTAATATGCACTTAAATTTTATCCCTGTATTTTTATGATTTGAGAGTTCATCTCTTTTTGACACTGAATATCATTCCATTGTCTAAACTTACCACATTACATTTATCCACTTAGCTATTGAAGGATACATTGTTTGCTTCCAGATGTTAACAATTACGAATAAAACTGCTATAAACATCCATAGGACATTACTTTTCAACTCCTTTGGGTAAATACCAAGCGGTGTGATTGCTGGACCATATAGTAAGTGCATGTTTAATTTTGTAAGAAACTACCAAAATGTTTTCTAAAGTGGCTTTACCATTTTGCATTCCTATTAGCAATAAATAAAGAGCTTGGTTGCTCCACTTCTTTGCCAGCATTTGGTGGTGTCAGTGTTCAAAATATTTACTATTCTAAGTAGTTATGTAGTTGTTTTAATTTACATTTTCTTAATGATATCTGATGTGAAACATCTTTTCATATGCTTATTGGCCATCTGTTCATTTCTTTTTTTTTACATTAAAAAAAAAACACTTTGACACTATTATAGATGTCCTTAATCCCTCCATTCCTCTGCTCAACTCCATCCAGCCTGCCACTCATCCCTTGGCCTTCACCACTCTGTTGTCTGTGTCCATGGGTTAGGAATGTCTGTTTTTTGACTAATCCCTTTACCTTCTTTCATCCAGTTCCCTCATCTCCCTTTCTGATCTCTGTTAATCTGTTCTATGTATCCAGGCCTCTGCTTCTAATTTTTTAAATTTAATAAACATTTATTGTTCAGATTATTACATTTGTTCCTCTTTTTTTTTCCCCATAGCTCCCCTTCACCCGGCTCCCATCCAATCCTCTACCCTTACCTCCCCCCACCCTGGATTGTCCTCATCCATAGGTGTACAATTTTTGTCCAGTCTCTCCCTGCACCTCCCTCACCCCTTTACCCCTGAGAATTGTCAGTCCACTCCCTTTCTATGCCTGTGATTCTATTATATTCACCAGTTTATTCTGTTCATCAGAATTTTAATTCACTTGATTTTTAGATTCACTTGTTGATAGATATGTATTTGTTGTTCCTAATTTTTATCTTTACCTTTTTCTTCTTCTTCCTCTTCTTAAAGAGTAGCTTTCAGCATTTCATATAATACTGGTTTGGTGTTTATGAACTCCTTTAGTTTTTTTTTTTTTTATCTGTGAAGCTCTAAATCTGACCTTTAATTCTGAATGGTAGCTTTGCTGGGTAGAGTAATCTTGGTTGTAGGTTCTTGCTATTCATCACTTTGAATATTTTTTGCCACTCCCATCTGGCCTGCATAGTTTCTGTTGAGAAATCAGCTGACAATCATATGGGTGCTGCCTTGTAGGTAATTAACTGTTTTTCTCTTGGGCCTTTTAATATTTTCTCTTTGTCTTTTGCTCTTGGTATTTTAATTATGATGTGTCTTGGTGTGGGCCTCTTTGGATTCCTTTTATTTGGGGTTCTGTGTGCTTCTTGGACTTGTAAGTCTATTTCTTTCACCAGGTGGGGGAAGTTTTCAGTCATTATTTCTTCATCTCTCTCTTCTTCTGGCACCCTCATAATTCTGATATTGGTATGCTTGAAGTTGTCACAGAGGCTCCTTACACTATCTTCACATTTTTGGATTCTTTTTTCTTTTCCTGTTGAGTGTTTTCTGCTTCTTTGTATTTCAAATCTTTGACTTGATTCTTGTGTTCCTCTAGTTTGCTGTTAGGTCTCTGTATAATATTTTTTATTTCAGTCAGTGTATGTTTAATTTCTAGTTGGTCCTTTTTCATCTCCTCTTGGGTCTCATTAAATTTATTCATCTTTTCTAGGAAATTCTTGCAAAACCTTATAACCATGGTTTTGAACTCTATATCCAGTCATTTATTTTCCTCCATTTCTTTTGTTTGTGATCTGGTCCTTTGTCTCCACATTTTCGATGCTTCCCTGAGTTGGTAGAGTAGCTTTGTGTGCTAGGTGTCCTATATGGCCCAGTAGCTCTGCCTTCCCACTTACCTGAGGTGGACACTCTTGGTGCACCCCTTTGTGGACTGTGTGTACAGCCTTGTTGTAGTTAAGTCTTAATTGTTCTTGATATCAATGGGGGGAATTGACCTGCAAGCCAATTGGCTGTGAGGATCAATTGTTTCTATGCTGGGAGAACTTCTGTGCCGGACTCCGCCTTAAGACTTGCAAGATTGCAAAAGCTTCTGTGCTCGGCTTGGATGGGGTGGAGTCTCAGGGCTGAGCAGACAGCCTTGGCTTCCTGCCCTAATAGGCCCCTGGGTTTCAGTGTCCTTCGGTAATTGCTGCAGCCCTGTCTGCATGCACACACACTTGCGTGCCTCCAGACTTCTGCCTTTCGGGCTCCCCTGAGTTTCTGTGTGCGGACCCGTATGAGTCTGGTTCCCCAGGGTCTCACCCAAAACTGGGGTTCAGTGCAGTCTGACTTGTATTTCAGTGCAGTTGGGAGGTTCTGTCTTCCTCCCACTAGAGTAGCGGTTCTCAACCTCTGGGTCGCGACCCCTTTGGGGGTCGAATGACCCTTTCACAGGGGTCGCCTAAGACCATAGGAAAATGCAGATATTTACATCACGATGCATAACAGTAGCAAAATTTCATGGTTGGGGGTCACCACCACATGAGGAACTGTATGCAAGGGTTGTGGCCTTAGGAAGGTTGAGAACCATTGCACTAGAGAAAGCCAGCAGCACAATCAGCAGTCAGTTCTCTCTGCACGCACTTTTGCATGTACCTCCAGACTTCTATCTTTCACAGCTCCTCTAAATTTCCCTGCACTCCTCCCTTTTCACAACAGTCCAGACTCCCCCGTATGAGTCTTGCCTGGAACTAGGGTTCAGTTCAGTCAGAAGTGGGGTCCAGTGCAGTTGGGAGTTTCTGTTTCCCTCCCACTAGAGGAAGCCAGCCAGGCCCTCCTCTGTCCGTTCTCTCCACGCGTGCGTCATCATACCTCAGCTTTTTGCAGCTCCTCTGAGTCTTCGTGAGCCCCTCTCTTTCCTTCTAGTTGTAGAATTTCCACTCAGCCAGCTTTCCTGTGGTTCTGGATGATGTCCATTCTGTCTTTTAGTTGTAGTTTTGAAATTGTTGTGGGAGGCAGCAGTTTAGGTGTTCACCTATGCCACAATCTTGGTTTCTCCCCTCTGCTTCTATTTTGTTTGTCAGTTTATTTTGTTGATTAGGTTGAACATATGAGTAAATCATATAGTATTTGTCTTTTTCTGAGTGGCTTATTTCATTTAGAATATAATCTCCAGGTCCATCCATGTTGTAGCATAGGATAAGAGTTCCTTCTTTTTTTACAGCTGTGGTACATATTCACAATAGCATAACTGAATATGTACCAGAGCTTTAAAAATATATATAATTTTTAGTGATATAGGAAGGGAGAAGGAGAGAGAGATAAAATGATGAGAGAGAGTCATCAGTCAGCTGCTTCCTGCATACCCCCCACTGGGGATTAAGCCTGTATCCCAGGCATTGAAACTGTGACCTGACTGGGAAACAAACCTGTGACCTCTTGTTGCATGGGTGGCTACTTAATTGCTGAGCCACACCAGCCTGGCTACCCCAGATTTTTTATCTACTGGTTTACTGATGGATACTTGGGCTACTTTCAGATCTTGGCTATTGTAAATAATGCTATGAATATATGCATATATTTTTTCTGATTGGTGTTTTGGGATGCTTGGGGTATATTCTCATAAGTGGAATGACTTGGTCATAAGGCAGTTCCATCTTGTGTGTGTTTGTGTGTTTGAAGCTTCCATATTGTTTCTTCCACTAACAGGGCATGAGAGTTCTTTTTTTTTCCGCATTCTGGCCAACATCTGTTTATTTTATCAGTAATAGCCACTCTGACAGGTGTGAGATGATATCTCATTGTGGTTTTGTATATATTCGTTAGCTCATTTTTTAGTTGTGTTGTTTGTGTCCTTATTTTGGGGTTTAAGTGTTCTTTAACCTTCAAAGAGGGCACTTATGGTCTATTGTCCTTAGCTCTGGGGATTAAGCAGATGCCCTGAGTCATTTTTTCTTCTCTTGGTTATACTTTATGTGATTATCTCACAGGATTGGAACATCCTTGGTCGTGGTATACCATGGCATTCCAATGAGTTGCTTACCAAGTTCATACACTTAGAGATGAAGGAAATAGTGTCAGATGGACCAAGAGCCCTAATTGGCCTCCTGCAGCAGAACATTGACCCTGCACAGTCATTTAACCTCTAGATTTCTTTGTCTCTTTAAACCAGGGAATTATCACTTGATATAAATAATCTGAATTCTGGGGAGTATCAAATGAGATGACCAAAATGGGATCCATTTATACAGTATAAAGCTATAGAAACAGGTGATTTTTGTATTTTATTTTGTGCCTTTAAATTACAGTAAGTTGACAAATTTTATAAGTATTTCAAAATAAGATTTATTCTTCCTGGGAATAATGAACAAAAATTATCCTATAGCAACATGAAAACTTCATCATATCACCTGTGCCAATGCCCATTTTAGGCAGAATACTTGTTAGGGTTTTGCATTTGCTTTAAGCTCTCTGTTTTCAAAGTGACATAATCCAAACAACATCATGTTTGTGTCCTGGAATGAAAGGAGGAATGATGTCTCATTCTATAAAATATATATATATTTTTTATTGATTTCAGAGAGGAAGGGAGAGGGTGAGAGAGATAGAAACATCAATGATGAGAGGATCATTGGTAGACTGCCTCCTACACGCCCATTATTAGACATTGAGCCCACAACCTGGGCATGTGCCCTGACCTAGAATTGAATTGTGGCCTCTGGGTTCATAGATGGACGCTCAACTACTGAGCCACACCGGCTGGGCTAAAATATTTCTTAATAGAATAACAGAATATATCTAAACACATTTGCTGGAATGACCTTTCCTTTGAAAGGCTTAATGGGATCTCTGGGACTTACAAACAAATTCCTTTGCCATTCTTGCAGCCATAGGCATGTTATCAGTTTGAACAGACCAGGGCTGGCTGTCTATTGCCATGCATGATGGTATATTATTTGAATTGAGAGTTTTGTTCCTATCAAAAGTAAGAATGCTTGTGGAGTGAGGAAACCTTTGAATCAGCCAGAAACTTTTCCCTTAAATATTAACGTGTTCAACTGCAATGAGACTGAGAGCCCAGAGAGGAGTGTTTTGGTCCTATCTGCCACTACTGTAAATGACAGACAAATCACCTGACTTGTTTGGACCCTTTTACCTCAAAGACTTGGGCTGTATAATCCATAATGTCCCTAACCCCAAGATGCTAGGTTTGTGAAAAAAATACCGATTCTTAAAAGGTAAAATATTGTCCTGTGTCTACAGATTCACACACTTTCAGGGCCATTATAAAGCAAAACAATTTGGATTTGTTTGGTGAGGGAAGAACTTCTCTTCAAAGACTTCCTCCTAAAGTAAGGAAGTAAGGCAGATGACATCAACACAAGAATAAGACAGTCTATTTTATGCAATGCAAAATTCTCTGTGTCAACTTCCAAGGATCACAGTAACGTTTTATTGCAAAAACGGAAGTCCAGAGGCCATGTGACTACTGTGTTTATTTTTGGGGTACCATCGCATTGTTAGGGACAACCATCTATTTATTTATTTTATTTTTAATATATATTTTATTGATTTTTTACAGGGAGGAAGGGAGAGGGATAGAGAGTTAGAAACATCCATGAGAAACATCGATCAGTTGTCTCCTGCACACTTCCTACTGGGGATGTGCCCACAACCAAGGTACATGCTATTGAGTCACTCTATCTACTGAGCCAAACCGGTTAGCTATTTATTTTATTTTTTAAAAATATATTTTTATTGATTTCAGAGAGGAAGTGAAAGAGGGAGAGAGAGAGAGAGAGAGAGAGAGAGAGAGAGAGAGAGAGAGAGAGAGAGAGAAAATCTGATTGGCTGCCTCCTGCACCCCCCACACCGGGGGGGCTAGAGCCCACAACAGATGCAGGTGCCCTGACCTGGAATCCAACTTTGACCTCCTGGTTCATAGGTCAACGCTCAACCACTCTGCCAGCCAGGCAACCATCAGTAGGTCCTTCATTTTTGCCTTAAGTTGGAACCCACCTACACAAGCACCTGCGTCACTCACGTGGAGCACATCCACAGCAGTAATGACGTGAGATAGTAAAAAGAATTTAAAAGAAAGATGACAATTCCTGACCTTTACTTGTGCTAGATAAATAATAAAAACATAAAGCACATATGTTGAAATAATGCAAATTTATTTATTTATAAATAAATGGGAGTTGGCAAGGTAACCACGAAAGGACGAACATCGAGTCCAACCTAACCCGAGGACTGCCTGTATTTAACTCATCTGATGCTTCTAACGACCTGAAAAAGCATTGTCTACATTTTTTTTTTTTCCCAGTTCAGGAAACGGAGGCCCACAGATGGGGCAGAAGATTTTAAATTTGCCTGCGCGTTTGGGGAAGGTTTCAGAAGCCTAGGAACCTCCTCTGCGGGGCTTCACGAAGCAGAAGGTCTTAGTCCACTAAGATGCCTGCTAACCCATGCTGCGCGCCGTACACGCATTTTCTCAGCCCTGGAAACCACCCCGCGAATTAGGTACTGCGAGTCATTGCTTACTCCCTGAAGGACGGGGTACTTCGAGGCCACGGGGAGGGGGGGGGGTGGCTTCAGGGGGTGGGTGTCTCCGCCGCCAGGCAGACCTAGCAGCGTGGCGGGGGTCTGAGGAAATTTGGGGAACGAAAGTGGTGGGGTGTCTCGGTGTTTCGCTTCTCTAAAGCAGAGAGAAGCCTCTCTGGCTGTGGTCTCCGCGAGCTACTCTGTCCCAGAGCTCCCGCCGCGCTGCTCCCAGGGGCTGTGTGCACCGGTTACTGTGCAGGGTTCTGTTTCCCGTTCAGATACCCGAGCCGCAGGAAGGAGCGCTGAGGAGGGTGCCGAGCGCAGCGCGAGGAGCCCGAGCTGTGCAAAGGGCCGCCGCTTCCTCACCCGCGCCCGCTCCGCGCGTCCCGGCCGCTCAGCTGACCCGCGGGCGGGGCCGGGGGCCGGGGGCGGGGCCGCGGCTGGGAGGGCTGGCGCCCGGGCTCCCGGAGAGCTCGCTGTGGCTTCCGTGGTCTCCCGCAGCGCGAGCGCCGACACCTTCCTCCGGGTCCCGGCATGCGCCCCTACCTGCTCCTGCTGCTCGCGCTGTGCGGTGCGGACCCCACGGCCGCCGGGCGCAGCCTTAGCTTGCGGGGAAGTTGGAGGATCCGCAACGGGAACGGCTCCCTGGAGCTGCCCGGGGAGGTCCCCGGCTGCGTGCACTCCGCCTTGTTCCAGCGCAACCTCATCCAGGTACCCTGTGTGGTCGCCCCCGCGAGCCTGCGTCCGCGTTCCCTTCGCGGTCAGAGGCCCTGCCAGGACCTGCCTGGAAGCCGCCTGCCCCGGGCGATTCTCCTCTGTTGAGCACTGACTTCCCTTTTGCAGCCCGGGGTCTTTGGGGGCACTGCCAAGGCAGTGTTTATGTGCTGTTGAAGAAGAACACCGCTGGGGTCCGGGCTGGATGGAGACTGACCCGCGTCCGGACCTCAGGAACTGGAAAGCGGAAGTTTCCTTAGGGCAAAAGGTCTTGCTCCTTATGGTGTACTTATTGCCTGAGTTTTCCACGGAGGCGGATAGAAAGGACATGCTGTCACCTATAAAGCCTAAGGCGGGGGATTACTGTTTCAGCTACCTGGGAACTGCAAGGGACTGTTGTGTTTGGCTAAGTAAAAGTTAACTATATTTAGTAATGTCTCAGGCTTTCATTTTCGCGGTTAGGCCTCAGGGGGTCAGATTTGGGATTTTGCAGCACATGCGTTGAGGAGACAGACCTGAAAGTGTAAGGTTAGGATTGTCAGTGCAGGTGTGAAGGCTGCAAACTTTTAAAGCTGACTGGGATATGAAGAAAGGTGCTCTTTCTTCTCAAGGCATGCGATGTACATGTGTTTAATAGATGCTCTAATTTATAGACTTGTGAAGGACATTTTCCTGTTTCATTGCCTGTGTGTGCAAATGTTTGCAGACTTTCACCTTCCACTGTTTTCATGGTTCCACCTGTTGCAGGTTATTTTCCCATTCTACAATTATCTTTGGCTGGGACAAGATGTGCTTAAAAATATATTTATATGTATTGACTTCAGAGAAGAAGGGAGAAGAAAAAAGAGCTAGAAACATCAATGATGAGAGAAGCATTGATCAGCTGCCTCCTGCACGCCCACGCTGGGAAATGAGCCAGCAAAGAAGGCATGTGCCCTGACTGGGAATCCAACCTTGACCTTCTGGTTCATAGGTCTATGCTCAACCACTGAATCAGGCTGGCAGGGCAAGGTGTACTTGCTAAGTAGTTTGCATGCATGGTCTCATTCCTTATAAGAACGCTATGGAATGTGTCTTTGCAATTAGCCTGGAGCAGTTAAGAGTGCATATCCAAGATCACACAGCAATAAAGTGGCAGAAATGGAATCCTAACCCAGGCTGGCTTGACTCCATAGCCTGTACTTTTCTTCTCTTATCCTGGTGTTTCGAAAAACCATGTATTTTTGAAGCACTGTGGTTCACAGGAGTATCGTTCACATTTTACATAAATGACAAGATGGTCAACGAGGGTTATTTTCTGCATTTTTCAAGAATGTTTGTCAGAAAGGAAGTATATTTCACACTGATTACTGTCCAGTTTTTTTAAATTAAAAAATATATATATATATTTTAGTTTTTTATTTTTTACAGAGAGGAAAGAAGGGGGATAGAGAGTTAAAAACAAGGATGAGAGAGAAACTTCGATCAGCTGCCTCCTGCATGCCCCCTACTGGGGATGTGCCCACAACCAAGGTACATGCCCTTGTCCAGAATAGAACCTGGGACCTACCTTTCAGTTTGTAGGCCCACGCTCTATCCACTGAGCCAAATCGGTCAGAGCGCAGTTTATTTTTTAAGTAAATAATTCTTTAACATACGTACTTTATTGTCAGTTACTCAGTCGGTGGCACAGACCACGCTGACTGGCACTCTGAGGCTTCACTTACGCATACCTTGAGAACGGTTGTGTGCATTTCAGGGCCTCTCCTTGCCGCATTTCACTGGTCGAATTAAGCCAACGGGAAATCATTAGTGACTTTAGCAAATCAGATCCGTGTTACAGGGCCACATATCAGGAAACAGTGTTCAGTAACTCGTCAGTGAGAATGAGGTAATTCATAATATGAAATAACTGAGGTTTCCTCATGGGAATAACTTACTCTTAAATCTGTGCCTATTAAATCTGTTCATAAATTCTTAGGAAAACTTTATTTCAATAAGGTGGATGTGAGTCTTACATGGTAGTGGGATGAGAGACGGGGAAGCTTTCTGGGGTTTGGAGAACTCCAGGCCAATTGGCAGTAATCATCAACATCAGTGCCTTTATTAAATACTACTGTGATGTTATGCTTGCTTTATTACATTTCTTTTCGGTGTTGACCTCAGGAAATATTCTAGAGTTTAGAGCAAACACTGGCCCAAATACTGTGTTTACATGAGAACTTGAAGCACATCTTGCCGAAGTCATTCATTCATTCATTTATCCATTCACTTAATTGTCTCATAAGTATTTATTCAATACCTCCAAGGTGGCAGGCACTGTTCCAAGTGCTTGATATCGAATGTTGAAGAAAACATTCTTTGCCCAAGAGAAAATCTCTAGTGGAAGAAAGACAGTAAACAGATTAATAGGTAATATAATGACAGGTGGTACCCTGAAGAAAAATAAAGCAGGTTAAAAGAAGAGAAAGTGAAGGTCGATTGGGAAGGATTGCTATTTTTAAAAAGTGGTTAAAGATAGGCATTTGATAAAGTGACTCTTTAAAGCAGAGGTCTTTTTGATGAGGTTAGTTTTAAGAAGTGCATTCCCAGTAAAGAGGGAAGGAAAAGACAGGAATTGGGAAGGAAGCATGCTTGAAAGTTCCAGGAATAGTAAGCAGGCCAGTGTGGCAGGAGCCCTGTGAGCCAAGAGGGTAGGAGGATGAGTTCAAAGGAGGCCGGAGGCAGATCACGCCGGGTTTGTAAGCCATGGGAAACACTTTGGATTTTAATCTGCAGGTGATGGGAAGTTATTGGGTGTTTTGAGCTTGGACTGGCATGATTACATTTGCCTTTAAGAAGGTATTTTGACTGTTGTGTGAAGACTACAATGCATCAGAGTGGAAGCATGAAGGCCAGGTTTGGGACTATTACAGTGGTCTGGACAAGAGTTGGCTTGGACCAGGTGGTACAGGGAAATGATTGTGAGACATTTTAAACATGGAGCACACAAGATTTGTTCAGCTGCATTTGTTGATAGATTGAATGTGAGGTGTGAGAGAAAGAGGAGTCAAGGAAAAGAATTTGCCAGTCTGACTAGTTGGTTAAGTGGAATTGGTATTTACTGAGAGGCTCTGTGGTCATAAGTGATTGTGTGTTTCCTATACAGAATCTAAACCTTAGGTGTCTTAGGCCTCTCTTAAAGGTAACCATTCATTCATTCATTCATTCATTCATTCATCCTTCTATTATGCCATACACTAAAAAAGGCATTAAAAAAACAAGTGAGACTCAGTCCCTCTTTTATGGAAGGCCACATTGTAGCGAGGCAGAAACCTAAGTTATAACCTTATAAGTGCTTAGGTAAGGGGACTCTTTTAGGGATGTTCTCAGCTTTTCCGTGCAATTCCTTGGTGGTGTAAGTTTGGAAAGCCTTTTTATTTATTTATTTATTTTTAAAAGAGTGCCAGTGTGCCCAAATTAGAAAATATGGAAAAGTAAGAGGAGAGCTTGGAAACCTGACTTCCAGAGATAACTACTACTATTACAATTTAAAAATACACTATATCCATTTGGAAGTTTTTGATGTATACAGATTTACCATAAGTATTTATATATGCAGTTTAACAACCTCTTTATACTAAATATTTTGTGACAGTTTTGTGTGCAGTAAAGGTATTTCTACACACCATGCTTTATGGCTCTTTTTTTTTTTATTCCATTGTGTACATTTGTCATCATTTATTTTCTGAGACAAATTTTTAGAAGTGGAATTGCTGATTCTAGGGGTATGGCCTTTTTTAGTCTTTTAATATGAACTTCCAAGTTTGTTCTCCATAAAAGCTTTACTAGCTTTATACTCTTATCATCATTTTATCAGAATGCGTATTTTAGGTGCAGATTTGGATAATATTGGAAAAATCAAAACAAAACAATGTACTTTCTAGTGGGGTTAAACATATTTTATATTTTTAATATGTTTATTGGTGATTTATGTGTTTTAATCTACTTTTCTATTGGCTATTCATATTTAAAACAGATTTGTTATACTTCTTGTTATTTAACTTAAAAAAGTGTCCCATTTGTTAAGGATTATTTTGTCATATGTTTAAAGTTCTACATATTGAAATCTTACAAAGTTTTTTCTTTTATGATTGTTTCTATCTTTGGGATTATGCTTCGAAAGTAAACCCCTCTCTTTCAATTAAATAAATATTTACATATATTTTATCCTTTTAATATCTTTAGAGTTCCTTTATTATATTAAAAAAAGGTTTAATTTCATATATTTTTATTGATTTCAGAGAGGACAGGAGAGAGAGAAATAGAAACTTCAGTGAAGAGAGGGAATCATTGATTGGTTATCTCTTGCATGCCCTGTACTGGGGATTGAGCCCCCAACCTGGTATGTGCCCTTGACCTGAATCAAACACAAACCCTTCAATCTGTAGGCTGATGCTCTGTCCACTGATCCAAACTGGCTAGGGCTATATTTAAAATTTTAATCCATTTGCCCTAGCCAGCTTGGCTCAGTGGATAGAGCATTGGCCTGAGGACTGAAGGGTCCCAGGTTTGATTCCAGCCAAGGTACATGCCTGGGTTGCAGGCTTGTATGGGGTGTGCAAGAGGCGGCCGATCAATGCTTCTCTCTCATCATTGATGTTTCTATCTCTGTCTCCTTCTCCTTTCCTCTCTGAAATCAATAAAGAAATATATTAAAAAAATAAAAAAAACCAAAATTTTAATCCATTTGAATTTTTTCAAATGATCAGTCAGTTTTTTTTAATGTGATTTGAATAATTTTTTTTTTTTTGTCTACTGATATAAAACACTAGTGGCCCAGTGCATGGATTCGGGCACATAGAAAGGAAATTAGTTAGAAGAAATATTTTAATATTGCTATTTGCCCTTTCTCTATAATAGAAGTGTCAACCAAATTCACGATCCACAATGACAGACTGAAACACATGTGTGTGATTTGCACCACTGAGAGCTTTATATGTATCACACATGCATGAGTCAACTTACTTAGCCTTTTATGGATATAGAATAAACTTCCTTAATTAGACCTGCTTTCCGATTTAGCTAAACTTTTTCCAGCCCAGAAGAAGCATTGCAACTTCTCTTTCAGGTAATTGTCAGCAACACAGCAGTAAATATTAACATGAAGCAGATTATTATTGTAGATCATATGGGGAGAACAAAGGATAAAATATTTAACTGCAACAGTGTGTGACTATTTTCTGCACAGTGAGAAAACCTGAAGTCATTTTCAAGGTCCACCAGTTTTTACTTCTTTCAGTTGGGTCAAGATTCCAAACTTTCTAAATCTCCATTTTCCGATTAAAGGAAAAAAAAAAAAGGATTCTACTGAGTCTCCTATCTACCTACTTCAGGACTTCTGTGAGGATCAAATGAGATGAGACACGTGAAAATGCTTCACAAACATTTGGTTAAAATGTAAAATGTTTGCACCTGACTATAAAGCAAGTTGTGTTCCTCGGGCTGAAGAAAGTCCAAGGAGGCTAGTTGCTAGGGAGAGGAAGCTGGGTGTTGCTATGTGATGTCATTACCTGGTGCCCACAGCCACCGTTTCTGGGCTGGGCTGGGCTATGGTTGCATTTTGCATCATAGGGTCTTGGCAGCATTGGCTGCAATTTGGTGGGCTGTCGCTTTGGGGTACTGATGGGGACTGTGTCCCACTTGGGGGAAGCTGAGTGTTGCTTTATTGGTACCAGGTTTGTGGTACCATTTCTTTGTAAATGGCCAGTGTGCGTCACAGCAGTTTCTGCATTGAGCAACTGCCCCCTTGTGGTCAGTACGCATCATAGTGACTGGTTGGATGGTCAAAGGGACACTTTGCATATTGGCCTTTTATATATATAGACATGAGGCCCATTGCATGAAGATTCATGCATTTGATCTTTCTTCCCCTGGCTGCTGGCACTGGTTTTCCTCTGGCACCTGGGACCCAGGCCTTCACTCTGGCCACCACCTTCAGTTTTTGCTCTGGCCAGAGCCTTCAGTCTTCACTCCAGCTGGAGTGCCGCTCCTGTAGCTCCTTCTGCCCCCTGCCCTTCCCCTCAGAGCAGGCGTCCTGCCCGACCTGGCTGCTCTTCGCCTGCATGTGTGCTGCTCAGAGGCCTGGAATGGCTGGGGGTGGGGCCATGGCATCTTTTTTAGATTAATTTTCATCTCACTCCTGATTGGTGGGTGTCATGAAGTGATGGTCGATTTGCATGTTTCTCTTTAATTCGTGTAAATTACTTTTATCATGCATGAAATTCATATATACTGATATTATTTTTTTATTCTCTCTCTGTAAATTTTTAAAAAAATATGTTTTATTGATTTTTTTTACAGAGAGAAAGGGAAAGAGAGAGAGAGTTAGAAACATCAATCAACCGCCTCCTGCACACCCCCTACTGGTGATGTGCCCGTAACCAAGGTATATGCCCTCTACTGGAATCAAGCCTGGGACCTTTCGGTCTGCAGGCAGACACTCTATCCACTGAGCCAAATGAGTTAGGGTGCTCTCTGTAAATTCTTTAAAAATAATTATAAATGTTTAATGCTTATTGTACAAAAAATTGATGCAGGAAAATATAAAACATAAAGAAGAGAGAAGGCCAATAAAAAAGCGTACTATAAAGCAGAGGTAATAGCTGTAAAATTTTTTATGTATATCTTTCCAGATTTTTCTAAGTGTATACAAAGAAATCCAATAATATAAAAATGAAATAGCCCTGGTTGGTTTGGCTCAGTGGATAGAGTGTGGATCTGCAGACTGAAGGATCCCAGGTTTGATTCTAACCAAGGGCACATGCCTGGATTGTGGGCTTGATCCCTACTAGGGGGCATGCAGGAGGCAACCGATCAATGACTCTCTCTCATCATTGATGTTCTATCTCTCTTTTCCTCTCTAAAATCAATAACATAAATATAAAAAAATGAAATAAATCTTTAAGATGTTTTTAAAAAATATATTTTATTGATTTTTTTACAGAGAGGAAGGGAGAGGATAGAGAGTTAGAAATATTGATGAGAGAGAGACATCGATCAGCAACCTCCTGCACACCCCCAACTGGGGATGTGCATGCAACCAGGATACATGCCCTTGACCAGAATCGAACCTGAGACCTTTCAGTCACAGGCCAACGCTCTATCCACTGAGCCAAACCGGTTTCGGCTTTAAGATGGTTTTGTAAGTAACTTTGTCATTTAAAACATATGGTGAATATCTTTCTGTTTCTAGGTATTTATAAATATAGATCTAGAATAATTTTTAGTAACTGCATAGATTTTGTTATAAAGATGTATTCTTATAATCTTAAATATTGAAGAAAATATATTATAAATATATAAATACTAGTGGCCCAGTGCACGAAATTCATGCATGGGGGGATTGTCCCTCAGCCCAGCCTGCAACCTCTCCAATCTGGGACTGCAATCCAGGACTGCTGGCTCCTAACCACTCACCTGCCTGCCTGTCTGATCACCCCTAACCACTCTTCCTGCCAGCCTGCTCGCTCTCAACTGCCCCATCCCTGTCGACCTGCTTGCCCCCAACTTCCTGCCTCTGCTGGCCTGCACACCTTCAACTGCCCCCCCCCCGGGGTGGGGGGGTGGCCCCCCAACGGGTCCTCCCCACCAACCTGCTCACTGCCACCCCCCCCGACCCCCCGCCACACCAGCCTGATCACCCCCAACTGCTCTTCCCTCCTGGCCTGATCTCCCCTGACTGGCTCTGCCTCGGCCCACCACCATGGCTTTGTCTGGAAGGATGTCCAAAAGGTCTCTCGATAGGTCTCCCAGTCTAATTAGCATATTACCCTTTTATTATTATAGATACACATATACTAAAAATGAGAGGTACCAGATGCTTAGTACTTTTCTCTAAATGTTATCAGTTCCTTAATTCTTCACATGTAATTAGGACAGATGGTCAGAGAAGAATATTTTTAGATGTGTAAATTTATAAAATATAAACTATAAGGTTATATCTCAGTAGCTACACATGTGATTAACAAATTAGTTTGAATCACTCTGTCCAAGGGGCCAGGAATCTGTCCCTGGAAGCCCTAATGTCTAGGTTATCACTCATCAATATATTGCAATAAAATATGTGCATTTGTGTGAATAAATGCACTATTTAGTAGCTTAAGCACTTTAGTAAATTTTGGTATCTTTTAAATATTTAAGAGATAATTGCTATGTGAATATACTTTTAAAACATTTTATTATAGTGAATTTCAAGCAAATATGAAAACAGTAGCAAAATGAACTCCCATTTACCCATTACCTAGCTTCAAAAATTCATGACTAATTTTGTTTGTTCGCTTATCCACTATGCCCCGCCTCCTTTATTTTGTTTAGTTTTGTGTTTTTTTTGAATCCTCATCCAATGATATATTCATTGATTTTTAAAGGGAGGAAGGGAAAGAGAAACATCGATGTGAGAGAGAAATAGCGATTGATTGCCTCCTGAATGAGCTCCAGCCAGGGATTAAACTGGCATTCCAGACATGTGCCCTGACCAGGAAACAAACCACACCCTGTGGTGTACCGGAGGTGCTCCTACCAACTGAGCCACCTGGCCAGGGCTTCCCACTGAGTTTTTGACAACCCACGCCCATCTCAGAGACAGCAACTGTGGCTGTGGATCTGTTTACCTGCCTGTCCTCGCTCTGAGAGCAAGTATGATTGGATCTTCTCCTCTGATTTTTCATAGCAGTCATGAATCTCTTTCTAGGTATCTATCTATCCTACACTTTCATGAGTCTGGCCCTTAAGAGGGGCTAAGAAAAATGCCTTGGTTCCTCTTTTAAATTCCCCCTTTAAATCCTCATTGGTCATAAAATAAGAAATTTCTTTACATGGTAACCCCTTTTCACCTAGACTCTAGGTCCTAGAGGTATGTTATTTGGGAAGCACTACTTAGTAGTTTAAGCATTTTAGAAAAAAAATATTAAGCTCACTAAAATGTTTTGATGACTCATGAGCTTGAGATATCTTTTACTTATGTGCATCCTCTGAAGTAAGAATTGTAGCTGAAGTTCATATTTGACTATAGGGAAACTGAGCAACATAAATACCCCTGTGTACTTGAAAGTAGCCTAGCTTCCCATGAACATTTTCTTTTTTTTTATATATAGTACTCAGCATATGGAAAGTTATATGCATGTGTGTGTTTATGAATTTTAAAGTCTAATTTAAACAAATACCCATGTGCCTGCTATTCAGTGTATGAGCCTGCACGTTCCCAGTACCATGGCAGTGTCCTTGCGCCTCCCAGTCCCACCGCCTTCCACTCTCCAAAGTAACCAATATCCTGAATTATCAATCTCTTGCTTTTTACAAATTAAGGTTTTACAAAATATTAATATATTGTTTAATTTTTCTTGTTTTTGAATAAGTGTTTCCTTAAACTTAGTTAATTTATTTTTTGCCTGTGTCCAAAACACAATAAATACATGGAATGATTATAAACTCTTCTTTTCTCCATTGAAGTAATTATGTCTGGGATAGACCCAAGCATTGGACTGAAGCAGAATTGGGGAGTAGAGAGATATTCCTGGTTAAGGAGTCTATGTGTCTATATGTAGATATAGATAGAGATAGTTCAGAAGCATTTAGAGAAAACGAGACTTATACTGTCATTTGCATGGTTGGGTAAGTGTGGTAAATATCAACTATAAATAACTGGCTCAGGCTCCACATGGCCTGTTTATCTCCTGGTTCCCACTTGATAGGTAGCACTGGCATTGGAATTGTTGACAGCATTTGCAACATTGATGGCAGTGTCGGGTAATGGTGAGGCATGTGGCCTGGAGCCAGATATGCTGGATCTGCACCAGTAATCCACCACTTAATAGTCATTTGACTTGGAGCCTTGGAGTTCTAATAAGGGAGTGATGGTAATACCTGCCCCACAGGGTCCCAGGCAGTAACTCCCAGCTCTGTTTTTGCATGATCACCGAGTGTAAAGGGTAAGTGTATGGCATGAGATACAGTCGTATGGTTGGAAGAATGCAGACCTTGGTGTTAGCCTGAGTTGGTTTTGTTCCTGGATATACTTCTGCTTAGTCGTGGGACATCAGGAAAGTCACTCCACCTTTTGAAGCATTAGTGTTGTCCTCAATGAAATGGCATGTTACCCATGTTTGTTTTGGAAATAAGAGTGTGTGAGTGCCTGTCTTGGAGGCTGACAGGAAATGGTCAACAAATGATACTGTTATTGTTTTTAGAGTTCATGGGTTTGCTTACCAATTCAGTGACTTACATGGGTGCTTGGTCATCAGATGCAACACTGAGCCACTGTTTGCTTTAAATGGGACTCAGAATTTTAATATGAGCACAGAAGGTTAGAGCAATCTGGAACCAAATCAAGTTGGTTGCTTTTGCTTAGCATTCGGAATAGTTATATAAATGTAATCTAAGTCTGTGCCACTTTTACTTTAAGGACAATAAGATATTTTCTCTAAGTAAGAGAATTTCTTTTAAAGACTTCAGTTTTTTTTTTTTTTGGAGCAATTTTAGGTTCACAGCAACATTGAATGGAAAATAAAGACAGTTTCCATTACTCCCACACATGCATAGCCTTCCCATTACCAACTGCCCCCATTGGGGTTGGTACCTCTATTACAGTGAACCTACAGTGACACTGCATCGTTATCACTCAAAGGCTGTAATTTACATTACCATTCACTCTTGGTGTTGTGCATTGTGGGTTCTGACAGATGTATAATGATATGTATCCACCACTACAGCACCAGTCAGAGTAATTTCACCCCTGCTCTGCTCTGTCGATTCATCCCTTTCTTCCCTTTAACACCTGGCAAACCACTGATCCTTTCACTGTCTTTATAGTTTTGTCTTTTTTAAAATGACATATAGTAGGACTCAAACAGTATGTAGCCTTTTCAGATCAGCTTCTTTTAAATAAGAAAAAAAATGTTAACCTCTAGAAAAAATTCTAAATTCTTTCTAGAAAAAATATATTTGAGAAGATGGGGCCGTCGAACTCAACATGCAGCTTCCTTCAAGGATCTGGGAGACTGAAAGCAGCCCTAAGGCTTAGCAGGTGGACATGTTGTAACTGCATTAGCTTTCACACCTTTCTTCTCATGATATTTTTAGCTGTATTGGGCCAAGTCCATAGTGTAGAGTTATAAATAGGTCTGGGTGGAGACACGTGGGTAGGCTAATAACTAGGTGCCTCATGAAACCTGTGTCCTTAAGTATTTATTCCATGTTTATTCATTCATTGGAGAGGCTAAGTCCTGTGTGTGGGGAAAAGCAGAAAAGGAAACAAGTTGGCTGTCTCTGGTACACCTCATTTAGCAGAACAAAACCAAACCTTAAACTTCAGCTTGGCATGGCCAGTGTTGCTCAGTGGTTGAGCATTGATCCATGAACTAGCAGGTTTTTATTCGATTCCTGGTGAGGACACATGCAGGGGTTTTGGGCTTGATTTCCGTAGGGTGTGTGTGGAAGGCAGTGATCAATGATTCTCTCTTATCATTGAGGTCTCTATCTATCTCTTTCCTGTCCTCTTTCTGAAATAAATAAAAACATAATTTAAAAAAATTTGCCGAAACCGGTTTGGCTCAGTGGATAGAGCGTCGGCCTGCAGACTGAAGGGTCACGGGTTCGATTCCGGTCAAGGTTATGTACCTTGGTTGCGGGGACATCCCCAGTAGAGGGCATGCAGGAGGCAGCTGATCGATGTCTCTCTCATCAATGTTTCTATCTCTCTCCCTTCCTCTCTGTAAAGAATAGTCAATAAAAATTAAAAAAAAATTTAAAAAGATATGTTTGGTGATTCGTGGTTGTTAGTAAATCTCTTCAACAACTGCCTCCCCTAGAAGCTTATCAAAATACTAGAGGCCCAGTGCAGGAAATTTGTGCATCGGAGGGGTGTCCCTCAGCTCAGCCTGTCCTCTCTCATAGTCTGGGAGCCCTCAGGGGATACCCTCTGTGGGAGGCGACCAGCTGATCAGGGGAAGGCTCCACCCCCATCACTCCTCTGCTGTCTGTTTCCATCAACACGGACTCCAGTTCCTTCACCATGAAAAAATGACAACTTTCTTTAGGCATTTTCAAGATGTCTCTTTCATAGGATATAACATTTCTTTCTTTTTTATTTTTATGCTCTCCTGGGGATATGTTTCCATTGATTTTTAGAGAGTATGAAAGAAAGAGGGAAAGAAAGAAAGAAACATCAATGTGAGAGGAACACTTTGATGGTTGCCTCCTGCATGAGCACTGACCTGGGCCCCGGCCAGCGAGGAGCCTAATCTAGGTACATGCTCTTGATCAGAATCGAACCCAGACCCTGCAGTCCTCAGGCCGAGGCTCTATCCACTGAGCCAAACTGGCTAGCGCAAAATATGACATTTCTTAGCCCCTCCAGCAGTGGACCTTTGTTTTTTCCTCCAGGAGTGAGGTGGAAAAACCCTAGATCACCTTATTGGATTATTTTTACTCAAGTTACCAAGAACACAGTGAGTGGCATACCAGGAGCTTAGCCAGTGAGTGGTCAGAAAAGGTGTTTCCTCTGCAGCTCACGCACAGAGGCAAGACTGTTGGTGTGCTGCGCCGGGGCTCCCTCAGACTCCCCCTGCCTGTGTCTGCTCTGGTAGCCCCCCATCTCTGTCTCTGTCTCTGCTCCAGGTTTCACCTGCGTGCACAGCCTCCTCCTGATTGGTTGTGACTGTTACGGTGTCCCGGCTAATTTGCATATTACCTCTTTATATTTATAGAATATCTTCTAGTCAGGAGCACTTTCTGGCAGGTACCTTTCTTTCCACCTTGATACATACCCAGTAACGAGGTGTCTCTTACAGGTTTGGGCTCTGGGCAAGTGCCCAGCTGGCCTTTGCCTACCTAACTTGGTTGTCCAGCCCTTACCTCTGTGGAACCTGACAAAGTCGGCTTTTTGGTCTCTATCTTGCAGTCCCTGGGGAAATACCCCATCCTGGACATGCCCCAGTCAGGGGAGAAGCCCTCCAATCCGTACTGTTTTTCTCTGTGCAGCTGTAGGAATGTACATGGAAGATGCACTGAAAAGATTTGCTAACCACTTTCCGTTCTGCCTCCTGTCCAGGAGCCCTCACCTGGGAGGTAAAGGGTGGAGAATGAGTAGGAGAAGAAGACCTAAGGATATTGAAAGAGAGGACTTGGGGCTGGACCCTCTGTTGGAACAGCATCTTGAACACCCAGCAGACTGGTCACCTGGTCACCTGGGCAGAGGTTGGCAGCCATTTTCAGTGAAGGGCAAAGGATTAGGCTTCCTGGGCCAAGCCATTGTAGCATGAGAGCTGCCATATATAAAGGAATGGGCATGGCTGTTCTCCACTAAGATTTTATTTTGTTGACACATGTCCATTCTTACTTTGCTGGCCACCCAGAAACAGGTAGTGAGCTGCATTTGGTCTGTGAGTGGCTGACCTGGTTTGGGATAATCCTGGAACCCCGAAGTTTGATGATATTGAAATGCTTCCTGTGTATTCCCTATAGAGACCCTTCTTGTGCTCACTTAGTAAAACTGAGTGAAAAATAACTTTGGAATTGCTAAGTGAATCCAAGAGTGGGAGTTTTGCTGACATTCAGGCATTGGAGGGGAAACATCTGCCTGGGAGGCCAGCTGAGATAGCAGCAGCAATAAGCAGAGAGAACCACAGGGCAGTGAGGGAGTGATGGCTGCACCTCAGAAGGTCTGCCTTTCATTTAATGCTGATACCTTGGAGGTTCTGAGTTTGGTTTTAACAAGGGAAGCCAATCTAAATCTCTGCACATGTTGTTTGATAAAGAAACTATATCATTTATATTTCAGAGCTCTTTCATTTCAGATATTTTGTTGAACTTTAAAAAACACACATGCATTTTAGTACTTTTAGTATGTGAATACTATGTTCATTTTGTTTCTTTTTTTAAAATATATTTTATTGATTTTTTTACAGAGAGGAAGGGAGAAGGATAGAGAGTTAGAAACATCGATGAGAAAGAGACACCGATCAGCCGCCTCCTGCATGCCCCCTACTGCGGATGTGCTCGCAACCAGGATGTGCCCTTGACCCGGAATCGAACCTGGGACCTTTCAGTCCGCAGGCTGACGCTCTATCCACTGAGCCAAACCGGTTTCGGCCACTTTATTTCTTAAAGGGATGGAACTCTAGCCTTGAGGATGAGATTTGCTGGCATGTGAAATGCTTATACTCCTAAGCCAAGAGTTCATTCATTTTTAGGTGATAAGTAGTGATTGTTAATTATTTATTTCATGTTTAATTAATTTATTTTTGCATATTTAATCATCTACCATAATTCTTATCAACAGGATCCTTACTACAGATTTAATGACCTTAACTACAGGTGGATCTCCTTGGATAACTGGACCTATAGCAAGGAATTTCAGATTCCCTTTGATATTAGGTATGTATGTATGTATGTCTATATCTATACACTGATTGGCAAGATTATTATGATCTTGATGATATGAATTCGTGCATGGGTGGAGTCTGGCCAGCCTGGCCAGGGGGAGGGGACATGGGCAGTTGGCAGGCCTGCCTGCTGGTCGAACTCCTGGTAGAGGAAACAATTTGCATATTACCCTTTTATTGTATAGGATATACACTGAGTGGCCAGATTATTATGTGTTCAGAGATCATAATAATCTGGCCACTCTGTGTAAATTTATATCTATATCTAATCCTTATGTATTTCTTTCTTTATTATTTAAGCTTTTTTCTTTCCCTGTCTCTGCAATAATCTCTTTTTTAAAAATATATTTCTATTGATTTCAGAGAGGAAGGGAGAGGGAGAGAAAGATAGAAGTGTTATTGATTGGCTGCCTCCTGTACACCTCCTACTAGGTACAGAGCCTGCAATCCAAGCCTGAAACCCAGGCATGTGCCCTGCCAGAAATCGAACGGAGACCTCTGGGTTCATAGTTGACATTCAACCACCTCACTCTGGCCGGGCTAATCTCTTGTTTTTTAGGTTGCGTATCAGAAAATTGTCCAACCAAAGCCTTGTACTATAAAAGTGAATGTATGATTATATTTTGATTTATATATGAGATGGTGCCACATATTATGAGTCATGAAATTATGTCCTAATTACCCCAGCCGGTTTGGCTCAGTGGATAGACCGTCAGCCTATGGACTAAAGGGTCCCAGGTTCAGTTCCAGTCAAGGGGACATATCTTGGTTGCAGGCTTCTCCCCAGCCCAGGCCTTGATTTGGCTTTCTGCACAAGGTCCAATCAATGTGTTTCTCTCTCCTGGATGTTTCTCTCTGTCTTTCCCTCTCTCTTCCACTCTTCCTAAAAACCAAGGAAAAAATATCCTTGGGTGAGGATTAACCAAAAAAATAAATAAATAAATAAATAAATAAAAAGAAAAGAAAAGAAAAAGAAATTGAGTCATTTTTTTCTGTGGTTATAATGAAGTCACCTAGACCTGGTCAATTCTCTTACCTGCATTTCCCCTCCCTGCTCACAGTAATCAATAGAATATATATATTTATAATATTGTCAAGTAGGATCAGAGATACAGCATTTATTGTGTATGGTATTAACAGCCATTGAGACTATTGCATTGGTGAGGCCCGGAAGAAAAGAATGTTCTAGTTTTCAGTAATGTTCTATGAAGTAGAATGTAACTCAATTATATCTATCACTATTATTGCTAAATAAAAAAATTCTTCAGTTCTTTTTATAGTTCTTTTCTGGCTAATTATTTACTTGTCTTTTAAAAGAGAAATAAAGCCAGAATATGGTGCTCAATATTAGAGTTGCTGTGGTCCAGGCTCTTATTTCCAGACTAGAGGCTCGAGCATGAAATTGGTGCACTCAGGGGGTAGGGGGGTTGAATCCCTCAGCCTGGCCTGCACCCTCCTGCAGTCCAGGACCCCTCAGGAAATGTCTGTCAGCTTAGGCCCAATCAGATCTAAGCTGGCAGTCAGACATCCTCTTGCAGTCCGGGACCCCTTGCTCCTTACCACCTGCCTACAGTAGAGGTGGCAGAGGCTCTCATGCTCATCAGCCATGAGCCTGGCTTTTGGCTGAACAGTGCTCCCCCTGTGGGAGCGCACTGACTACCAAGAGGAAGCTTCTGCGTTGAGCATCTGCCCTGTGATGGTCAATGCACGTCATAGCGACCAGTTCCGCTGTTGGATCAATTTACATATTAGGATTTTATTGTCCTACTAGAGGTCCATTGCAGGAAGATTCCTGCAAGAATAGGGCTTTCTGCAGCAGTCTCCACTGCCCCACCTGCTTCCCAGCCCACCTGCTTCCCTCCCATCTCCGCTGCCCCCCTTGCTTGCTTCTCTGCAGCTTCCCTCCCTTCTGCAGCACTTGGCTTCCTTCTATGCTGTCTTCGGTCTTCGCTCTGCACCGGGGTATGCAAATTAACTGCCATCTTGGTTGGGTTAATTTGCATATCACTCCTGATTGGCTGGTGGGTGTGGCTTGCGGGCATAGCAGAGGTACAGTCATTTGCATATTTCTCTTTTATTAGATAGGATATAATAAAAGGGTAATATGCAAATAGACCGAATATCAGAACAACCAAAGTGTAATATGCTAATGATATGCTAAGGCTGCTCAATTGTTTGCTATGATGTTTATTAACCACCAAGGGACAGATGCTCCGACTGGTAGATTAGCTTGCTGCTGGGGTCCAGTCAATAGGGACTGAGCGAGATGGGCCCTGGAGCCCTCCTGTGGTCCCTCCTTGGCCCAACTGTGCACCGGCAGGGTCTCTCAGCCTGGCCTGTGCCCTCTCGCAATCCAGGACCCTTGGGGCATGTTGGAGAGCCGGTTTCAGCCTGGCTTGTAGGCCACTCCCCTTGGGAGAGTGCCAGACACAGGGCTCATGGGTGGTGAGTGCTGCTGTGGCAGTGCAACGCAAGCCTCTCCTGATTGAGACTGATTGGGCCCGAGCCCACAGCAGGCACAGTGGGGCAGGTAGGAGCTGCAGGCGCCGTTGGAATGTAGGTTTTGGCCTGATCCCTGCAGGCTACCCAGAGATCTCCACCCGTGCATGAATTTGTGCACTAGGCCTCAAGTATAGGGTAATACTTAAAATACCTCTATTAAAGGTCTTCTTTCACAGTCAACTCAACATATCCAAAATTTAACCAAATGACTTTCCCACTTAAAGTTTATTTTATATTCTAACAGCTGCATTGTTTCTCGGAATGTAACCCCATTTCCCCAATCTTAAATGCCTAAGGTATTTTTGTCTCCATCATATCTTTTCTTCATCCCCCTATATTCAGTCTGTTTCTGAGTCCTGTCAGTTTTTCCCTAGCATTTCTCTTGATTCAGCCCCTTATCCCTCATTTTCAGGTTTCTACCTTTTCCTATACCTTTATTAGTGTGTACCTGGAATTAGGCCCAAATTGCCTAACTAAATTTTTTGCTTGCTCCTTTTATTTTCCAGTCTTACCTATGTAGAAACATTAGCCTCATTTCCCAAAATATTGATTTTTTACCATGATGTTCTTGCTTAATAATATGTCACTTCCTTTTTTTAAAAAGTATTTATTTATTTATATATTTTTAATTGATTTCAAAGAGGAAGGGAGAGGGAGAGAGATAGAAAAATGTCAATAATGAGAGAGAATCATTGATTGGCTGCCTCGTGCCCTGCTCTCCCCCTTCCTCCTACTCCTCTGCTCCCTCCACCCCCCAGGATCAAGCCCACAGTTCAGGCATGTGCCCTAATCAGGAATCAAACTGTGACCTCCTGATTCATAGGTGGGTACTCACTGAGCTACACTGGCCAGGCCAGTCATTCCCTTTTTAAAAAAAATTTAAATTCTTTATTGTTGAAAGTATTACATAAGTCTCCTTTTTCCCCCATTGACCACTCCCTGACTGCCCCCACACCCCAGCACATGCCCTCACCCCCCTCCTATCTATGTCCATGGATTATGGTCATATGCATGCATACAAGTTCTTTGGTTGATCTCTTACGACCTCCCCTCCCCCACTTTCCCTCATGAAATTGAGATAAATAAGAGCACTACATACATTTAACAAAGATAAATAAGCACAAATAAGATCATGATTTTTCCAACCCACTAATTTCAGTTCAGGGTCCCTCTCGAGGCAGCTTTGGGCACAAGCGGGACGCACCCTGGCTGCGACACCCTTCCGTCTCAGGGCAATCACACTGGGACAGTCTAGACACACGAGTTCCCCTTTGGGAGGTGGGAGGAAACCAGAGTCCCCACAGATGACCCAGAGAAAACCCACACAGATGTGGGGGTACATGCACACTCTGCACAGATGGTGGCTTCAGAAGGAATTGATTCCCTCCCCTCAATGTTATAATAAAATGACATAGAACAAAACAACGTTATTAAGGGCCTGCTGTATTTTGTTTCTTTTATCAAATTAGATTTTGTTGTATGGATATACCACAGTTTGTTTATTCTATTCTTTTTTAAGTTCTTGTTTCCTTCTTAAAGTCTTTCCTTATAAACTCTAAAAGGACCGTACCAATCTGTCCAACAAGACTATACTACAAAGCAGAAGGCACAAAGTTTTCTCTTTGTTTTTAGGCTTGAATGTCAGCCAGATCGCAGTCTTCTTAAATTGAGAGACTGTTGGAGTTTCCTGAGAGGCTTAGCAGAGTGCTGATCACATGATATTCACTCACAGATACTCGTTAGTTGGTTAATATGTTCTCTTAGATAGTGTCAGTGAACGGAATAGTTTGTGAAAACATTTTGTATCTATTATTTAATTTGGTTTTTAAAAGAACTTTGTGAAGCTTTCTAGAAAAAAAGTTAGTGAATTTGGAAATTATAGATTGTTTTCATAGTATTATGATGATTGGAATATTATGAAGAAAGATAAGCATCACTCAATATAAAGATATATTAAACTAATACTTCTGAAAATTTTAGTGGAAACTGATTATTAAGGATGTATATTTTCTGTGAAATATTTATTCCTTTAGTTCTTGACTAATAAAAAAGGACTTATCTAAGTTAATGTTTTATACATCCTGTTTTAACAATCTTTTCTTTTTTTCAGCCAATGGCAAAAAGTAATTTTGATTTTTGAGGGCATTGATACAGTTTCAAAGATCCTGCTCAATAATGTTCTTATTGGGAAAACAAACAACATGTTCAGAAAATATGTAAGTACAAAATAATATCAGACAAAAAACCCCACTTATATGTGTTTGTTCATTGTTATTGTGAGTAGAGAATGGTAAATTTCTATGTACCCATGCAGGCTGGTCCACGCTTTTTGATGCACTGTGTAAATTACTTTATTTCTCAGTTGACACGTGTAGAATGATGAAAACACTGAACTCTGTGGAGTTATTGTGAGAACTTAGTAAGCTCACCATATAAAATGATTGTCACAGTGCTCGACAGATTGGAAGTATTCAACAAAAGCTGTTCCCTTCTCCATTACTCATGATCCAGAATTTCATGAGAAAGGACAATTGACACACCATTTTAAAAGAAAATGTTCCTTCCTTTCTGGAATAATGGCATATGAGGTCATATTTTGATCTCTCTTCCCTTTCAAGGGTAGACTTTCTAAAACAAAAATAAGTTATGATTTAGAAATGCATGCTATTTATAGCAAAGAGTCAGGTTGTCATGAAGCGTCTAGGAAATCCTTGACAGTTCAAGGCCATATGCAAATAGCCAGAGCAGACATTACAGAGCTAAATATATTTTCTACGTGCCCTGTTCACTAGGACTATCATCTGTCAGTAAAAACAGAAGGAGAAACCTAGAAACCCCCGTTCAGGCAGGAGAATATACTCATTATAGCTAAAAGTCGGCCATTTAGATATACTATTTTGGAAAAGTGCTTTTTCCTTCAAAAAGGCTCACTCTAAAAATTTCAGTTGTTACATGCATCTCTTCTTCCATCTTATATATACCTATATCTAAAATGTTACCCACGAGGCTGATTCCACATTTATTCTTTCCTTTTAATTCAGACTTTTGATGTTACCCATGTGGTCAAAGCCCTAAACTCCCTTGAGCTGCGTTTCCAGTCACCAGTGCTGTATGCAGCCCAACAGAGCAAGGCTCACATTCACTACGAGGTGCCCCCAGACTGCCCTCCCAGTGTACAGAATGGAGAATGCCATGTCAACTTTATTCGAAAGGTAATGGTCTTGCAAATGGAGGAGACTTAATTTTAACCTTTCTTACCCCCTTCGTGGGATTTGAAAAAAAAGAACCAAAAGAGTATATGAATTTTTGTGGAGAATTTTGCATGCTTTAGAACTTAAATTGACATCATAAAAAGAAGTCAAATAGGTGACTGGTAATATAACTTTACAAATTATTTTTCAATATTTAGATTTATCAAACTCTTCACCAGACTATAAGGTTCATAATTATTAGTGATTCTTGTTACTAGGGAGCCTTCTGAAAATATTTATATATATATATATTTATATTTTTTTTATTGATTTCAGAGGGTAAGGAAGAGGTAGAGAGAGATAGAAACATCAGTGATAAGAGAGGGTAATTGATTGGCTGCCTCCTGTAGGCTCCCTACGGGGGATGGAGCCCACAACCCAGGCATGTGCCCTTGGCCAGAATTGAGCCTGGGACGCTTCAGTCTACAGGCCGATGCTCTATCCACAGAGCCAAACTGGCTAGAGCAATATATTTTGTTGACATGTTCTTGTATTTTATTGGTAGATTCTAATAAAATATAAAAAAAGATAACAAAAGTCATAAGAGGATTTTTCTCTGAGTCTGATGTCAGTCTGGATGACTTAGATTGATTCTAGTTTATGGTTGGTTTAGTATTCTATGTGATATTTAGCTTTTTATTTAAAAAATTATTTTAGTTGTGGTAAAATACATATAACATAAAATTTACCATCTTAACAATTTTTAAGTGTACACAGTATATTCACACTGTTTTGAAGTCAATCTCTAGAACTTGTTTCATGATGCAAAACTGAAGCTCTCTACTTATTCAAAAATAACTCATTTGCTCCTCTCAGCCTCTGACTCCCACCATTCTTTGTGTTTCTGTGAGTTGACTCCTCTAGCTATCTTATATAAGTGGAATTATACAGTGTTTGTTTTATGACTGCCTTATTTCACTCACCATAAGGTTCTCAAGGTTCATCCATGGTGTAGCATATGTCAGAATTTCCTTCTTTTTTAAAGCATGATAATATTCCATGGTATGTTTGGACGACAGTTTGTTTATTTAGTCATCTGTAAATGCACATTGCTTCCACCTTTGGGTATTTGGAATAATGTTGCTATGTGCGGATATACAAATATCTCTTTTGAGACCCTGCTTTCAAACTTTTTTTTTAATCTATACCCAGAAGTGAAATTATTGCATTCCATGAGAATTCTATTTTAAATGTTTTGACAAAGTAGTGTTTAATTTGAATGACAAATGTAATCACTAGTTTCAGTGTGAAGATACTAAGTGTATTTTTTCAGCGGCTCCTTGACCAGAACCTCAATTAATAAATTCTGATTAGTTACGTTAAGCAGCTCTCTGAAGGCTGGATAACGTACCATTCAATCACATTTCCTCAAGGTAAGCACGAAGGCCAAAATGATACCCCTATCTCTCTGACTCAGCCTACCCAGATTTGTGTCGATGCCATGAGTTCACATGGCTGTAACTGGACAGTTTGTGCCCGAGCAGTCAGGCATCCCATGGAACACCTGTGTACTTACACTTCTGCTTAAACATCAGTGTTTGTTTTTTTGCCTTTGGCTTCAAATGGCACAGCAGTTTTAATACTAAAGGTTGCTCTTTCCCCTCTCCTTTTCCTTCTTTCACCTTCTCTCAAAATGAGGACTTCTTGGATCTTAATGTGAAAAGTTTACATGCTCTACCTATATCTATGTAGTAGGTTCCCTCTACCCGCTGGTCACTTTGTGGCATTTAAACCACGTTTTCAAGTTAACTAGATGGAACAAAATCCTTTGTCCCTGATATCAGGAATCAGTCCCAGGTTTCTGCTCTCATAGTGTGTGGAACTAAACTTGGGGCAACAAATGAGTTGCATCTTGGTGTTTCTGGCTAGGTTGACCTGATCCAGTGGGAAGAGGCCTGAATTGGAGACCAGGTCAGGAATTTTGGATCTGAATTCTGGCTTTACAATCCCAGAGGGATCTTAGGCAAGTCCATCATTTGTGTATGGAGTTAATACCTTCCCTTCCTTCTTGATTGTTCTGAAGATACACTGAAATATTAATGTAGAAGCACTTTCCATACTCTAAGGTGCTATGTAGCTATTCCAATTGTGATATTATTTATTTTGGAGACTTATTTCTATAGTTACAGACCTGTAAGTGTATAACTGACAAAATGCTTCATCTTAGTTTATACACTGAGTGGCTAGATTATTATGATCTCTGACCATAATGGTAAATTAGTATGCATTATTTAGGATATATAATAAAAGGCTAATATGCAAATTGTCCCCTCAACCAGGAGTTTGACCAGCAGGTAGGCCGACTAACCACCCATGTTCCTTCCCCCTGGCCAGGCTGGTTGAACCCCACCCATGCATGAATTCATGCACCAGGCCTGCATTCAGAAATCATAATTATCTGGCCACTCAGTGTATAAAGTTAATGGGATAGAGGTGGAGGTGGATATAATGAGGATATGTTACTCTCCATCTATTCTGTGACCTCTCTGCTTTCTCTGCACCAACACAAGTCCCCTTTTATCTCTGCTCCCTTCCCTTGCCAGCTTGGATGATGGAACCTATCATTTCACCTGCCCTCTTTGGAATGTTCCACACCATTCTTCTTGCTTTCCATCTACATCTCTGGCCATTCCTGCTAAGTCTCTTTATCCAGACCAGCTTTCTCCTCTTAAAAGTTTTACTCTTCAAGTCTTCTCTTTGTTCTAGACACTTTTCTCCTTTTACTGTGTACCCTCTCTAGTCTATTTCTTTTAATTTATCTTCATTTCTTCAATAACCAATCGAATTTCCAGTGACTTATTTAAAAATATTTTTTTTATTGATTTCAGAGAAGAAGGGAGAGGGAGAGAGATAGATAGATCAATGATGAGAGAGAATCATTGATTGACTGCCTCCTGCATGCCCCACATTGGGGATCTAACCTGCAACCCAAGCATGTGCCCTGACTGGGTATCGAACCATAGGTCAGTGCTCAGCCACTGAGCCATGCCGGCCGGGCTCCCGTGACCCTTAATATTGTATTTTCGGTCTGGACCTCTTTTTAATTTTGATATTCCGCTGTCTATTTGGCATCTTCACTTGGCTGATTCATACGTACCCAAGGCTCAGTGTGCCCAACACTGCCCTGGAGATCTAAGCCCTTCTCCCACGGCACCCTGTCTTGCTGAATGGAATACCATACAGGACAGCTGCTCAGGCCAGAAACCTGGGAGTTATTTTTGATACCTCCTTCTCATTTCCCCCCTCATTCAGTCCATGACTAAGTCCTTTTGATGATGCGAATGTTACTTAAATCTCTTCAGTGGATCTCGATCTGCCCATGCTCCATTTCTGCTGCCATGCTTGAGTTCAGTGTGTCATCATTTCTTGCATGAAATATTGCCTGGTCACCTCACTTGTATACCTACAACCTTATTTGCCTTCCTCCAGTTAATTTCCCACACATCAGCCAGAATGGTCTTTTCAGATAAAAATTACAGCATTTTTCTTCTTAAAACTCTTCAACTGTTTTTGAGCTGTGGGCAGGTGGCTCAGTTGGTTGGAGTGTCACGTCACCTGCACACCAAAAGTTTGCCGGTTCAATTCCCAGCGGAGGCAGGTATGAGAGGAACCAGTCAACATTTATCTCTCACATCGATCTCTCTTTCTCTCTTTCTAAGCACATCCTCAGGTGAGGATTAAAAGCAACAAAAACAACAACTCTTCAACAGCAGAAAAACTCTTCTACCCTTTCTCATTGCCTTTAGGCTATAGTCTAGAGCTCTTTAGCTCTGTCTGCCCATAACCACTTTTCCAGTCTTTTCCCATCTCTTCCATTGTTCTCTCTTCATTTCCTGGAAGGTACCACACTCTCTTGCACATGCTGTTACTTTTGAAGGGGATGTTTCACTTCCCTCTCCTCTCAGCACACTGGACAAGTGGGACCCACCCTTCAAGTCTCCATATAGTTGTTGCTATTATTCAGGAAATCTTGTCTTGATATCACTTCCCCTGACTTGTTCTGTGTCTGTATCCTTTGTATTTATTCAGGGCCTGAGTTCCCTGCTGTACTGTGAACACTATAAGGATTGTGTCTGATTTGTACATTGATATACTCCCAGCCTAACACATAGAAAGCATTTTACAAATATTTTTGAATAAGTGATAACTTTTATTTGGAGAGGTTGTATGACTATAAGTGATTTGTAGCCCTTAGTGGGGAAAATAGTCTGTCCTCGAAGCTGTTGAATATGTTTGCCCTCCTCTTTCTCCCAAATCCAAATAAAAAATTACACATCTGAGTTTACAAACTCTCCAATAAATATCCCCAAGGTGGGTTTCATTCTGAACATGAGAATCTGATATTTATGTGGTGAATTTAAACAGATAGGAATGCTATGAAGTGGTTTTAATTCTTTGTTTTTCCCTGTCTTGGAAAAACACTTAGCAAATAATACTGAAATGAGAACAGTTTGCCCAAATCCTCAGGCTATGTTCAGAAAGATCTTAATACTTCCTCTGGGGCTTGTTCCTTTTTAAAAGCCGAACTCAGTTTCTCACACATTGAAATTAATTGTGTTTTGAAATTAATTTTTTCTTTCAAAATTAGAAATAGAAATTAGTACTAGTTCACTTCTGGTGGGAATGCAGATTGGTGCAACCACTATGGAAAACAGTATGGAGTTTCCTCAAAAAATTAAACATAGAACTTCTGTTTAACTTAAGTGATTCTATTTCTGATAATATACCCTAAAAACCCCAAAACACTAATCAGAAAGAATCTATGCACCCCTATGTGCATAGCAGTGTTATTTACAATTTGAAAACAGCCCAAGTGCCCATCAGTAGATGAACAGATAAAAAAGCTGTGGGACATTTACACTATGGAATACTATGCAACTGTAAAATGAGGGACCTCTTACCCTTTCAGACAGCCTTGGATGGACCTGGAAAATATTATACTAAGTGAAATAAGCCAATCTTAGAAGGACATATCACATGATCTTACTCATTTGTGGAATCTAATGAACAAAATGAATTGAGCAAAAAAAATAAGACTTGAAACAAGGAACAGACTGACATATCTTGATGTGGGGTTTGGGGGACAAGAAGAGATTAAACCAAAGACCTTGTATGCTTGGCACATGGACATGGGCAACAGGGTAGTGAAGACTTATAGGGGCTGGGAGGAGGGGGTAAAGAGAGGAAAAATGAGAGATATCTGTAATAGTATCAATAACAACAGTAATAAAAAGAAATAGTAATTAGTAAAAAGAAGTATAAATTAGAAAAATTCTGCTTGAAAGGGAGTCTTTTTAAGAGAACCATCTCCTGCTTTTGAGTTTGAACCTTTGTAAATTAAAAATGGAAGTTGAAATGTGTCTGAAGAGAGAGACAGCTAGCTAGGCTGGATAAGAATGGCTACCTGTGCCAGTGAACTGATTGTTTTGGGGCTGTGAGTTCAGAAACAAGTATTTCTAAATTCATACTAATGAAAAATAGGGGTTGGCAAGTGTAGCTAGAGTTTCTTAAACCTATTTATAAATACTATAATCTTCCAATGTGTTTCTTCATTCTTTATAGTTATTCCAATTAATTACAATATTCTCTGTAGTTATTCCATTTGAATATAATTTTCTCTATAGTTATTCCATTTAAATGCAATGGTAAGTTAAGAGATATTTTTGAGAAGTCTAAAAAGCAACTCTTCTGTTGCCTCAATGTAATATGCTTTTGGAAACAAATGCACATAATTAAGTTTTATGTTCTTAGAACATTTCTGCAAAATTTAACTAGTTGCATAGGTTGATATATTAGTTATCTATTTCTGTGTAACTAATAATGCCCAAAGTTATCAACTTAAAGTAACATTTATTGTCACAGTTTCTGTCAGGAATGTGTAGCTTAGCTGGGTGTCTGTGGCCCAAGGTCACTCATGGGGTTACAGTTGAGCTGGGGACCAGGGCTGCAGACATCTCAAGGCTGACTAGGCCTGACGTGTTTGTGCCTAAGCTCCCTGGTGTAGTTAGTTACTGACAGGCCTCAGATTCGCTTCCAACCTCACTCCTATGGGCCTTTCTACATGGCAGCTGACTTCCCCTTTGGCCAAGAGAGAGTGGGAGAGAATACCCCAAACAAAAGGTGCTGTCTCTTATAACCTAATTTGGGAAGTTCTCACCTCTGCTGTATTCTGCTAGTTAGAAGTGATTTGCTAGGTTTAATCCATACTCAAGGGGAAGGGATTCCGCAAGGTCATGAATATCAGGAAGTGATCATTGTGGGCCATTTTAGAGCCTGTGTATAAGATACACACACACACACACACGGACTTAATTCTGTGCTCATCTCCCCCAATTTGTTTATTGAAGTCATAACCCTCAGTGACTCAAAATGTAATCCTATCTGGTCTTTAAAGAGGGGACTGAGAAGTGAAGTGAGACCATTAGAGGGTAAGCCCTAATCCAATATGAATGACCTCCTTACAAGGAGAGGAAATTTGGAAGCAGAGAGACACATTAGGGATATGTGTATGTGCCCGGAAAAAAGTCTGTGAGGGCACAGCAAGAAGGCACAGTTTGCGAGCAAGGAGAGAGGCTCCAGAAGAAACTCTCCCTGCCAACACCTAGATCTTGGAGTCCCCAGCTTCTGGAGCTATAAGAAAATAAACTTCTGTTGTTTAAGCCATCCAATCTATGCTATTTTGTTATGGCAGCTCTAGCAAACATTTTTAGTTTTATAATATTTTTTACCTTTTTACTTATTTTAAAAGGTTTTTTAAAAAAAACAATGTTTAGGTTTCATAGTAATCAGAATTTATCTCCTTTTATCCCCCTGTGCAATTATAGGAGCAGTGTTCCTTTAGTTGGGACTGGGGCCCTGCCTTTCCGACCCAGGGCATCTGGAAAGATGTCAGAATTAAAGCCTATAACATTTATCATCTGAACTACTTCACGTTTTCCCCTAAATATGGTAAGCTAAGAGATGTGGTTTCTTGCTTTACTTTTCTGAGCTTCTTTTGTGTTGTAAGAATTAGGTTTGCAATTTGAATGCATAGATTTACTTTTCAGAGACTTATTTTTAAAAATCTTGGGATGCACTTTATTTTAAAAAGTGAAAAATGTGTACAAACTGGGATTTGTCATGAAAATTTACACTATAAAGCTGGCAGGTAGGCAGGTGGATACCTTTTAACACATTTTGAAAAGAAAGGAAGATAGAAGGAATGAAAGTGCAATTAGCTCTAGTTTTCCTGAGCTAAGTGTTCTTTCCTAAAAGAAGTGGGCCTGCTGGTTTGTGCTCCTTCCTGCCTCCTCTGTGGGCACGTTCAAAGCGCCACTGTGCTGAGGTCTTGGTTTGCTGAAAGTGTCAGTTTGGCTTCCTGTCACTGCACAGTTTCCCCTCTGAAGACCATTACACACCAGCCTTGTTAAGAGTTAAAAATAAGCTGGAAGGCAAGTAAGTTTTGTAAGGCACAGTGTACTACTTTTATGCCATTGAAGGAGCTATTCACAAGAAAGAAGCATTGAATAAAAGCTCAGAAATCTCACAGATGTCAGGGAATCAACTAGAAGCTGGTCAAATATTTGTTGACTGCTTTGCCCAGCACCGTGTTTGTTTGGCATAGGAAAGAAAGAATCTCATCCTCCCATGTGGATTGGGCAGAGAGGGGAGACACACTCGATTACCAAACCAAACAGACTGTGTAATGGTCTTCTGGGATGGGAGCCCCCAGGGTTCAGAAAATCAAAGATTGGCGAGGATTTGCGAAGTGGAGGAAGTCAGGGTGAATGAAAGTGGATCTTCAACGGTAGCTGACGATGCTGGATGCTCAGTTAGTTCTGTGGAGAACTAACTGGATGACACCAGTAAGCAAGAATGTGGTGTGTCAGTACAGGAGTCTTGCTTTTTTTAGGTCCTGGCAACTCTAGATTGCTATTCAATTGAACCTGCTGTTCAGTGGAACCAAACCTGTGTTTTCTAAAGTTAGAAATAATTTGATATTTGAGGAGGTCTTTTGGTGGTGCTGGTATTTTTTAATGTTAAAAAGGTATTAAAAGATCATTTAACGTGCACCTATAAATGTGGCTGTTGTAACTCTGTAGTGCTTCTCAAACTATTCTTCAGAGGTGTAACCTGAACTGAGTCAGGCTACTAAATTCAAATAATGCTTCATTCTTCCCCTTCCTACCCACAGTTTTTCTCGGTTTACAGGTTGGGGCAAAGGTGGTTTATAGTTGTGAGTACTCAAAATAGTTATTCTTGTATTATTATTTATTAATTATTGTATTATTTTCCATACTAACAACTGTAAACCACTTTTGTCTCACCCTGTAAATAATAAGGTCTAGTTTAAGAAGGGGTCTGATTTTGCAAAAAGGTACTTATTCAATAGTTTTGAAGCTTAATCAGTGTTTGAGGTGGTTAGCAAAAAGTACTGAGCTCCAGAAACCCTGATACCTGAGACAGTTTGAATAACATTACTTTAGTTTAATTAACATTTTAAAATATGAAGCTAAACATTTCTTCCTAAATATGCGTCATTAGAGTTCAGTTTATTAGTCATTAGTGACTCAGTGAACTTTATTAGAATTAAATCAATTAATTTAAATGATGCTTAAAATTTAATTAGTCATATAATCAGTTTCCCATAGCAACTATATTTTTAATGTTTTATGACTGCAGTTTATTTTGTACTTAATATAGAGAAAACTATGATTCCTGTTCAAAAGATGTGCCCTGTGCATATTAAGTAGTGATTCTTATATTTCTGATTAATTTTATAGATTTCAATTAAAAAAATTGAAGTATAAATTTATGAAAGCATTAGGAGGGGAACTTCCCTGGGAATTTTTCTGATTTTTTGTTCATCACTGAAATCAATAGAAATTTTTTAATTAAAAAAAAAATTTTTATTGTTGAAAATTACATAGATCCCTCCTCCCTCTCCCCCCACCATTAACCTCTTCCAGCCTGCTCCCCGACTCCCCCACCCATCCCTCCAGGCCCTCACCACTCCATTGGTTATGCATATATGCATACAAGTTCATTGGTTGATCTCTTCCCATCCCCCTCCCCTACCTTCCCTCTGAGGTTTAACAGTCTGTACATGCTTCTCAGTAGAATGTTTTAAAGTTGAAAAATAATAAAGAGATAAGCTAATATATGCGGGATATTTTTATGTATTTATTTGACACATACTTTGAAGTAGGCATTGTGAGAGTTACTACAAATAAACAAAAATTAGTTCATAATAAAAACAGATACATTTAATTTTTATTTAAAATAAAATATATTAATATTTAAAATTTAGTGTGAAATGAGATTGGCCAAAGTAATGCACACAGTAACAATCTCTGGGTATTAATATTGTAGATAGTTTGTAACTTTATTCTGCTCAGTTGTGTTTTCTAAATTTCCATATTGAGTTTCTATTGTTTCTGATGTAAGGGAAAGTAGCTAAAACAAAAAAATCTATCTAGTAATTTCAGCCGTCTCAATCTGAAGGGCTAAATTAATTTGATTCTATGATATTTTATGCTTTCTCCCTGTGAGGCTAGAAAGAGAGAACATTTTTTCTTTTCTAAATGTTCTACTTAAATTTAAAATTAGTGAATTTAAAATTAGTGATGATCAAATGGCCAACCATAATTTCCCAATATAATTGTGTATAGTATGACAGGAAAACAACGATAGACTTTCAAAATATTAACTTGAAATTCCTGTGAATTAATTTTCTTTGTATGTGTGTGTACCTTTTCTGCATTCTTACCCCTTATAAGTCATTACTGAACTTTAGCATTTTTCAAGAGCCTGTAGTCATTTGTTTGATTTTGCGTTAAGCTCAGCTTCTTACTGTCCTAAATAATGAAAACACATTTCTATTTGAAAAAAAAAAAAAGCAGAGTTCAAAGGAAAACAAGAATTACTTCTGTTATCTCTTATCTCTTCTCACTTTTCTAGGTATTAAGAGATACTGATTCATTGATGTGACTTTTTTTAAGACCTCATTAGAAAATATTTATTTGAATGATTCATCCTTAGCCCTGAAATATTCTAATCAGGTTTTAAATAGCAGTAGCTGTTTTAGGGCACCTATGTTTTCAGTATTGCAAATACTGGAAGATTGACCCTGGACATTGAAATGGGAAGCTCAGATGCTTTTTACCAGGTATGGAAACCCAGCAAAATTCTATTGTTCTTTGCCCTTCGGGATAGGGCTGGGGTGGGGTAGAAGACTAACCCTAGCTGCCTGGGAAGGGAAAGGAAAGTTTGGGCTGGACTTGGGTTTCCAAATTGTGGTAGGAGGGGAGAGAGGAGAAAACAACTGGTGTGTGTGTGGGGATGATGCCCCAGTTCTAGAAATTTGGAAATTTACAAACAAATAATCTGTCCAGAAATGCAGGCCCTGTGTATAGTGGTAGTGGTGTTAGTAAAGGTGGCGTGTGTATGAGAGAGAGAGAGAAAGAAAAAAGAGAGATTCATTTATTGATGATTTTCTTTATGCTGGGTCTTCCATACTTGTAATCTAAAGTAAATTGTTTGCATTAGGCCCTAAAATTTATCAGGAAGGAATGATGATTGTCAAGTTTTATGAGTTTTTCATGAGGTTACATAAATATATTCAGTCCAAATTCTATATAATAAAGATGTCATATGAAAATGGTTGTTATGCCATGAAGCATAATGATGGATCGTGTAACAACCAGATCACAGATCAGCAGGAGAGTGGGGCAGTGAGCTACAAGCAGAGAGCTATAGGAGGGAGCAGGGCAGCAAGCTATGAGGGGGAGGAGTGAGGGAGAGGAGGAGTTACAGGATGGTGGGACAGTGGGTGGAGAGCTACTGGAGGGCAGCAGTGAGCTACTGGTGAGCTATTGGCAAGTTACTGGTGCACAGATTCGTGTGCTGGGCTACTAGTTTATAATAAACAAGAGGCCCGGTGCATAAAATTTGGGCACAGATAGGATCCGTAGGCCTGGCCCGTGATCAGGGCTGATCTGTGAGGCAACGGGCAAGGTGATCAGGGGCCCCTGCTCACACCCACCTTGGCCTGGTGCTGCCCGCTTATCTGCTCCACCATCCCACCACATTCCCGCTCTCGTCGGGGCTCATTGGGGTCAGCAGTGCCTCCACTGCTGTCCATTGCCAGCACTGCATCACCGATGCCTGCCATGTTCCATGCCGCCCCCTGGTGGTCAGAGCATGTCTAACTCTTAGTCTGTCAAACTCCTGCCTGTGGGGACAATTTGCATATTAGCCTTTTATTATATAGGATACTAGAGGCCCGATGCATGAAATTTGTGCAAGAGTAGGTCTTCCTTCCCCTGGCTGCTGGCATTGGCTTCCCTCTGGCACCTGGGACCTGGACTTCCCTCAGGTACTTAGGACTCAGGCTTCCCTTACAGAGGGAGGCCCCACCTACCTGCTATAGCTCATCGGTCAGTGGCCCGGGCCTCTCTCTTTGGGGTGATCATGGAGCCTCCCTGATTGATTGCCCCACTGGCTGGTTGCCTAGGCCTCCCTCTGCGGGGCAATTATGGGGCAATGGCTGGGCCCCGACCAATTGCATTGCACCTGCCTTGGCTGGTTTGGCGCCAGTGAGTGTCATAGCATGGTTGTCTGGAAGGTCGTTTGGTCTAATTAGCATATTTTGCTTTTATTACTATAGATGTTCTGTTGAAATGCTACATTGTTTAATCTTTTGTTAACACAGTCAGAAAATACAATATAGAGATGTTTTCAGCATGTGAATCCTCCTCTTTAGCTGAGGATCTTTGAGCTGTGCATGAACACCTTATAGACACTGCCTTCCCTACCCTTTTCAAATTGACCTGCCGCCTCAGCCTAAAGCATCCCCTCCTCTCTTCTCTAAGACTTAGCCTTGAGTTGAAGGAGTGAGCCTAGCTCTCAGCTCTACCCTGGCCGTACAATAGAAACCTGTATTGAAGGTCAGTGCTGCCCTTTGCTTACAGCTTACTACAGAGAACATAATACCACAAAAGAGCAAAGATTTGCCTGTCTTGCTTAGTGCCTTGTTGGATTCATTCATTTTTCTTTCTTGCATTCACTTTGAATCACTTTTTCATTCATCATTGAATTACTTTACTCATAAAAATGACACTATTCACCTTTGAAAATACCTTTATGGGTAGGTCGGTTGCTTGAATAATTTCACCTTTGATTTGCTGCTTTGTTGCATAAATAAGTTTTTTCCCCCGTCTGGAATTTACCAATTTATCTTTGTTTTTTTGGGGGGAGGATTTTGTTTTGTATCTGTTTTGCCTGTTGGATTTCATCTTGGAGGATTTCGTCCTGCTGAGTAGGCAAGGAGATCTTGACTGCTCAGTAAAGAAGGGGAAACAGCTGTGGAACTGCTTTTCTGGCTAATGCAAGCTGCTAGTGCTTCGAAAAGCAGCTGCTGAAATCTGCGCTCTAATTCCAGCAGGAGCCCAGCAAAATCTCCTCCGTGGGAGTTTAAACATTCTGCGGCTTGGTCATTTCAGCTTGCTGTGTTACTCTTTCTCCCAGTGTGCAGGACTACCTTTTCACTACGGCTTTTCATCATCCATTAAAGATGCAAGAAGAGAGCAGGCAAGAAGAAGAGCTGTGAGCAAGCTCTGCAGGGTGAAGCTAATCAAGGCATCTGTCTCTGAAGAGCTTTTCGCCCCAACAAGATGAAGCGCCTGTTTTTTATCCTACATAAGCAATCTACCAGCGTTTGCAGATCCATCCCAGGCTGACCTGAATGTTCTTCCATTTCTCTGCCAGTTCTTAACCCCCAGATCCTAACCCCCAGATGCCATTTAAGAAGAGTCTTTCTTCTTTCCTCTCTCCATGCCCAGTACTTTTCCCATTTTTTTGAAATGACCTTGTATTCCACTTCAGGAGGGCTGGGGGTATTCTTTAGAGAGATCGGATAGGAAGCTCTATTCTGGAAATGGGTCATCATTTATTAGGGCCCTCTCGTTAACTAGGAAATGATTTTTCTTAAAAAAATATATTTTATTGATTTTTTTACAGAGAGGGAGGGAGAGAGATAGAAAGTCAGAAACATCGATGAGAGAGACATCGATCAGCCGCCTCCCGCACGCCCCACAGTGGAGATGTGCCCGCAAGCAAGGTACATGCCCCCAACCGGAATCGAACCTGGGACCTTTCAGTCCACAAGCCGACGCTCTATCCACTGAGCCAAACCGGTCTCGGCTAGGAAATGATTTAAAAAAATAATTTTTAAACATATTTTTATTGATTTCAGAGGGGAAGAGAGAGAGAAACATCAACAATGAGAGAGAATCATTGATCAGCTGCTTCCTGCACATCCCCGACTGGGGATCAAGCCCACAACCTGGGCATGTACCCTTGTCTAGAATCAGACCCAGAACCCTTCAGTCCTCAGGCTGACACTCTATCCACTGAGCCAAACCAGCTAGAGCAGGAAATACGATTTTATATAGTTTAAAATTAGCAAGTAAACAGATAATAACAGGAAAAGTATTGATTTTTTGAAGACTAAATAACTTAAATTCTCCATGGCTTCTGGAAGAAAGGGTTGAATGCTTTTTGGAAGAAGTGAGAGGGAAAAATATGTTGGTGTAGTGAATTAGATGATGACTCAATAGGCTTGTGAATCTTCATATTGAGTTTTTAATTCCACAGCCTTAGTTTTTTCATTTAGTGGCACTGAAGGGAGGTAACAAGATGAGCTCCAGAGGAGTGCTGACGTACTTTAGAACTTTCCATGGTAGACATGGAATTTTGCCAGCTCTTTGGGGATTGCACCCTTTGTCCAGAGGCCCTTACAGGTTGCTCATTCTGCACTGCAGAAGTGATGGAAGCAGCAAAGGAACCAGCTTGACCTTGATGGTTACTGGTTGGTAGGAGGTGCCTAGAGGGCAGACCTTAAATCTTCAGGTGAAAGTTAAAAGTGGATCTCAAATCAATGTAATGAATGCCTATCATAGTTGAGGCTACCAAAAAGGGAAGCCTGTTTTATGAGGCAAAGGTTTTTTGTCATAGATATTAAAGAAAGATTAGAATGATCTTTTGAGGGAAATATTCTAAAGTAAGGATCAGCAAACTTTTTCAAAATAGAATAGTTTATTGATTTTTAGAGAAATAAGAAGGGACAGAGAGACATTGATGTCAAGGCATAGCATGGATTGGCTGTCTCTTGCATAGTCCCCCATTGGAGATCATGCCTGCAATCCAGGCATGTGCCCTGACTGGGAATGGAACCAGCAACCTTTCAATGCATGGGACGACACCCAACCAACTGAGCCACACTGTCCAGGGCAGCAGGCTTTTTCTGTAAAGGATCAGGTGAAAGATATTTCAGGCTCTTTGAGTCACATGGCTGTTGTTGCAACTACTCAACTCTGCCATTGGTGTGCCCAGGCCACCAGAGACAACCTGTAAACAAATGAACATGGCTGTTGTCTTTGCTTGCTAAGGTCACCATACAAAGTATGAGGGACTGGGGAACTTCAGCAACAGAGTGGACTTTTTATAGTTCTGGAATCTGGGAAGCCCAAGATCAAGGTGCTGGCTGATTCAGTTTATGGTGAGGGCTCTCTTCCTGGTCTGCAGATGGCCACCTTTCTCTCTGTGTCTTCACATAGGATGGGGTTGGGAGGCAGGTGGGGAGAGAAAGATAGATAAAATTCTTTCTCTTCTTATAAAGCCATAGTCCTATCAGATTAGGGTTCCACCCTTGTGACCTTATTAAACTTATTTACCTTCTAAAGACCTCATATCCAGATATCATATTGTGGGATCTATAATTATTATTTTTGTGTGTGTGGAGGAACACAATTCAGTCCATAGTAGGTGTGTCTTAATAAAATTTTATTTGTAAAACAAGAGGTGGTCAGATTTGGACCTAGGACCATAATTTGCCACGCTATGGACTGGAGGGAACCAAACACTTATCATGAAGAAGACTCTGTGCTATATCAACATAGATACTTCTAGTTCAAAAGTTTTGTGACTCTGTGCTGTAATGGTTAAATACTGAGCTAAATGACATATTTGATGCCTAGCAGAGCTTGATATCATTAAACAAATGTTCCCCTATGTAATACAACCCCCTCCCCAATGTCAAAATTGCGAGCACCACTGAGACATAGTTTTGGGGAATTATTTAGGTGAGATTGACATAACTCTGAGGCTGTGTACAGTCTTTAGTTTCTGACTGTCTTGGTTCACATCCAAGCTGTGGGCAAGTTACTTAACTTCTCTATGCCTCTATTTTCTCATCTATTTATTGATGATAATAAAAGATTTACTTTATAACAATGTTGTGATGCTCAAATAAGATAATACATGTTGAGGGGAAAACCAAGATGGTGGCATAGGTAAACACCTAAACTGCTGCCTCACACAACAATTTCAAAACTACAACTAAAAGACAGAACAAACATCATCAGGAACCACAGGAAGGTTGGCTGAGTGGAAATTCTACAACTAGAAAGAAAGAGAGGGACTCATGGAAACTCAGAGGGGCTGTAGGAGGCAGAGATACTGAGACACGCGTGCGGAGAGGACTGGCAACTGAGTGCGCGGCTGGCTTTAGCAAGCGGGAGGGGGACAAAAGCTCCTGACTGTGCTGAACTCCAGTTCTGGGCAAGACTCTGGGGACCCAGATTCATACGGGTGAAACTGGACTGTCAGGAAAGAGGAAAGTACACTGAGACTCAGAGTGACTGCAGAAGCAGAGGTACCGAGGCACATGCATGGAGAGGGCGGGCAACTGAGTACACGGCTGGCTTTCTCAAGTGGAAGGGAGACAAAAGCTCCTGACTGCACTGAACTCCAGTTCCAGGTGAGACTCATTCAGGGAGAAACTTGACTGTCTGGCAGCAGGCGGAACTCGAGGGCAGCTTTCTCTCAAAGGTGCTTGCAGCGATTACCATGGGACACTGAGACACAGGGACCTATTAGGGCAGGGCTGACAGGAAGCCAAGGCTGTCTACTTTGCCCTGAGACCCTGCTCTATCCAAGCTGAGCACAGAGGCTTTTGCAGGTCTTGTCTCATAAGGGTGTTTCTAGCACAGAAGTTCTCCCAGCATAGACACAGCTGATCCTCATAGCCAATTGGCCTGGAAGTTAATTCCTCCCAGTGATACCAACAACAATCAAGGCTTAACTACAATAAGACTGTACACACAGCCCACAAAGGGGTGCACCAAGAGTGTCCACCTCAGGTAACTAAGGAGGCTGAGCCACTGGGCCCTATAGGACACCTAGCACACAAAGCCACTCTATCAACTCAGGGAAGCAGCCAAAATGAGGAGACAAAGAAACAGATCACAAATGAAAGAAATGGAGGAAAGCAAACAATTGGATATAGAGTTCAAAACCACGGTGATAAGGCTTTTCAAGAATTTCCTAGAAAAGGCTGATAAATTTATAGAGACCCTTGAGAATATGAAAAAGGACCAACTAGAAATTAAGCATACACTGACTGAAATAAAAAATATTATACAGAGATCTAATAGCAGATTAGAGGATTGCAAGAATCAAGTCAAAGATTTGAAATCCAAAGGACAAAAAACACTCAACCAGAAAAGCAAAAAGCAAAAAGAATCCAAAAATATGAAAACATGTTCAAAGTCATTAATCATCCGAGAGATACAAATCAAAATGACAATGTGATACCATCTTACACCTGTCAGAATGGCAATCATCAACAAATCAACAAATGACAAGTGTTGGAGAGGATGCGGAGAAAAAGGAACCCTTGTGCACTGTTGGTGGGAATGCAGACTGGTGCAGCCACTGTGGAGAACAGTATGGAGTTTCCTCAAAAAACTAAAAATGGATCTCCCATTTGACCCTGTAATCCCACTCTTAGGAATTTATCCTAGAAATTACAAACACCAATCAGAAAGGATTTATGCACCCCTATGTTCATAGCAGCACAATTTACAATAATAGCTACAATTTGGAAACAGCCTAGGTGCTCGTCAGCAGATGAGTGGATCAGAAAACTGTGGTACATCTACACAATGGAATTCTATGCTGCCATTAAAAAGAAGGAATTCTTACCATTTGCAGCAACCTGGTTGGAATTGGAGAGCCTTATGCTTAGTGAAATAAGCCAGTCAATGAAGCAGAAGCATCACATGATCTCACTCATTTGTGGATAATAAAGAACATGATAAACTGATGAACAAAAGGATAGATACAGAGACAGTAAAGCTTCAAACAGACTGTGAAATTACAGCAGGAAGATTAAAGTTAGGTGAGGTAGATAAGAGATCAATCAAAGGACTTGTATACATGCATATAAGCATAACCAATGAACACAGACACTGGGGGGTTGGGTTATGCCTGGGATGGAGGTGGTGCAATGGGGAGATATGTATAAAAAATTAATAAAAATTAAAAAAAAGAAAATCTGATGAACAGAATAAATTGATGAATATAATACAATCAGGGGCCTACAATGGGAGTGGACTGACAATTTTCCAGGGAAAGGGGTGTTGGGGGTGTGGGAAGAGACTGGACAAAAATCGTACACCTATGGATGAGGACAGTGTGGTGGTGGGGGTGGGAGGTAAGGGCAGAGGATGGAGTGGGAACTGATGGAGAGGATCTATGGGGGAAAAAAGAGGAACAATTGTAATAATCTGAACAATAAAGATTTATTAAATTAAAAAAAAGAATACATGTTGAGAGCCTTGCTTAGAATAAGTACTTGGTAAATATAATCTATTATTCTTTTTTAAAATTTGAGAATGCTATGATAGGTCATGTAGCTATTAAAGATTTAGGGATATTTTACTTTATTTGTTTTTTAAAAATATATTTTTATTGATTTAAGAGAGGAAAGGAGAGGGAGAGAGATAGAAACATCAATGATGAAAGAGAATCATTGATCAGCTGCCTCCTGAACAACCTCCACTGGGGATCGAGATGGCAACCCAGGCATGTGCCCTTGACCAGAATTGAACCTGGGATCATTCAATCCAAAGGCTGATGCTCCATCCATTGAGTCAAACCAGATAGGACAAGCATGTCAAACTCAAAGGCTAACACGGGCCAAATAAATAAGGTTTAAATTTATGTGGGTCATAAAAAAGAAAAGCTTCAATTTTCATAGAAACGTAGGTTTATTTTGATACAGGTATGCTGAATACAAAGGGCTGAGATAAATGAGTAATTGTTAACATAAAAATAATAGAATATTTTAATAAAATTAATATTTTTTTCTTGAACATTAACTGCACAAATTAATAAGTGCAATGCAAATAAACCTATTTTTCTTGCTCTCCCAAAGTGAAACATTTTCTGTTGCGCACACCAAACAGGTCAGTGTAAGACTAATGATGTCGCCATGGGCTGCTAAAATGTTCACTGCTAGTATTAGTGGAGGGAAATGGTACGCCTGCACGTAAGATGCTTAAGGGAAATGAATGCAACGCAATTACAGTAATCAGTCATTAGTAAACATTGTAGTTCATTATTAATCATTATGTATAACAGGATATTGTAAAAATTAAGTTACTAAATTTTTATTAAAATGTTTCTTACATGCTGTTATATTTGGCTGGGCCTCAAAAATATTCATTATGGGCCTCATGTAACCTGTGGGCCGTGAGTTTGACATGCTTGGGCTAGGGCGATTTAGGGATATAAACAACTTTGGATGAGATTGGAGTGTGTGCTTCTGTTTAAAAACAATAAAAATGCCATGAAGGGAAAACTGAGAGACTTGGTATATACTTACTATGAGAAAAGCATCTTTAACTAAAAAGTGTTATCTTGATATATTTTGCTATGTTTTAGAAAAACTTGGAGTCTGTCGGGGGGTAAGCTGCAAAATTGACTGGATCAGAACAAACCTAATTCAAGGCTCAGTGACTTGTGTTTCTAAGAATGAGTCAATAAGTAAAAATACTTCTTAAGTCCAGGATTAGCTTTTCTTCAGTGTGGATCAAATCCATCTATACTTTTGGCTGGTTGTGAGGTACAAGTGATAAGATGTGGTGTGATCATCCTTAGGACACGTCTGGTATGGGTCTGCATTCAGAAGGAATGCCAGTTATAAAGCCTACAACTTGTGATGATGAAATTGGAAAGTTATCAGTCCCTTTTCTATTTATTGGAGGACCCCTATGATATTTCTCAGCAGATAACCTTCACCCATTTCTTCTTCAGCAAGAAACACAGAAACCATTTAATAGGCACTACCTTAATTTCTTGCCAGGAATCATACAAACTTAAGTGTATCAGCGCCTCATTCGAGAACGTTCCTTGGTGGTTCTGACACCCTGCCCATCCTGCCTTTTATCACTGATTTCTCCTGTGTAACCGCAAAAACATGGGTCCACTTTTCTACTTTGGCATTTAAAACCCCAAACTCACACACATATATAATTCTGAAGATATGAAACAAACAATGTAAATTAAATGGGTGATGGAGGAAGGGGTTATACATAACTTATTCTGACTATCATCTCAGAATAACCCCTGGAGACATGCTGCACTATCCCCAAACTCCACCCCCAAATTCCATTTCTTAGGCAGCTGTCTCATCTTTTCTCCCCATAACTTTCCCCTTCAGCCATGTTTCCTCCTTTTTTTTTTCTTTTCCTCCTCTCCATTCCTGGATTTCCCACATGGCACTTTCCTTTTTGCAAAGGTAGAAATTTCATGTGTCTCTGCTTCTCCCATTTACATCCTGGTAATATTGCTGTGCTGGGGCCCCTACTGAGCAAATCTGAGAACATTATCCTTTATGATGAAAAATCTTCAATGGCTCCCCATCAATCTAGTGTGATGTTGCCAGGCTCTTCAAAGGACCCCAGCGTAAGCAGAATCCTGCTAGCCTCCTCAGTCGTGCTGGTCTCCCTTCTCAGTGTCATTGTTGCCTAAGTCTGTTATTGAGTTGCTCACGCTTACATGGCTCCTTACACTTGCTCTTGCCATGCCTAGAATATGCATTGTTTTCCTCTGAACTTACCAACTACAGCATCCTTCTGGGCTCAGCTAGATAGACACTGCTTTCTCATAAAGGCCTTCCCCTCACCCTCTGTAAGTTTAGGTGTTCTTTCCTGTGAATATTTTCTCAGAATAACCTTTTACTTCTCCCATCCTAATGTTATCACACTTCCATTAGACTGAGCTCATGAGGGTAGGGCCAAGTTCATCCTAGTCAACCATTTCATTCCCATCATTCAGCAAAGTGCATGGCACATAGAAGGTTCTTCATAAATATTCCTTGGATAGACAATCTACATTTAAATATATTTCTATTTTTTAATGTTTGATTACTTCAAATACATCTAAGTTCGTACCTTTTTATATGGCTTAAAACCCTCAGAATTTTTACTTTATAGAAAGGAACAAGTGTAGATCAAGCTTGGAAAATTTATGCTGTCTTTTCATTTGCAACTTTCTATTTGTGCCCTACTTATAAATTTTTCATGGCTTATGATTAGCTTCGCCCTCCAGACTTGCTCACAGCTCCTCCTCTGACCTGCTCTCTCCTTGCATCTTTAATATTTTTAGAGTATGTGTAAAATATATAATTTTAGTTATTCTTCTCTAGAATAAAGGATTAAACTAAAGATTAAAAGAGAATTTCCACTGAACTTCTATATTATGGCAGCATTTGTGGAGGACTTACTATTTTAGGCGCTGCTTTGATCTTTTCTTCAGTGAACCTGAAGGAGTGCAGGGATAACGCTTAGCATATTTTATATACACATTTTTTCTTTTCTTTTTCTTTTTCTGCCTTAGACAACTATGCCAAGCAGTGGAATCTCAAAATAGAGTCTTCTTTTGATATTGTCAGCTCAAAGCCAGTCCCTGGTCAAATGATCATAGAAATACCTAAATTGCGAACACAGCGGACATATAACGTTGAACTTCAGCCTGGGAAAAGGATTGTTAAACTCGTTATGAACATTAACAAGGTGAATGATGGTACTTCCTGAAAGCATGAGATAAAAAGCAATATTATTAAAAAGAAATGGTTAGAAGGGTCTGAGTCAAAGAAAAATGTACTTTTTTACTTTTCTCCTTTACTTTTAACCTCTCATATATTTTGTTTATGTGCAAGTTATAGAATGATTTCTCCAGATTTTTAAGATATAGAAATGGAAAATATGTGCTAAACTTGACATTCTTTTCTTTTCAAGAAGCTAGGTGTGTTGTATTTTAATTTTTTTGCAGTATTCTAAATCCAAAGTGCATTGTAAGCATTGTATTTAAATTAGTGATTATTTTTGGTAGCTGTAAATTATTTTGAGTATTTGTGCTGTTTTACATGCAGAATTCTAATTCCATGATCTTTCATGGGTAGATGTAGGCTAGATTTTACCTTTTCTTTTTCCTTTTTAAAAATTCCTCTAATTGATCATAGTAAATGGAAGAGGATAGAGCAAATCAACATTCAGTAACTGTTCAGATAAAGTAAGAACTCAAAACAATTTCTAGTTTTGGGCTTAAAACAAGAGTCAGTCTCAAAGTCCAATTCTAAATGTTAAAGAATGTAGAATAAATGTAAGCTTGAGTGATAGAAATGGGAAGAGTTGTTTACTGAATTTCCATATTATCATGTGTGTGTGTGTGTTTTTAATTCCCCTTCCCTTTTGGCATATTAATCCATGTAACACTCCTAACATGTTGATTTGTAACTATCACCTATGTATTGATATAATTCGACCTACTATAGGGAGGGAGATTTATATTGTTTAGAACCTAGAATTTTTATGAGAAATAGATATAAATGCTCTGAATCAGTACATTATTTTGATGGAAATATGCCACAGATTACTTAGAATGACTTTTATTCTTTCTTAAAAGAAAATTACTGTAGAAACTTGGTGGCCTCGTGGACATGGAAACCAGACAGGGTACAACATGACTGTTCTTTTTAAACTGAATGGAGGCTTAATAATTAAAAAATCAGCTAAGGTAAGCAAATATTTGAAATGTTTTTATGAAAAAAGTTAGTTTGTTATTAAAATAACAATACAGATCTTGGTAGGAAAAGAAGAAACCAATAAAATTCCTGTAACTCTACCACCCAGGGGTAATCATGAGTAACAGCTATAGACATTCAAATGTATGAGTGTGTGTGTGTGTTTGTGTGTGTGTGTGTGTGTGTGTATCTGTATGTACAGTAAGTCCTTGTTAACATCATCATTAAGTTATTTGACTTAAGTGAAATGATGTACAATGAATCTATTTTTATCATTGGCTACTTGATAAAAACAAGAGTTAAGTTCCTACCGCACTTAACATCGAAATGATGTCGAACAAAATGATGTCATTTGAGGACTTATTATATTTACTTGGGGCCTGGTGCACGAAGATTCGTGCATGGAGGGTGGGTTGCGGGGTTGAGGGTGAGGGTTGGTCCCTCAGCCCGACCTGCACCCTGTCCAATCTGAGAGCTTTAAGGGGACCCCTCTCCAATCCAGGAGTTTCTGTCTTTGCAGTCACATGAGTGAATTGTCTGAGACTCCAACCCAGTTTGGTTTGGTGCTCACAGAATAATAGAGATCTTGTTTTTTTCTTTGCTCCATTGGTGAAGATTTCCAAGAAGTTGTAGTATATCTTCCCTTAAATTTTTCCTCAATACTGTGACTTTACTTATGTCTCTTACCTTTGCTTTCCCTCCATTCACCACCCACAACAGTAACTTGCTCCAGGCTCACTTTGCTCTAGTGTAGGAGATCCTGCAATGCATCTGGCACTAGAACTACAATTCATAGCATTCCTGGTGCTCCCTGTGCTCTTGGCTTCCGATTCTGGTCCAGGGGCTGCATAAACAAAAAGGACTGCGAACTCCAGCCAACCTAGCCTAGGCTGACAGGACTGGATATTCCAGTGGCATCCCCAGGATCCTGGCTGCTTGGTCACAGGCTCGAAGTGGATGGGGTCCCAGGGACACCCACCCTGCCCCTGGCCGCTCGGTGCCTGCATACCTCCACGATGTCCACAGGTCCAACATCTTTGTTAGGTTAATTTGCATACTTGCTCCTGATTGGCTATGGAGCATTGCGGAGGTATGGTCAATTTATATATTTGTCTATTATTAGTGTAGATATTTTTAAATGAATTAGACTTCATATATTAATTGTTGTTTTTTTATTTTTAATTTTTAAATTAAATCTTTATTATTCAGATTATTACATTTGTTTCTCTTTTTTCCCCTCCATAGCACCCCTCCACCTGGCTCTCACCCTTCCCTCTATCCTTACCTCCCTCCCGTTGACCTCATCCATAGGTGTATGATTTTTGTCCAGTCTCTCCCTGTACATCCCTCACCCCTTCCCCCCTGAGAATTATCAGTCCACTCCCTTTCTGCGCTCCTGATTCTATTATATTCACCAGTTTATTCTGTTGATCAAATTTTTAATTCACTTAATTTTTAGATTCACTTGTTGATAGATATGTATTTGTTGTTCATAATTTTTTGTCTTTTACCTTTTTCTTCTTCCTCTTTTAAAAGAGTACCTTTCAGAGTTTCATATAATACTGGTTTGGAGTTGATGAACTCCTTTAGCTTTTTCTTACCTGTGAAGCTCTTTATCTGCCCTTCAATTCTGAATGATAGCTTTGCTGGATAGATTATTCTTGGTTGTAGGTTCTTGCTATTCATCACGTTGAATATTTCTTGCCACTCCCGTCTGGCCTGCATTGTTTCTGTTGAGAAATCAGCTGACAGTCATATGGGTGCTCCCTTGTAGGTAATGAACTGTTTTTCTCTTGCTGCTTTTAATATTCTCTCTTTGTCTTTTGCTCTTGATATTTTAATTATGATGTGTCTTGGTGTGGTCCTCTTTGGATTCCTTTTATATGGGGTTCTGTGTGCTTCCTGGACTTGTAAGTTTATTTCTTTCACCAGATGTGGGAAGTTTTCAGTCATTATTTCTTTAAATAGATTTTCAGTATCTTGCTCTCTCTCTTCTTCTGGCACCCCCACAATTCTGATGTTGCTACACTTGAAGGTGTCCCAGAGGTTCCTTACATTATCTTCACATTTTTGGATTCTTTTCTTGCTTTTCCAGTTGAATGTTTTCTGATTTTTTATATTTCAAATTTTTGACTTGATTCTTGCCTTCCTCTAGTCTGCTGTTAGGTCTCTGTATAATATTTTTTATTTCAGCCAGTGAATGTTTAATTTCTAGTTGGTCCTTTTTCATCTCTAGTTGGATCATTTCCATCTCTAGTTGTTTCTTTTTCATCTCCTGTTGGTTCTTTTTCATCTTCTTGGTCTCGCTAACTTTATCCAACTTTTCTAGGATATTCTTGAAAAACCTTATAACCATGGTTTTGAACTCTATATCCAGTCGTTTGTTTTCCTCCATTTCTTTTGCTTGTAATCCCTTCCCTTGTCTCGGCATTTTCACTATGCCAGGAGAACTTCTGTGTTGGATTCAGCCTTATGATACCAGACCTTCAAAACCCCAAAAGCCTCTCTGTAGAGCTTGGGATGGGTGGAATCTCAGGGCTTAAGGGACCACCTTGCCTTCCAGTCGGCCTTGCCCTCCACGGCCCCTGAGTCTCACATGACTGGGTAATTGCTGGAGTGGTCTCTGTGTGCGCAAGTGCTCTCTGGCAGTGCCTCTAGACTGCTGCCCCTCCGGCTCCCCTGCGCTCTGGTACCATATGAGTCTGGGTCCCCAGGGTTTTGCCCAAAACCAGAGTTTAGTGGAGTTAGAAGTGACGCCGTTGGGAGGGCCTGTCTCCTGCCCACTCGTGAAAGCCAGCAGCACAATCAACAGTCAGTCCTCTGCGCCCAGTGCCGTGCACGTTACCAGACTTCTGATCTTTTGCGACTCCCTACATTTCCGTGCACGTCTCCCTTTTCACAGTCCAAACTCCCCCCATATGAGTTTCGGTTGGATCTGAGGTTTAGTGTCATAGGATAAGGGGTTCAATGCTATTGAGATTCTCTGTCTCCCTCCCTCCAGAGAAAGCTAGCCAGGTACTACTGCACCCGCTCTCTCCACATGCGTGTCTCCGTATCTCAGCTTTTTGCAGCTCCTCTGGGCTCTGTGAGCCCCTCTCTTTCCTTCTAGTTGTAGAATTTCCACTCATCCAGCTTTCCTGTGGTTCTGGATAATGTCCTTTCTGTCTTTTAGTTGTAGTTTTGAAATTGTTGTGCGAGGCAGCAGTGTAGGTGTTTACCTATGCCGCCATCTTGGATTTTCTAATTGTTGTTTTTAAGTATAATTATTTAATTGTAAATTTATATAATTTAATTTTTAAAAATAATTAAAACGTTTTTTTCAGTAATAATTGATGTAAACTATTACATTAGTTTCAGGTGTACAACATAGTGACTAGACATTTATATAGTAACTTAGGAAGTGATCACCTTGATCAGTCTAGCATCCTATCTAATAAAGAGGAAACATACTAATTAACCCTCACGACATCGCAAAGATGCCACTGCTCACAGCCAATAAAGAAGGAATATGCTAATTGACTGTCCCACCCTCTAAGATGGTATTGCCCACAGCCAATAAAGAAGGAATATGTGAATTGACTGACCTGCCCTCAAAGATGGTGGTGCCCATAGCCACAAGACAGCAGTGCCCAGTCCCCTCAGCCCTACCTGGGTGGCAGGCATGGCAAGTACAGGCTTGCCCCTAGGCGGTCCTGACCGCTCCGTGCACCTGCCTCCGGAGTCTCCCAGTCCCCTCAGCCCCCAGCGGCCCAGGGTTGGGCCAAGGCACAGGGAAGCCTCGATGGTGGCTGCCCAGCCATTCAAGGCCACCTGAGGCTCAGGTAACCAGGGTCGGCTGAAGCTTGCACTGCCAGCAGTGGTGGCAGCAGAGGTGTGATGGGGTGTTGCCTTCTCCTGATCGCTGGGATGTGTCCAGCCCCTAAGGGCTCCTGGACTGAGAAGGGGCAGGCTGAGCTGAGGGACCCCCCTCCAATGCATGAATTTTCATGTACTGGCCCTCTAGTTATTATTATACTTATAAATATTTTTTCTACTGTGCTTTTAAATTACTTTATATCAAAGTAATAAATCTATATAATGTTAAAGCTCAAACATTACTAGAAGGTTTATGTGAAAAATAGAATCCTTTGCCCAGCCCTTCCTATTCCTATTTTCTATTCCTCAGAATTAATACTTGTAAACTTTTGCTTATTTCTCTTGCCTGTTAACCTATATTTTCCCAAATAACATGCTTTTACTGGTGTTTTCTAATTTTTCAGCTTTGTATATTACCTGTTGATTTCTAACCTAGCGGAGGAGGCTATAGCTCTCTTACATGATTCTCTGATGACCCCTGCTTGGCTCACGACTACACATTTGCCTTCCTCTGTCCTCCCAAAATATTTTTGTTAACTCAGTATTCAGTGTTTACATGATTATATTATGGAAATATTATTCAAAGCTGAACTTCATGGTGTACTAAAATTGCGTTTTCTTTCTTGGGCAACTTTCTGTTTGCCTTAGAATTAATAATTATCTAATGTTCCTTTGTTTTCTGTTTACTTTCCTCTCAATCATATACAAACACTCTTATATACTTGAATACATTATAAATAAATATATTCATTAGGTAATCTATCCCCACAATTTATTAATATTATCACTATTCTTTTAAATTTTGTATTTTTTCGAAGCATTCCTAGAACCATTTTCTCATTTCCCTGATCTTGCTTGTTTACTCTCTGGACCTTTTGTTTAACTATTGTCCTGAACTTCCTTTTATTATCATTCTAGGAATCACTTTCACCTGTCTTCTAGGTATTTTAGGTATTTCTCTCATCTTTTTCCTGGATTAATTATGGAACTCTTTTCGTTAAACCCATACTTCTTATTTTCTTTTTTGATTTTACACACTTTTGCTGAAACACTTTTTTCATTTGATTCCTGAGGGTGGATGTGTGGGAAATGACATTTTGAAAACTTGTAAATATGCAAATATGTAAAGTTTATCTTCACAGTACTTGATAGTTTATTAGAAGGCTAAGTTGGAAATTCTTTTTTCCTCCAAAATTTTTGAAGTCATTGCTTCATTATCTTTGAGCTTTTAGTTTTTTTGTTTTGAAATGTACTTACATTTTAATTTCTTCTTTCTTTTGTAGAACTATTTTTGTTTGCTTCTGGAAGTTTTTAAGATTTCTTTATCTCTGATAATCTAAAGTTTGAAACTTTGAAAATGAGTAGATTTTTGTTGTTGGCGCTAGTCATCTTGTGAGCTCTTCTGATGTAGAAACTCAATCTGGAAACTGTCTTGTATTTTTATAATTTTTCATTTGTTATCTTTGTTGTGTTTTTCTGGTACAACTATTAATCAGATATTGGATCTCCTGAACTGAACAATATTGTTAGATTTTTCTTGTATATTTCATTTCAGTTTGTAAATTCTACCCTTTGCGAGGGTTACTTGATTTCATACTCAGTTTTTAATATTAGACATTTTATTTTTATCACTTAAAATTTTTCTTAAGAGTTTTAAATTTTACTTTAAAATCATATTCTGTTTGTATTTCATGGTTGTAATATATTCTCATTTCTCTTACAATGTTAATTACTGTAGTATTTTTAGAGTTTTTGCTGCATTTCGCCTCCCTCCACATTCATAATTACTTCTTCTATTTGTTTTGGTCTCATTTTCCTCACTAAAGACTTTTCTTAAATATTCAGTTGTCCTTGTTGTCCATCCATTCTGAAGATTAAGGCACAGAATTGCAGATGAGAAGCCCTATATGAGTTTCAGGGTTAGGTATCCAGGTGGAAACCAACTTTATCATGGGGTGATGCCCACATGTCAGTTGCTATAGATTGTGTGTGTGTGTGTGTGTGTGTGTGTGTGTGTGTGTATGTTTGCTTAGCTTTGTCAATGAGAACATTCTCCAGTCTCTTGCCTGCAGAATGTAAGACTGGTCATTAACATTCAGAGAGTCTAGTGGCAGTAGGGGATTAAAGTTCTTTTCCTTAAATTTTATTTATTTTTTTAAATTTAATCTTTATTGTTCAGATTATTACAGTTGTTCCTCTTTTTCCCCCCATAACTCCCCTCCACCCAGTTACTACCCCACCTCATGCCCTTACCCCCTCTCCCCCACCTATCCTCGTCCATAGGTGTACGATTTTTAAAAAATATATATTTTACTGATTATTTACAGAGAGGAAGGGAGAGGGACAGAGAGCTAGAAACATCAATGAGAGAGAAACATTGATCAGCTACCTCCCATACACCTCCTACTGGGAATGTGCCCACAGCCAAGGTATCTGCCCTTGACTGGAATTGAACCTAGGACCCTTCAGTCCGCAGGCTGACGCTCTATCCACTGAGCAAACCGGTTTCAAGGTGTATGATTTTTGTCCAGTCTCTTCCCACAACCCCTCACCCTTTTCCCCTGAGAATTGTCAGTCCACTCCCTTTCTATGTCCCTGATTCCATTATATTCAACAGTTTATTCTGTTCATCAGATTTTTAATTCACTTGATTTTTAAATTCACTTGTTGATAGATATGTATTTGTTGTTTATAATTTTTATCTTTACCTTTTTCTTCTTCTTCCTCTTCTTAAAAAATACCTTTCAGCATTTCATATAATACTGGTTTGGTATTGATTAACTCCTTTAGTTTTTTCTTATCTGTGAAGCTTTTTATCTGACCTTCAATTCTGAATGATAGCTTTGCTGGGTCGAGAGTAATGTTGGTTGTAGGTTCTTGTTATTCATCACTTTGAATATTTCTTGCCACTCCCATCTGGTTTCTGTTGAGAAATCAGCTGACAATCGTATGGGTGCTCCCTTGTAGGTAATTAACTGTTTTTCTCTTGCTGCTTTTAATATTGTCTCTTTGTCTTTTGCTTTTGGCATTTTAATTATGATATGTCTTGGTGTGGTTAGGTATCCAGGTGAAAATCACCCCCATAATTCTGATGTTGGTACACTTGAAGTTGTCCCAGAGGCTCCTTACACTCTTCAAATTTTTGGATTATTTTTTCTTTTTGCTTTTCCAGTTGAGTGTTTTCTGCTTCTTTGTATTTCAAATCTTTGACTTGATTCTTGTGTTCCTCTAGTCTACTGTTAGGTCTCTGTATAATATTTTTTATTTCAGTCAGTGTATGTTTAATTTCTAGTTGATCCTTTTTCATCTTCTTGAGGATCTCGCTAAATTTATTGACCTTTTCTAGGAAATTCTTGAGAAACCTTATAACCATGGTTTTGAACTCTAAATCCACTCGTTTATTTTCCTCCCATTTCTTTCATTTGTGATCTGTTCCTTTGTCTCCGCATTTTTACTGCTTCCCTGAGTTGGTAGAGTAGCTTTGTGTGCTAGTTGTCTTATATGGCCCAGTAGCTCCACCTCCCCATTATCTGAGGTGGACACTCTTGGTGCACTTCTTTGTGGACTGTGTGTACAGCCTTGTTGTAGTTAAGTCTTGATTGTTTTTGGTATCACTGGGGGGAATTGACTTCCAGGCCAATTGGCTGTGAGGATTAGCTGTGTCTATGCCGGGAGAGCTTCTGTGCTGGAGACAGCCTTATGAGACCAGACTTGAAAAGTTGCAAAAGCCTCTGTGCTCAGCTTGGATAGGGCAGAGTCTCAGGGCAGAGCAGACAGCCTTGGCTTCCTATCAGCCCTGCCCTGTGAGGATCCTGGGTCTCAGTGTGCCTCGGTTAACACTGTAGCCCTCTCTGCATGCTCTTGTGCATATGCCTACAGACCTCTGCCTTTCATAGCTCCCCTGAGTTTCTGTGCACTCCTCCATTTTCCTGACAGTCCATACTTTCCCCATATGAGTCTCGCCTGGAACTGGGGTTCAGTGCAGTTGGAACTGGGGTTCAGTACAGTTGGGAGTTTCTATCTCCCTCCCACTAGAGAAAGCCAGCCAGGCACTCAGCTGCCCATCCTCTCCATGTGCGTGTCTCCATACCTCAGCTTTTTGCAGTTTCTCTGAGTCTTCTTGAGCCCCTCTCTTTCCTTCTAGTTGTAGTATTTCCACTCAGCCAGCTTTCATATGGTTCTGGATGATGTCTGTTCTGTCTTTTAGTTGTAGTTTTGAAATTGTTGTGTGAGGCAGCAGTTTAGATGTTCACCTATGCTACCATCTTGGCTTCCACTGACTCAGGGGATTAAAGTTCTTACCATGGACCATAGAGTTTCATTTTGCAGTGGGCTCTCCATCTTCAGCCTCTCTAATTGGGAAGGCAAAATAATAGCTTCAGAATCCCTTCTTCAAAACAATGTACTTGAGTTCTGCTTTTAGAATAAAACATCTTAAAGGTCATTACACATGAAATGTCCTCTAGTAATACTCTCAAAGTGCATCTAGAGAAGGACCTGTCTTCCTTCCCTTAGCTACCCTCCCCCATCAATCAGGACTGATATTAAAAAAAACAACAGTAAAATGTTTCATCCTGAAGGAATAACCACTTATTTTGCATCCATATTTATGAATAAACCTTATGATAACCTCAGCTAGAGAATAGCGAAAGGGGCATTTTAACTTTAGTCTAAAGAAAATACTGGCTCCCGTCTGGTTTGGGATACAGCAGTATAAATAGGGAAGGACAGCATTTTAATATTTAGTATAGGTTACTTCTTTAGTTCTTTAAATTCCATTTTCTTATGTGTAAAATGAGACAGTAAAGCTGAGATAACTTGGATGGTATAAAATGAATAGTAGTGTTGTTAATCTTCCTAGATTTCCTCCTTCGTTGGACATCAGCCTTTAGTGTTTGTGGTTGGCTCAGGTTGTACTCTGGTGTCATCCCTCACATTTTATGTTACCTCTCCTCTGGCTCAGATACCATGGTGAGTTTGGTGATGTACCCTTCAGGAGTTCATTTTCTATTTTCTCTTTTTTTAATCATGCCTTTATATTTTCTGGGACATTGTGAGTGTGTGTCCATATCATTTATAGGGAGAATGTTGTAGACCTGCCTAAAGAACCTAAACATCCACTTTTTTTTTCTTTAAACATTCATTCTTATTCTAACCCGTTTGGCCAAAGACCTGTGCTCTCTCACATGTTGAGTCTGTTGTGTGTCACCTTTATGAAAGTGTAAAAATGGATGAGTCACTCCAATTTCCCACAGAGAAAGAAGGGTAACTTCTATGGTTTTTTTTTTGTTTGTTTGTGGGAAATAATTATTCTTCACTCAGACTAGTGTGGGTCCATCATATTAAAATGCTACTCTTTGAACAGCAACAGCAGTGAAGGAAGATGTATTGCTTCACGCTTCATGTTTGTGAAATGTGCCCTTTGGCTGTGGCTGCTGTGGAGTTTGTTATTTTTGAGGCTCATTTGTTCACTCACTATTTAGGGAGAGCTAATACAGTTCAATTACTTTCCTAGGCTTTGGCGGTAGAGTAGTGCATAATACAGGCTTCCATTTCACTTTGAGATCAGAATAAAAGAATTTGGTTGGGAAATAAAATAATTAAACAATTGCAGTAGAGCATGACAAGCACTCTAGAGAAATTTAGAGTACTGTGGAAATACAGAGCAGGGGCTTTCTTGGACAATTCCCAGAAAAGATGATGTCTGTTTCCTGAAGGATATGTAGAATTTGACCAAGCAACGAAGAGTCAGAGGAATAAGAATATATCAAGGCCTGGGGACTTGAAGAAATAGTGTGTGTTTGTGGAGGTGAAAGAAATGTTGTATGGCTGTTTGAGTTTGAACAAGGAATGAGGTAAAAGTAGGCAGGGCAAGATCATGCAGAGCCTTATAAGCAATGTGCAGTATCTAGGCTATCCTGAGGGCAATGGGATTCTTTCAAGGGTTTTAAGGAGAGATCATATCTGTTGTACACAGATTGTGTAGATCAGATTGAAGGAATGACAAGAGGAGGAGGCCAGTTGGAAGACAAAGATAATAATTCAGGTACAAAATGATGACTACTCACTCTGTAGAATTGTTGAGGACATAGATTTGGGAGAGATTAGAAGGTAATACTGTTAGGCTTAATGCTGTGGGATGGGAGAGAAGAACGAGTTAAGAATGGTTGTTAAGTTGCTGGTTTGGGACACTGAACAGTTGGCAATTCTGTTCTTAGAGTTACAATACTCAGAAAGAAGGACAGTTAGAGGGATAGGATAGGGTGGAAATTATTTCTGTGTTAGATGTGTTTTTGTGTGAAGTGACTGAGAGATACCCAAGGAATAATATTTGATGGGCATTTCAGTATATAGGTCTGGAGCTCAGAATTAGATCTGGGTTAAAGCTATAGATGTGTAAGTCAACAGAATAAGAGATAATTGTAGTCATGGGAAGGGATGAACTACCTCAGGGAATCATAATAATTAATCATGAGAGGAGAAAATAAGCCCATAAAGGAATTAAGAAGGAATAGCCAATGAGACAGAGGGGCAGTTGCAGAAGCCAGAGAAAGAATAAGAAACAGAGAATGTTCAAAGAGCATTAAATGCTTCATGGAACTCAGTTTAGAAAATAAGAGGGAAAGATCCTTTGATGACCTTGACCAGAATGGAAATCATAGCAGTGGGCAGAGGAATGACTGAAGGTGAGGAAGTAGAGACAATGAATATAGGCAACTCTTGAAAAATGGTTGATGAGAACCACTCCTGAGCCAGGTGGTAGTGATGGCTATTTGGGGTCAGGAGATTGGCTACATATAGGGAACTATGCAAGTTATTCCTCAAAGTGGAATGCCAACTAATAAATATAGGAGAAGCAATAGATCTAGAATAATAATCATTTGATAACTATTATAGTTGTAAGCAATTGAAGCAAGAAATATGAATGGATGCTAAAACTAAAGGGTAAAGTGGTATGAAATATGGGACATTTATCTAGACTCAAAGCATCTCTCAATAAAATATTTATTAATTATATTGGAGAAAAAACTACAGTGAAGAAATCCAGCAGACACCATCTTATAAGCTGTGTGTAGGAACCATGATCTTGATTAAGTGATTAAGGCTATCACCACCAGAGAGACAAAGTGACATGTTAACTACTTGACCGACTTCAATGAGAGGAATCCAGCATCACTTCTGTGTTAGTCCTGCCAGAGCAGATAACCTGGATCTATCGTGAGGAAGCATCTAATAATCTCAAATTGAGCTCCATTGGCCAAAGTCTTCAAATCTGCTTCTATTTACTATAATCTTTGAAAGTATCAAGGAAAAACCAAGGAACTGTTCCACATTGAAAGAGATTAGAGAGATGTAACAGCTGGGTACAGCACCTGATTTTTTTCCTCCTATAAACAATATCATGAGGCAACTGACCAAATTTGAATGGGGTTTCTATGTGAAGGGCATTCAGGAGTTTGTTGTACTATAAGTTTAAAATTGTTTCAACACAAAATAGGACATCATTAAAAGAATGAAAAGCAGTGCAACAAAATCCTGGTGGAAGGGACTAGTAGACAGGGAAGGACTGAAAACAGCTCAAAATTAGAGAGAGGAAAGGGTAAGGTCCCTGATAAGTAAAGGAAGATGGCACTGCCACCCTAGAGCATGGATTCACTTGGAGATGAGAGGCTCTGTTTTTGTCAGAGGGACAAAAGGTAAAATCACATGTAGTGGAAAGCATGGAGCTTGTGGGTAAAGGTAATTTTGAAGATCTGTAGGACCACTTAAGCTGTATACAGTGGTATCTCGAGATACGAGTGCCCTAACATACGAGATTTTTGAGATACGAGCCATCGAGCGAGCGATTTTTGCTTTGAAATATGAGCAACATTTGAGATACGAGTAATCGCGCAAATCAGCCAGCTGCACACGACCCACCAGTTTACCTCGACTCGAGCGTCTCATAGTTTCCCATGCCTCAAGGTTACGGAACGAATTAACCTCGTATCTCGAGGTACCACTGCATATGTATTTTTTTTTTCTTTGGGGATTGCAAACTCTTCTTTAGGAACAGAAAGTGAACCTGAGAAAGTTTAGGGAGTTCTTCTGGTCAGATCACTTTTTTCTTTCATGGGAATTAGGATGTAGTGTTGCCTTCTGAATGGGGAAGAAGAGGAAGGGAAGCAAATTAGAAATCTGAGGAAAGTTAAAGCTTGAGATAGCCACTGTGGAGAAAGTGCTAGAAAGGGCTAAGGCAACATGATAGAATTGTGAGGCAGCATTGAGGGCCCAATCGAAATTGAAAACTGTGAATCTCTTTATCTGAGAGTCAGAATACCTTCACTTTGAAAGAACTATTGATTTCTGATTATGCTACATTAGGCTGGTTTGGTGGTGTTTTGTAAGACATCATAGGTATGTGATTTGATTTGAAATTGTTTTCTGGGCCTTCTGCCTACCAGCTTGCACACATCCCAATTAAATCTCTTATATTTGAGAGAACCAAGATGGTGGCATAAGGTGTATACCTGTATGTGCTGCCTTCCACAACCACACCAAAACTACAACTAAAAGACCAAATGACTAACCCCCAGAACCACTGGAGAGTTGGTGTAGTGGAAGTTCTATAGTTAGAAGGAAAGAAAGAAGTGCATTGAGACCTGGTAGGATGGGCAGAAGCTCAGAAAGGCAGAGCTACGGAGACATGTGTGAATTGGGCTGGCATGTGCTGTTTTTTTTTTAATGGGGAGGGAGTTACAAGTTCCCAAATGCTCTGAACTTTAGTTTCTGGCGAGATTCTGGGGACACAGACTCATACAGGCAGAAACTGGACTGTTGGCCATTGGGTCAGAAAGAGAGGGTGGCTTTTTCGCAGAGGTGCACACAGGAAACGTTGTTTACTGTACTAGGGTGCAGGATGTGGGACACAGAACAGATGACTGGCAGCCATCACTGTTTGCCACACCCTAGCCTAGTGATTCCCTGAGACCCTGCCCCGCCCAATTTAAAAACCCACCCAGCTGTGCTCAGCGGCTTTTGCATATGAATAGCCTGCCCTCTCACAGCTTAACCTAACAAATTGCAACTGGGTCAGACAACTCCAAAACTTCCAAACTCCAAGCAAAGAGGAGAAATCTGCAGATCTTCCTATAGCTCTTAATGGGTGGCCTCAGACAGTGACTGACTTGCACCTCCTTGGAGATCCAGGAACCAGTGTACCTAGAGGTCAGTGTGAGATGACACCAGATTTCAGCTCCTCACATACATAAATGACACACTCAAGAGGCAGACTTGGTGAGCACCAAAGCCCCACTGAAGTAAGACCTGCCCCATAGGGATGTCTCCAGCACAGCAGTTCTTCCATTATAGACACAGCTAATTCTTATAGGCAATTGGCCTGGAGGTCAATTCCTCCCAGTGTACCAATAGCAATCAAGGCTTAACTACAACAAAGACTATGTACCCAGCCTACAAGGGATGCACCAAGAGTGTCCTCCTCAGGTGATTGGGGAAGGCGGAACTACTGGGCCCTAAAGGACAACTAGCACACAAAGCCACTCCATCAACACAGGGAAGCAGCCAAAATGCGGAGACAAAGAAACATGTCATGAATGAAAGAAATGGAGGAAAGCAAACTACTGGACATAGAGTTCAAAACCATATTTATACGGTTACTCAAGAATATTCTATAAACCGCCAAGAAACTTAGTGAGACCTTCAAGGATTTTAATGAAAATGCCAAAAAAAAAAGGAAGAGGACCAGTCAGAAATTAAGCATGCACTGTCTGAAATAAAGAATAATATACAGAAATCCAACAGCAGACTAGAGGACCCCAAGAATCAAATCAAAGTTTTGAAATATGAGGAAGCAAAAAACACCCAACAAGTAAAACAAACAAAAAGAGTCCAAAAAATGTGAAGATAGTATAAGGAGACTCTGGGACAACTTTAAGCATACCAACATCAGAATTATGGGTATGCCAGAAGAAGAGAGAAAGCAAGATACTGAACACCTATTTGAAGAAATAATGACTGAAAACTTCCCTTTCACCTGGTGAAAGAAATGGACTTATAAGTCCAGGAAGCACAGAGAATCCCAAACAAAAAGAATCTAAAGAGGAGCACACCAAGAGACATCATAATTAAAATGCCAAGAGCAAAAGACAAAGAGAGAATCTTGAAAGCGTCAAGAGAAAAACAGTTATCTACCCAGCTGATTTCTCAACAGAAACTATGCAGGCCAGAAGGGAGTGACAGGAAATATTCAAAGTGATGAATAGCAAGAACCTACAACCAAGATTACTCTACCCAGCAAAGCTATCATTCATAATTGAAGGTCAGATAAAGAGCTTCACAGATAAGAAAAAGCTAAAGGAGTTCATCATCCCAAACCAGGATTATATGAAATGCTGACAGCTATTCTTTAAGAAGAGGAAGAAGAAGAAAAAGGTAAAGATAAAAATTATGAACAACCAAGTGATAACAAATCCATATCTATCAACAAGTGAATCTAAAAATCAAGTGAATAAAAAATCTGATTAATAGAATAAACTGGTGAATATAATAGAATCAAGGGCATAGAAAGGGAATGGTATGACAATTCTCGGGGTAAGGGGATATGAGGGGGGCGGGAAGAGATTGGACAAAAATCTTATACCTGTGGATGAGGACAGTGGTGGGGGGTAAGGGCATGAGGTGGGGGATGGGGAATCAGGTGGAGGGGAGCTATGGGGGGAAAAGAGAGGAACATCTGTAATAAACTAAACAATAAAGATTTGTTTAAAAACAATAGCTAATGTTGCCTGCTGGCATGGCTCAGTGGTTTAGTGTCGACTTATGAATCAGGAGGTCAAAGTTGGATTCGATTTCCAGGCTCGATCCCCAATAGAGGGTGTGAAGGAGGCAGCTTATCAATGATTCATCATTGCTTTTTCTTTCTCTCCCTTCCTCCCTGAAATTAATAAAAATGCATATTTTTTAAAAAGCTAATGTCAACAATTGTTAAAGTTGGGTGATGAGTATATACTGCTTTTTCCTTCTGTTTTGTAAGTTTATCATTTTTGTATAAGTGTGAAGTTTTCCACAATAAAAAGTTCTATTAAAAAGTAAATAATAAACAAATAAATAAATACATAAATAAATAAAGTATATAAGCAGGTAAAAGAAAAATAAAATCTCTTATATTTGAGCAACACTTTGAAGGTCAGGATCCCAAACAAGATATCATTCTCTGCTATGGTTTTTGAAATTATCTCATTTCTAGAATTTATAGGAGCACTAGTTGGTGTGGCTCAGTTGGTTGGGTATTGTCTCATGCACCAAGAGGTTGCCAGTTCTATTCCCGGTCAATAGCATATGCCTTATCATAGGCTTGATCCCCAGTAGAGAGTGTGCAGGAGGCAGCTGATTGATGTTTCTCTGTCCCCCTTCCCCTCCCCTCCCCTCTTCTCCCTTCCTCTCCTCTTACCTCTCTCTTCCTCTAAAAATCAATACATTATTCTTTAAAAAAATGTTATAGGATCAATAATTGTATATTATTTAAGAATATTAAGGTGCTATTTTATTTATCCCTTTAAAACCTTCCTACAACATTTTAGTCAGCTTTGCATTCTGCTCATATGAAGGTTCAGAGGAGAGCCATGAAGGTGATTAAAGTGAGCAAAGACAAAGGAATAAGATAATTTAGCTTCAAGGAAAGCTGAGGACATGTTTGCTAATTCTTTAAGTTGTTATTTTTGATATTTTTTCATTCATCCATCATAGAGTAGGTATGGAGGAGGAAGTGAGCTTAAGGTGAAACGTGAGATTGTGGTTACTCATGGGAAAGGCTGTGTGATAGCCATGGTTGCTTATACTAGAGTGGTGTGACTGAGGAACATCTCACAATCCATTTGCAGTGGGATCTTCGAACAGCATTTGTGTCCATTTGCCCATTTGATTGAGATAATAGAGGTTGGATCGAATGATTTCTTTACTCCCCCAAAGAAAACAGAAGAATGATGTAAAAATCTGAGCTTTTTGCAAGTTTTGGGATTCAATGTTTGCTTTTGATACTTAGATAAAAAGTATAGATTAGAGAGAGAATATTTAATTCACCCTTGTTTCCACCCAGGTTTTGCCTTTGAGAGAATTCAGTTTCTTACCAGTCCTAAATTTCTTAGTGTTTCAGATGATTTCAGATTTGCTACTATTTCAGTAATAAGAAATTTGACTGCTATTTTCCATCATTATCTGTGTCCTGGCCCTTAGTCTTATTTCTTCCCAGCCTTTATTTGTTGGGAATGTGTCAGACTCGGGTTTCTTCTATACTTATTGTGAAGTATATATAACACATATACAGAAAAGTACAGAATGTGGAGAAAGGCTTAATGAATAATGACAAAATGACCACTCATGTAACCATCATCCTGATCAAGAAATACAGCATTGCTAGAACCTCAGTAGCCCCCTACCCACCTCTCCTTCCTAAAGATCCATTCCCCTGACTTTTAACACTATAGCTTGTTTCAGCTGTTTTTAACCTTTACATATGTGGAACCATAATATGCATTATTTTATGTCTGGCCAATTTGGCTCCACATTATATTTGTGACATTTAATATGTTGTTGTGTGTAGCTGTTCCATGTTTATTACACTGTTGTATAATATTTTCTTGTATTGCACATACTGCTATTGCAGTTTGGATAGTTTCCAGTCTTGGCTATTCTGAGTATTGCTGTTATGAGCATGAACGACGTGGTGCTCTGAGTACATACAGCATTTCTGCTGGAAGTGGGATTGCTGAATCACAGAATGTGCGTAGCTGCAGTTTTGAAAGAGAATGCTAAACTGCTTCCAAAGTGATGATATTCCACCTTTATTTATTGTTGTTCAATTTGTTGACATGTAGTTGTTTGTAATATTTTCTTATAATCCTTTGCATTTCTGTGGTGTCAGTTGTTATTTTCTCCTTTCATTTATGATTTTATTGGGTCCTCTTTTTCTTGATGAGTCTGGTTAAAGGTTTATCAATCTTGATTATTTTTTCAAAGAAACAGCTCTTTGTTTCATTGACATTTTGTATTGTTTATTAAACTATTTCGTTTATTTATGCTCTGATCTTTATTATTTCCTTCTTTCTACTCACTTTGGGCTTTGTTTCTTGTTCCTTCTACTTTTTAAAAAATATATATCTTATTGATTTTTTCACAGAGAGGAAGGGAGAGGGATAGAAAGTTAGAAACATCGATGAGAGAGAGACATCGATCAGCCGCCTCCTGCACGCCCCCTACTGGGGATGTGCCCACAACCAATGTACATGCCCTTGACTGGAATCGAACCTGGGACCTTTCAGTCCGCAAGCCGACGCTCTATCCACTGAGCCAAACCGGTTTTGGTTCCTTCTACTTTCTTTAGGTGTACATTTAGATTATTAATTTGAGATTTTTCTTTTTTCTTTAGATGGGCATGTATTGCTATGAATTTCCTTGTTAGGACTGCATTCACTGTGTCCCATAGATTTTGTGCTGTGTTTTCATTTTCATTTGTCTCAAGGTATCTTTTGATTTCTTCCCTGGTCTCAGTTTTAACCCATTAATTTTTTAGTAACATGTTATTTAGCCTCCATGTTTTTTTTTTTTTTCAGTTTTATTCTTTTAATTGATTTCTAGTTTCATACCATTATGGTCAAAGAAGATGCCTTATGAGATTTTAATCTTCCTTAATTTATTGAGACTTGCTCTGTGGCCTTTTGATTTGAAGTGGGTCTCTGTAGATAGAACATATGTGGATCTTGTTTTCTTTTCTTTTCTTTTTTTAAATATATTTTATTGATTTTTCAAAGAGAGGAAGGGAGAAGGATAGAGAGTTAGAAACATCGATGAGAGAGAGACATTGATCAGCTGCCTCCTGCACGCCCCCCACAGGGGATGTGCCTGCAACCAGGATACATGCCCTTGACCGGAATCAAACCTGGGACCTTTCAGTCCGCAGACCGAGGCTCTATCCACTGAGCCAAACCGGTTTTGGCGTGGATCTTGTTTTCTTATTCATTCAGCTATCCTCTGTCTTTTTAAAAATATTTTTATTAATTTTTTACAGAGAGGAAGGGAGAGGGATAGAGTTAGAAATATCAATGAGAGAGCAATATCTATCAGCTGCCTCCTGCATGCTCTCCACTAGGGATGTGCCCACAACCAAAGTACATGCCCTTGATCAGAATTGAACCTGGGACTTTTTAGTCTGCAGGCCGACGCTCTATTCACTGAGCCAAACTGGTTTCGCTTATTCTATGTCTTTTGATTAGAGTATTCAGTTAACTTACGTTTAAAGTGATTATTGATAGGTATGTATTTATTACCATTTTGTTATACATATTTATGTTCTTCCTTTTTTCTTTTCTTCTTAAAGAAGTTTCTTTAACATTTCTTTTAATACTACTTTGGTGGTCATAAAGTTTTCCAGTAATTTTTGTCTGAGAAGCTCTTTATTTCTCCTTCAATTTTAAATGTTAGTCTTGTTGGATAGGGTATTCTTGGTTGTAGGCCCATGCTTTTTATTTTATGAGCCACACTGGTCTGGCTAGTCACACACCTCTTAAATCTTTAGGTTTAGGAACTCCTAACTCTTGTCTAAAAAGTCCATTCAGCTATCCTGTATTTTCAAAGTTAATCCTTTTATTTTAGAAATGAAATCATAAAGTCAATTAGAAAACTCTTCTAGTGAATTGCAATTAGAACCTTCAACAATAGAAAAATTTGGAAATTAAAATTTAAAATTTTAAATTTTAAAAATTTAAAATTCAAACTGCTTGACTTACATATTTAGGTTCTTAGAGAGATACACCTATATATTTTTTTAGACACTAATAAACTTTGTTGGGCTGTTTAAACTATTCAGTTGCTGGATATAAATATGTGTTACTTGAGGCTCTTTTCAAAAATCCTCTTTGAGAGCCCATTATTTTCTCAGAAGTAAAATACCTGTTATAGAGGAAGGCTTTTATGTTACCTCTCAAGGCTGCCTAGGGATATGGAGAATTACTGACACTAACCATAGACCCAACACCTTTTAGCTATCAAGGAATGCTCAGAGGGAGAGGTGGCTGGAATTACTGCCTCTTCTTTGAGGCACTGTCAGGTGGTTTAGGTTTACTTTGACCTGGGTTATAAAACTGTTATTGCAAGAGTTGGGAGACAGAAATAGCTGTCTTTGCATGAGAATATTTGCACAGAAAAGAAAAAACATGTTGGAAAATGTGCTTTATTAGTAATACTATTTGTAGCATTAATAAAAAAAATTAAAGGGTTCTATTTTCTAGATTAGTGATTCTCAAATTCTTTTGGAATCAGAACCACTTTACATTTGTAAAAATTATTAAGAAACCCAAAGTGCTTTTGTTTATGTAAGTTAAAACTTAGAAGTAAATATTTATTCATTTCAAATTACGGTAAAAAAAAACCTATCACATGTTATTCTATGGGTTATTTTATATAAATATATTTATAAAATAAAACAGTGAGAATAATGACATTGTTTTATATGTTTGTAAATCTCTTGTTTAATAGAAGACATCTGGATTCTTATCTGTGTCTGCATTCAATTAGCAGTGTGTTGTTTTCACTGAAACATGAAGAAAATCTGACTTGACACAGATAGTAGGTAGTTGGAAAAGAGAGGAGCAGCCTTTTCAAACTGCTTGACTTTCCTGTGGAGATTCTTTGGTATTACACTAGAATTTAGCAAGTGATGGTTTTTTAAAGACTAGATGCAATGTGGAATTTGAAGCCATTTTAATGAACTCTTCTTACTCTGTTACATTAAATTCAATTGGTATAGCTTGCACCCTTAACGGACCTTTTATTCATGTGTGATATTGTAATATAATATATTGGTTACTTGAAAAATGGTGTCCTAAGTTCCAAATGTTGAAACATTTTGTTTTATAAAATTATATTCAATAAATTAGATTCTCTGATAGGTCAATTTGGTTCTGCTTTAGCATTTTTAGATGTAGACAGTGTGACTGTAGGTTTAAAATCTTAGTCTTATTATCCCATTTTATGACAACAGTTCATCCTTAAATTGGGAAAAAGTATATTTTAAATTTTTCTTTAGACTGAGATAAAATTTATTAAACTCAAAAATGAATTTTAATTAATATTAAAATATGTTTTTATTTGAAACCTTAAAATTTATTGTGAAACAAGTTAAAAGGTACCTAGTCTTTTTGTGTTTCTGTATAGGTTGCCAGGAAAACTTTGGGATTCGAAATCATAATTCATTGGACAGTAAAGCAGTTACAGATATTGCAGCAGGAGTAACCAGAGGCAGCTAGTAAGAGCATAGAAGTACTGAGTTAATCTCTGAAATGCACCTTTTCATATCCTAAACCTCAACTATGGAACATACCAGGATATGTAAGCACATTTTCTATTAGGTATCAGAGCGATCATGTCATCACATATTATGTAGCTTCTGGAAGATTCCACGGTACACTCAAAAGAGGGAGAGAGAAAAAGCAAATGTTTTATCTTTACTGTGAAAATGGTTTTGGACTTAAGGCCTCCCTCACTCCCCACTCCCAAAAGATTCTTAGGGGTCCTCTTGTTTCTTGGCCACACTTAAAGAATCACTATTCTAGGTGTATGAATCCTTAAAGATGTTCTGAGTTACCTCTGAAAGTCACTGGACATTTTTTGTATTTTGTAACTCCAAAGCAGGTGTGGTAATTCCATGTTGAGTTCTTCCTCATCTAAACCTTATTCTGTGTCTTTTCATAACATTAGCTCTGATACGTTTTGTCATGCCATATGAATAAGGGCAAGGGCAAGAAAATGGAAGAATGGTGGACACTTATTACATGGAATACATTGGTTAATTCATCTATATTTTTAATTCGAGAAGAAATGCATAATCAAGGTTCAGGGCTTGCCTTTACTTTGTAGAACCATGTTCCTCATTCCTTGGTCCAGTTTATGATAGGAAAGAAGGAAGATTTGGGTAAGAACATCAATCTGCTCTATCTAGGGTCTGGCTGCTCATGCCACTGAGGGAAACCAGGCCAGGCTTTTCACAGGGACAGAGGCCTCAGCTTCCTCTCCTGTAGCAATGATGATATTGGGGTATATGCTCCTATCTAGCCTTTAAGCTGGAACACTGCTTACATCTCCAGTCCCATACCAGAGCTCTCTCACACATTATTGAGTTTAATGCAATAATTAGCCTGGATTAAATTGCCTATTAAACAAAGTGACCTTAATCAATAATATGCTATTATAATTGGAAAGATGTTAAATTAAGATGTTATGTTAAGGAATTTAATCTATTTCTTTGATTCTTAAGTGTACATTTTGACATATTTTAACAATACTGAAATGAGAATGTGTTTTTCAAAGATGTGGCAGTTTAACTGGTAGACATTTCTCCATACCCCCATTCCCTCTCCTCCCACAACTTTGTGAAATAGTATCAGTTTTTGTTTTAATTTTGAAATGTTATCTTCAAATACATTTCTTTTGTTACAATTACAAAACTCTATTTCATGAGGAAGACTACAATATATTTTCATATTTAATTCTATTCATATAGGTTTTTTTTAGGACAGTGGAACTGATACAAGAGCCCATAAAAGGTTCTCCTGGTCTGAGTTTCTACTTCAAAATTAATGGATTTCCCATATTTCTGAAAGGATCAAATTGGATCCCGGCAGATTCGTTCCAGGATCGAGTAACCCCTGACTTGTAAGTTGTCATCTTTCTTTTCTTGTTTCTCTTTTATTAACAGAGTCACAAAACTTAAGAGTTGCTCATTCTTACTTTCTTTAGTTCCAGCCAAAGGAATTGAGGGGCAATATAGAATTCTAGGATAAAATTTTTTTTCTAAAAAATGATTAAAGTTGCCCCTCCTGTACTGTTTTGAAGAGCACCTTAAATATTTTTGTTCATTCTTTTAAATACTTATCTCTTCATACTAAGGTACCTATATATTCCTTTATGTTTATCTTAATGAAAAGAACTAAAAACAATCTTTAAAATTTTAGATCTAGGAAAAAAAATTAAGTATTTTTCTGAAGCTGTGAGAATAGAACAATATAAGAAAGTGATATTTTTTTAATTGGGTTTGTAAACTACTGCCTTTGGGATAGTGAAGATAAGCCTTGTGAAGTGAAAACAAACACTTTTTAAAAATATATATTTTTATTGATTTCAGAGAGAAAGGGAGAGGGAGAAAGAGATGAAAACATAAATGATGAGAATCATTGATTGGCTGCCTCCTGCATGCCCCCTACTGGGAATTGACCAGAATCTAACCCCAATCCTTCAGTTGCAGGTTGATGCTCTATCCACTGAGCCACGCTGGCTAGGACTACACATTGTTAATGTATTTACAAATGTATAAATATGCATTGTAGAATATTATTAGATATTTAGAATGTAGATGTGGTTGGTAACTAAATTCTAATTTTGTCCAAACTTGTAGCAATTTCCTTTTACTTCAAAATGTATATATTGTTTTGAATTTTATATTTAAATGAAATTATTCTCCAAACATAGGCCCAGATAATTAGCTGTCTCTCTCTTTTAAATGCTCCTCTCCTATCTGGCTGGTTTTGGTGGCAGCTGTTCCTATTAGTAAACCTGCCCATGGGCACCTTTGCTCAGAGTCAATGCTCTGGGCTAGCCTGTTACTGGTCTTTTTCATTCCTTTCTGGGCATTGCTCTGGAGATGGAAGGTACATGCTCTCAAAGTGGCCATAAATTTCTAGACTTTTATTTTTTATTTTTATTGATTTCAGAGAGGAAGAGAGAGGGAGAGAGAGATAGAAACATCTATGATGAGAGAGAATCATTGATCGGCTACCTCCTGCATGCTCCCTACTGGGGATCGAGCCCTCAACCCTGGCCTATGCCCTTGACCAGAATTGAACCTGTGACCTTTCAGTCCACAGGTCGATGCTCTAGCCATTGAGCCAAACCAGCTATGGCCAAACCATCATCATTTTAAAATGTGTCTTTCTGGCAGAGATTTTAAATGTGTTTATCACCCACAATGTGTTTCTTAAAATCTTTTTTTTTTTTTAGCACTCCTACGTTTTCCGATTAGTGTTTGTTTTTAAAATTTCTCTATAGGTTATCACTCCTTTTGCAGTCTGTCGTGGATGCTAACATGAATACTCTTCGGGTGTGGGGAGGAGGTGTTTATGAGCAAGATGAATTCTATGAACTCTGTGATGAACTAGGAATAATGGTGAGTAGTTGACAGCATTTTATTTCTTGACTAGGGCGCAATGCATGAATTTGTGCACTAGTGGGGTCTGGCTGGCCTACCCTGATCAGGGCCGATCAGGCCGGGCTGGCTGGGGGGAGGGGATGCGGGAGGTTGGCCAGTTGGCCCTGCCCCCGATCAGGGTGGGAGGGTCCAATAGGGGATGGGGATAACTGGGGGTAGGGGTTGTGGGTGGTTGGCCTGCCAGCTCCACCCCCTGGTCAAATTCCTGGTTGAACTCTCAGTCAAGAGGACAATTTGCATATTAGCCTTTTGTTATATAGGACTAGAGGCCTAGGGCACGAAATTCATGCATGGGTGGAGTCCTTCAGCCTGGCCTGCACCTAATTAGTCTCTAATCCAAGACTCCCTGTAGGGAGCGTGCTGGACATGCCTCTCGCAATCTAAGACTGCTGGCTCCTAACCATTCGCCTGCCTGCCTGCCTGATTGTCCTAACTGCCTCTGCCTCAGCCCCACACCTGGGATGCAAGCTTCCCTCCTCTGGCTGGCTACAGGAACCTGAGACCTGGGCTTCCCTCCCTGTGGCCAGCTTCAGGCATATGGGATTGGGCTGGCTTTGCCCAGGCTGGCCACAGGCACAGGCAGCTAGGACCATGGGCAGGTGGCTTCTCCCAGGCCTAGCTTTGTCAGGAAGGATGTCTGGCAGATTTCCGGTCTAATTAGCATGTTACCCTTTTATTAGTATAGATATGTTACTTTTTCAGCATTCTGAGAGGGTTATATTGCTCATTCCTTCTTTTCTCAGAGTCAGGAATGATGTTCCTTTTTTTTTTTTTTTTTTTTTTTTTTGCAAAAGATTAAATGGCATCTTAAGAACCAAGAGCCAGAGTTGATAGCAAGTATCACAATTATTTAATTACTAGAGGCCCGGTGCACGAAACTTGTGCAGCCCAGCCTGCATCCTCTCCATTCTGGGACCCCTTGAGGGATGTCTGACTGCCTAAATGGGTGGTTAGACATTCCTCTTACAATTCAGGACTGCTGGCTCCCAACTGCTTGTCTGCCTCTGCCTGATTGCCCCTAACCACTTCTGCCTGCCAGCCTGATTGATGCCTAACTGTTCCCCAGCTGCCCCGATTGCCCCTAAGTGCTCTCCCCTGCAGGCCTGGGTCCCAGTTGTTCTCCCCTGAAGGTCTGGTCCCCCTCCCCCAACTGCCCTCCTCTGCAGGTCTGGTTTCTCCCCCCTAACTGCTCTCCCCTGCAGGCTTGGTCTCTCCAACTACTCTTCTGTGCAGGCCTGGTCCCCTTCTACTGCCCTCCCTTGCAGGCCTGGGTCCCCCCCAACTGCCCTCCTCTGCTGGTCTGGTCACCCCTAACTGCACACAACTGCCCTCCCCTGCTGGACATATTGTGGTGGCCATCTTGTGTCCACATAGGGACAACCATCTTTGACTACATGAGGGTGGCCATCTTGTGTCCACATAGGGACAACCATCTTTGACTACATGAGGGTGGCCATCTTGTGTCTTGGAGTGATGGTCAATTTGCATATTAGTTTTTATTAGACAGGATTTTTGAATGATAAGCATTCTCTATAGTAGTTATATCAGTATATATCTATCTACATTTTCTTTGTGATTTGAGATTATGCATAAAAAAGAAAATAAGATATTTAAAAACTTTAAGGAGCACCAACGAACGAGCCATAGAGAGAAGAAAAATAATAAAATTAAAGTAAAGGTGTGCTAGCACTCCCAAATATATTTTGCATTAGTGAGGATTACACAAAGGAAATGTATTTTTAGTTTTGGTATTACAGTTCTAAAATTTCATAGCAGAATAATAATTATAATAATATTGATAATGCTGATGGTCATGATGATGTGACAATATTCTGTAATATTAACTGAGTGCCAGGCATTGTTCTCCCTGCTCTGCATCTATTATTTTGTTTGAACTTCATGCTCATTCTATGGGGTGGTGCTTGTTGCTCTGTATCCACATTTCACAGAGAAGGAAACTGACATGTGCAGGGTTAAAAAACTTGCCTATAGCACATGGTGGGTCTATGGTAGAGTCAAGGTTCCTACTGAGGCCCACTGAATCCAGGCCTTACTCTCAACCACTTAGCATGACAGCCTCCCCAGGAATGAGCTTACGTGGTGTCAGTACTAAAATGTCCATGTAGTAATTATTTTTGGCCATGAAAATGTATTTCTTTGTAAACAATGTATGTTTCTTTCTTTTTCTGTTTTAATTAAACTTATCTTTATTGTGTGGGGTATTACAGATGCCCCCCCTTTATTTTCTCCTGTTGTCCCCCTCCCCAGGCCTTTACCAACCTATTTTGTCTGTGTCCATGGGCTATGTATATACACATGCATATAAATTATTTTGTTAATCTCTTTCCAACTTCCCCTCCTCCCTTTCCTCTGAGAAATGTATGTTTTTAATAGTCTGGCCCCATCTCTCAATACCAAATTCCAAATGACAATTAGAGTGAGTTAGGAGTAGGAGAGGCTGGGATAGGAAGCTTCATTTTGAATTTTATATCCCCCTCAACACACTCACTATTTCCTTACTTGAATTCTCCTTCTTTCCTACCTACCTTGCATTTTATCTCCTTGGGTTTTCCTACCGTTATGTGCAGTTCTGAGAAGTCATGGGAACCCCGAGTGCCTCACACATAGTAGTGCTCAAATGATCACACTCATCAGACGAACTTGATTTTTCATCTGCATGAAAGATCATCCCCCCAGTTCAGAGTGAAGAATGTATTTCTGCGTGTTAAAACCCATGGGAGCGCTTTATCATCTTTGATTTGATTTGCTAGGTATGGCAGGATTTCATGTTTGCCTGTGCCCTTTATCCAACGGATGAGGACTTCCTAAATTCAGTGAGAGCAGAAGTTGCTTACCAGGTATGTTACTACCATTTCAAGAAGAAGGAAAAGTTTACGTTTTAGTTTTGCCTTTTGTTAAACCACTCCACGTTTTTTGTTGTTGTTCTCTGTACTAAATCTGATGAAAAATCACAATCAGGTAATGTTTTCGCAGGTGATTCCACCCAGTCTCATGGCTTTATCACATTATCACTCTCATATTTATCTCTGGCCCAACTTCTCTGCTGAATTCCTGGTTCTTATATCCAACTGCTAACTTGGTGCCTCCACTTATGGACACCCAAATATAACATGTCCAAAACAGAGTTATATTACCTTCTTTGAACTTGCTTTTACTGCAGTTTTCAATAATTGGCAATGCCAGTCTGAATTTCTCAAAAATTTAAAGTGATTCTTGACTCCTTGATTTCTTTTGCATTCCACACAAGCACACTTATATTTGTATTAGAGGCCCGGTGCACGGATTCGTGCACCAGTGGGGTCTCTTGGCCTGACCTGTGGGGATCGGGCCAAAACTGGCTCTCCAGCATCGCATGAGGGGGTCTCAGATTGCAGAGAATGGTTCTCAGGTGACACTCTCTGATTCTGGGTGCATCACCCAAGAAAAACCACTGCCAAGTGTCCGCAGCTCGGCAGCTCTTGTGTTGAGCATCTGTCGCCTGGTGGTCAGTGCACATTATAACTACTGGCCAATTGGCTAGTTGGCTGGTCACTTAGGCTTTTATATATATAGATTTATACATCTGTAAATGCAGGGAAATGATTATATCCTAGCTCCATCCTCTGAAGAAGCCTAGAAACAATGAGCAGCATAGTAATATTGAGACTCCATATATTGAAATAATATTTCCCATTAAGCAAGGTCTTCTTAGAGAAATGGCTTATTTAAGGTGTGGGCCAGGAAATATACCAGATTATCTTGTAAGATTTTGACACACAGATAATAAGGAGGTTATCAAAGATATGCCAAAAGGACTTTGGTGGGACTCTGACCAATTTGAGGTTCAATAAGAATGTCAGTGGGTTGAAATCCATCAACTGTGTTGAAACACATGAGTTTATAATTACAAATTCGTGTATTTGCATGAAAAAGCAAAACAAAAGCAAGAAGATGATTACTGTTACACTCAAGATAGTGGCTATTTGGAAGGAGGACAGGACTATGTTGGGAAGTTGGTTGGTAAAGTTTTCTTTCTGGTCTGGGTGGTAGTTATAGACTGATTGCCTTTTAATAGTTTACTATGCCTTAATTTATGTTCTTTACCTGTGTTTTATTTAAAAAATAAGGTTTTAAAGTACAAATTGAGTCATCCCTTGCTGTCCCGTCTCTGCCTGCCTCTCCACCTCATCAAGCACCGCCTCCCCTGTGTGTATGCCCTGGTCCACCATCCCCATCACCTTCCCTTGTGGACCATCTCACTCATTCTCTCTGGCCCCTGTTAATCTTGAGCAAGGCTTCCTCAGGTGAAAAACCTTTCTGAATCTGCAAATCTAGATGAGGTCATTTGCCCTTTGTGAGCCACATCACACTTTGAATTCCTTGTTCAGGTGTTGTCGCCCCTGTAAAGCTGCAATCTCTCTGAGGCCAGGGCTTGTTCCCTCTGTGTCACTATTCCCTGGCTGTATTATTTACCAGGTAGATGGATGGATGGATGAATGAATAACTTTTAAAGTATTGATTATAGTTATGTAGGTTGCAAACATTTCAACTTTTTTTTTAAAATCCTCACTCGAGGATATGTTTTTTCATTGAATTTTTTTTTTTCAAGAGAGAAGGAGGAAGGGGAGATAGAAATATCAATGTGAGAGTTTCTAGAAACATTGCTCAGTTGCCTCCTATTCATGCTTTGGCCAGAGATTGAACTACAACCTAAGTATGTGCCCTGACTGAGAAATGAACCTTCAAGCTTTTGATGTTTAGGACAATGCTCCAACCAACGGAGCCACCTGACCAGGATGCAGACATTTCAGTTTTATCTTTACTTTTCTTTCAGACAAATAATTTAATATGATATCTGTGTACCTTCCAAAAGAGGAGAACTTTTAATGCAGAGTTTAACATTTTAAATGGAAGCTCACCATGAAATTCTCAGTCAGTTTGAAGGGTATCATAGAGTCACTGAAGTTTTCTTGCCTCTTCAGTGTTTGTATCACCAGCACATGTCAGTCATCGCTGATAGCAGCCCCACTTACCTGGGCATATGTAGAGGCAAATAAAGGAAATATTGTTTATAAGGATGATTTAGAAAAACACAGGCTGTTAATTTTTTAAAATGAGATATATCTCTTTAATGCATCACTGTATCATGTATGAATTACTTAGCATCTTGAATGGAGACCACAGTGGAAACAGCAACAGGGATCCATCACTGTGATCATCCCTTACTGTGCAAGGTTCTATTGCTAAACCACGTCCCACAAGACTATCTCTGAATCCTTTTGTTGTCCTCAAAGGTTTAATTGCTCTCTTCCATTTAATTGTTCTCTTCCATTTAATTGCTCTCTTTCCAGTGTGTCAGAAGACCTGACTAGATCTTTCCCCTTATGTAGGGCCAACACACAGTGAGCCCAGGTCATGCAGACCTCAATTTTTTTCAATATTGTTACTTTTTATTGCATAGTCTTACAGTTTATTTTAATGTATAGCACACACAAAAATATTTTCCCCATGTCTTTTATTTTTTATTGAGTTTATTGGGGTGACATGGGTTAATAAAATTGTATAGGTTTTCACGTGTACAGTTCTATAATGCAACATCTCTATATTGTATTGTGTATTCACCACCCGAAGTCAAATCTCCTTCCATCACCATTTATCTTTCCTATACTCTCTTCCACCTCTCTCCTCTTTCCCTCTGGCAATCACCATACTACTGTCTGTGCCTATGAATTTTGTTTGTTTTTTTATTTGATTTCAGACCTTAATTCTAGAGGCTGGCAGAGTTTTAGATAGATTCAGTAACAATCTTAGTTGATATCTTAAGACATGACATTGATACTTATTTCAGGAGACATCCTCTTGATGCCCTAATCTATTTTTTTTCTTTAGAATATTCCATATGTTTGTCATCAACTTCCAGAGCATCTCTGGGACTCACCTGCTTTGTAAAACCCTCTCTAATTCTTACGGGTTTTGATCTTGGTGAATGGGAACCTCCATACCTCTTTCAGCCCAAGTTCTGCCTCATTTGTATCTTCACTCAAAGCTCCAACTTCTCTTGAGACGATTAACCCTGTCATTTAATATAATATCTCCTGCATACTGTACTTCTTAGAACCTTGTTGTGGCCAAGTCAGATAATGCTGAGCTTGATTTATTTGTCATGTTTAATAAAAGAAATTATATTTTCTTCAGTTTTTGTACAGCAGAGAAGAGCAGCCTTACCTTATCAGTATTTAGAAAATCTAGATAGAAAGAATCTCAGAGATTTTTTTAAAATGTATTCCCACAGATAAGTTATAGACATTTTCTAATGGGCTTTTTGGCATGTCAAAATTTATGTGCAGAGTTGGTCGGCCTGGTTCAGTGGTCGAGCTTTGAGCTATGAACCAGGAGGTCATGTTTTGAATCCTGGTAGGGCACATGCCAACGTTGTGGGCTCGATCCCCAGTGTGGGGCATGTGGGAGGCAGCCACTCAGTGATTCTCTCCCATCATTGATGTTTCTATCTCTCCCTCTCCCTTCCTCTCTGAAATAAAAAGTACATATATATATATTTAAAAATTTATGTGCAGAAATTCAATGGCTATAATTTTATATTTATTACATCTCTGAGTTTTATTTAATGTTGAGCATTTGAAAATTATTTTGTTTTCTTACATTTTAGATCAGGAGACTGAAATCTCATCCTTCCATCATCATATGGAGTGGAAATAATGAAAATGAAGCAGCACTAATGATGAATTGGTATAGCATAGACTTCACATACCTCCCTACTTACATGAAAGATTATGTGAAACTGTATGTTGAAAATATCCGAGAACTTGTTTTGGAAGTAAGTAATGGTTTTTAATGCAGTAGAATTTAAGAACCTGTTTTAAAAATGGATCAGTTTGAAATTTGGTATAATATATTTTTATGCCCTTTATTTTAGTGCAACCTTCAATAATATCATTTTAATGCAGAGCAGTAATACTGCAGCCTGTGAAAGGATTAATGGGTTTTGGACTTCTTTAAGAATCAATGTATCTGTGGATCTCCCACACATACAATATTGTGTTTATAATTGAAGGTTGTCACAGACACTTTGGAGCCCATCCATGTATCCCCAGTGGTTGTGAATCTATATATTAGATGATGTATTGAAATGCCACTTCTTTTCTTTTTTAAAAAATACATTAAGATAGTGAATTTTGTGAATTAATTTTCTAATGATAACCTGGTCCTAGTATAAGCATTATATAGTTAATATGCTTTCTTCTTTTCCTTTATGCCAGATATAACTTGCTGATATTATTTAGAATTAAAAATATTCATATTCACAAGTAAAATTGGTCTCTGGAAAGAATTATAAACTCAAAAGTTTGAAGGAGCCAAATTTGTTTTTAAAATTGAGTAAAATAGAGTAGCGGAGACTCACAAAGAGAGAAGAGGGGCTGTGGCAATAGAGAATAGATGTTGGATCTCTCGTTTATATTCAGTAAGCCACTTCCAGAAGCTTTTTCATGCAAACATCCAGTCTCAGTTTGTGATGCGGACTTTCCTAGAATCTCTCAAAGGTTCACAAATTCTTTGCAGTGACTGGCCTTGGGGGGCCATGACTTAGGCCTAATGGCCCCAGGCCAGGCACTAGTGGCAGCTGGCCTCAGTTAGAAGATTAGCCTTTCCCAGGTACCTCCAAACCCAGCACAAGTACCAACCACTTGTAGATAACTTGGCTCATTCAAGGTGGCCCCAGGCTGGGCACAGGCAATAGCTGAAGTGGCCCCAAGTAAACACATGTTATGGCCAGCTTCAGACCACATCAGAGCACCACCCAATCACCTCCACAAATGACACATCCAAAGGGCAGACTTGTTAGAATGCTAGCCTAGCTGAAGCAAATTCTGGTTTGAGAGTCAGCTCCTCACTCCTCTGTGGTCATGGCCATTTCTCCCAACCAATAGACTAAGAGTCAGTTATTCCCATTGACATGCCAATGGAAATCAAGGCTTTACTACAACTGAAACTGTACCTACACAAGGGACACACCTGAAGCATCCAGATAAAGTGACCAGGGAGAGTGCATACTGGGCCCCACCAGACACCTACTACATAAGGCTGCTCTACCAAGACCAGGAAATGTAACAGCTGTACCTAGTGGGGAGACAAAGAAACATCTCCCAAATGAGTGAATAGGAGAAATCGCCAGAGAAAGAGCTAAATAAAATGGAGACAAGAAAACTACCACATGTAGAGTTCAAAACATGGTTGAACTGGTTATAGATGTTCAATAAACTTAGGGGAAGAATGGACAATCTCAGTGAGAACTTTAACAAAGAGATGGGAAACATGAAAATGAGATAGAAAAGATAAAAAAGAACCATTCAGAAATTAAGAATACAAGAACTGAAATCAATAGTAGATTAGATGACCCAGAGGATCAAATAAGAGATTTGGAAGACAATGTAGCAGAAAGCAATCAATCATAACAGCAATATACTACTACTACTACTACTACTACTACTACTACTACTAAAAAAGAACAGTTTAGCTGAGACTGGTTTGGCTCAGTGGATAGAGCGTCGGCCTGCAGACTGAAAGGTCCCAGGTTCAATTCCGGTCAAGGGCATATACCTTGCTTGCGGGCACATCTCCAGTGTGGGGCGTGCAGGAGGCGGCTGATTAATGTCTCTCTCTCATCGATGTTTCTGACTTTCTATCCCTCTCCCTTCCTCTCTGTAAAAAATCAGTAATATATATATATATATATATATATATATATATATATATGAATAGTTTAAGGGGTCATCTGGGACAATATTAAGCATACCAACATTGGCAACAAAGGGGTACCAGAGGAAAGAGAGCAAAGAATTGAAAACCTATTTGAAGAAAAAATGATGGAAAATTTCCCTAATCTGGCAAAGAAAAAAGACGCCCAAGTGCAGGAAGTACATCTCAAACAAGATGTACCAAAAGAAGCCTACACCAAGACATATCATAATTAAAATGGCAGTTCTTAAAGGCAAAGAGATAATCTTAAAAGAAGCAAAAGAAAAGCAATTAGTTATTTACAAGGGAGCTCCTAAAAAAGACTGTCAGTTGATTTCTCAATAAACTTTGCAGGTCAGAAAGGATTGGCATGACATATTCAAGTATTGAAAAGCAAGAAACAATAACCAAGATTACTCTACCCAACAAAGGTATCATTTATAATCAAAGCACAGATAAAGAGTTTCCCAGACAAGAAAAAAACTAAAGGACTTTATTACCACCAAACCAGTATTACAAAAATTGTTAAAGGGTCTTCATTAAGAAGAAAAAGACCAAAACATGCATAATAAAATGGCAATAACTACATATCTATCAATAATTACTTTAGATGCAAATGAACTAAATGTTTCAGTCAAAAACATAGGGTGGCTGAATAAGAAAACAAGACTCATATACTGTATATGCTGAGTCAAGAGATCCATTTTAAATCAGAAGACACACACAGACTTAAAGGGATGAAAAAAGAAAGATATTTTATGCAAGTGAAAACAAGACAAAAGCTGGGGTAGCAATACATACATCAGGAAAAATATAAGACTTTAAAACAAAGGCTACAACAAGGGACAAGGAAAGACCCAGCAATCCCACTTTTGGATATTTATTCAAAGAATCCCAAAACACTAAATTGAAAAGAAAATATACCCATATCTTTAATGAAACATTATTGACAATAACCAAGATATGGAAGCAACCTAAGTGTCCATTGATAGATTAATAGATAAAGAAGATATGGTATATATGTACAATGGAATATTACTCACCATAAAAAGAGTGAATCTTGAGAAATCCAAGATGGCGGCATAGGTAAACACCTACACTGCTGCCTTGCACAATAATTTCAAAACTACAACTAAAAGATACAACAGACATCATCTAGAACCACAGGAAAGCTGTTGGAGTGGAGATTCTACAACTAGAAGGAAAGAGGGGCTGTGAAAAGGGAGAAGTGCATGGAAATTTAGGGGAGTCACAAAAGATCAAATGTCTGGTGGCGCGCAGGGCACTGCGTGCAGAGGACTGACTGCTGATTGTGCCGCTGGCTTTCACAAGTGGGCAGGAGACAGACCCTCCCAACTGTGCCACTTCTAACTCCACTAAACCCCAGTTTTGGGCAAAACCCTGAGGATCCAGACTCGTGTTCCCGGAGCATAGGGGAGCCAGAGGGGCAGCAGCCTAGAGGCACTGTGAAAGAGCACGTGCTCGCACAGTGACTGCTCCAGTGATTACCCAGTCATGTGAGACTCGGGGGCCATGGAGGGCGGGGCCAACTGGAAGGCAAGGCCATCCGTTAAGCCCTGAGACTCCACCCATCCCAAGCTCAACAGAGAGGCTTTTGCAGTTTTTCAAGTCTAGTATTATAAGGCTGAATTCGACACAGAAGTTCTCTCAGCATAGTGAAAATTCTGAGACAAGGGAAGGGGTCACAAACAAAAGAAATGGAGGAAAAGAAACGACTGGATATAGAGTTCAAAACCATGCTTATAAGGTTTTTCAAGAATATCCTAGAAAAGTTCGATAAAGTTAGCGAGACCCAAGAGGAGATGAAAATGGACCAACTAGAGATGAAAAAGAATGAACTAGAGATGGAAAAAATCCAACTAGCGATAAAAAAGGACCAACTAGAAATTAAACATACACTGACTTAAATAAAACATATTATACAGAGACCTAACAGCAGACTAGAGGAAGGCAAGAATCAAGTCAAAAATTTGAAATATAAAGAAGCAGAAAACACTCAACTGGAAAAGCAAGAAGAGAAAAGAATCCAAAAATGTGAAGATAATGTAAGGAGCCTCTGGGGCAGCTTCAAGCGTACCAACATCAGAATTGTGGGGGTGCCAGAAGAAGAGAGAGAGCAATATACTGAAAACCTATTTAAAGAAGTAATGACTGAAAACTTCCCACGTCTGGTGAAAGAAATAGACTTACAAGTCCAGGAAGCACACAGAACCCCATATAAAAGGAATCCAAAGAGGACTACACCAAGACACATCATAATTAAAATACCAAGAGCAAAAGACAAAGAGAGAATATTAAAAGCAGCAAGAGAAAAACAGTTCATTACCTACAAGGGAGCACCCATACGACTGTCAGCTGATTTCTCAACAGAAACAATGCAGACCAGACGGGAGTGGCAAGAAATATTCAACGTGATGAACAGCAAGAACCTACAACCAAGAATACTTTATCCAGCAAAGCTATCATTCAGAATTGAAGGGCAGATAAAGAGCTTCACAGATAAGAAAAAGCTAAAAGAGTTCATCAACTTCAAACCAGAATTATATGAAATGCTGAAAGGTACTCTTTAAGAAGAGGAAGAAGAAAAAAGGTAAAAGACAAAAAATTATGAACAACAAATACATATCTATCAACAAGTGGATCTAAAAGTTAAGTGAATTAAAAATTTGATGTACAGAATAATATAATAGAATCAGGAGCACAGAAAGGGAGTGGACTGATAATTCTCAGGGGGAAAGGGGTGAGGGATGTACAGGGAGAGACTGGACAAAAATCATACACCTATGGATGAGGTCAACGGGAGGATGGTAAGGGTAGAGGGAGGGGTGGGAACCAGGTGGAGGGGAACTATAGAGGGGAAAAAAGAGAAACAAATGTAATAATCTGAATAATAAAAATTTAATTAAAAAAAGTGAATCTTGCTACTTGTGACAAAATGGATGAATATAGAGGGCATCATGTTAAGTGAAATAAGTCAGTCAGAGAAAGACAAATGCCATATTTCTTATATGTGGAGTCTAAATTACAAAATAAATAAACAGAAACAGACTCATCAATAGAGAACATTTTGATGGTTGCCAAATGAGAGCTGTTGGGAAGATGAATAAAAAGTGTCAAGGATTAAGATGTGCAAATTAAGGAAAGGAAGAAGGAGAAGGAGAATAAAAACTATTAACAATAAAATGGCAATATGTACATATCTGTCAACAATTGTATCTAAAAATCAAACTAAACGGACAAGGAATCTAATGAACAAAATAAACTGATGAATAAAATAGAACCAGAGGCATGGAAACATGGAACAGACTGACAAGTCTCAGAGGGAAGGGGAGGTGAGAAGAGATTAATCAAAGATCTTTTATACATGTATTCATTACCTGTGGACACAGACAATAAGATGGTAAAGGCCTAGGGTGGGGCAGGAACCAGGTAGAGGGGGACAATGGGAGAAAAAAAGGGGATATCTGTAATATTCTAAACAATAAAGATTTTAAAAAATGATGTGCAAATTGCCAGTTATAAAAACAGTTATGGGAATGTAAAGTATAACCTAAGGAATAGAGTCAATAATATTGTAATAATTAGTATGGTGTCAGATGGGTATTAGACTTATCAAGGCAATCACTTTGTAAATTGTATACAATATATAGTCACTATATGGTAGATCTGAAACTAATATAATATTGTATGTCAACTATAATTAAAACATAACAATTATTTAAAAAATAAAATTATATAAATAAAAGCTAACAGAGAATTTGCTATCAGTATAACATAATATATGAATATGTTGGTGTATGATATAAGAGAAAATGTAGAGGAAAAAGCTGGTTCCCAGCTCCACTTAGTGCGGTTCTCTTTGCACCACTCTTTGTTTGACAGGCATAGCATACTTGTATTTACATAAATAGATATTATTGATCTATCCACACACTAATTGCTTATGTATTATATCATAATACAAATTGGCCTTTTTTGCAGGTAGAGGAAACAGCATTTTTATTTGTTTTTGAAATAGTGCCTTAAAATTAAACTTTTTAGAAACTTCAATATTTATCATGTGATTTAATAATCTGATTGTATTTACAGTTTTAATTGTAATTAGGTAGTTTAAGTATTTGCCTATATCCTGAAGCAATTCTATGCAGGGTATATTTAAAAGAATACTAGGTACCCAAATATGCCCAGTTGATGGCACTATTCTATTGATGTGAAGAAACTTCAGTGGTATTACCTGAAAAACATAGGCTCAAGTTTTTAGCTTTCCTGATATGCTAAGTCATGTATCATGAAGAATTTTTCTATTCATAAAGTGTGGTGGTTTAATCTTTAATTAATATTTATAGAACATTTGTTTATAGTCTTTTAACTCACAATATTAGTATTATGTTTTTCATATCTGATGGATTTAAGAAATAGATTTTTATATCTAATGATTTTCATTTCATAGCTTAATTATTAAGTGGTCATGATTTCAAGTCCTTGCTGGGCCACTACATGTCTATGTAATGTTGGACAAATTACTGAATCTCCACTTGCCTATTTATAAAATTGGGTTAACAATAGGCACTAACTATTAAGAGTTGGTATGTGGATTAAGTGAGTTGATAAATGGAAGGTGCATTACACAGATTCAGGCACATAGTAGACTTTTAATTCATGCTAGTCATCATTCTCATCCTTCATTGGTTTTACTAAGCAAGCTAGGTCTTCAGATACTTACAAACTTTAATGTCTAATATTAACACTGCAGTAGAGTGTGGAGGCGAAGTAGTCTGGGTGTAATCTGAACATTTGGTGAAAGGGAATGCCTTGGGAGAGGGGACTGACAAGGAGAGGCTTAAGAGAGAGCTCTGTCCCTGGGAGAAGGAGAGGAGAGCTGGGGAAAGAAGAATCAGAAAGGTCTGGGGAAACCAAAATATTCTTTATTGAAAGAGTAGTGAATGAGCCCCAGGGTGGAGAGAACTTCAGAAACAATGGAGCGAAGAGTGTGGGATTTTTGCTTTGTTTGGTAAGTAGAAGTGCATGGATAGTTTTTGAAAAACCAAACTAAAACCAAAAACAATTTTAATAAAGTGGAATGATCGAGAACTTCGGGGCTGAGGAGTGATTGGGTGTAAAGAAATCTGTTGTACTGCAGGGATCAGAGGGAATTGTTGATTAGGATGAGAGAAGTACTTAGGCTGAGGGAATGGGGCAATAGAGAGAGATTTCTTTAAAGACTGGAAGATAGTTGATTGGTTATAGTTCCAGAGTAAAATAAAGAGATGGCCAGAACACAAACAGAAAGGCTAGGAAAGAAAAAAAATAAAATAAAATGAGTGGGTTTTTTTTTTTCCTATGCCAGAAGAGAAAGATGAATAAATGGATATAATAAAAAAAAGTGAAACTTAACAGAAAAAAACTATTTTCTGATAATCTATTTCTCAGGGAGGCCTCATGGCCTTCTAGAATATGGTTTGTTTCCAAAGAGCCCTGTACTTTTCCTTCAAGTCATTCATCACTCTTACCCTACACTTGTTCAACATCTGGTTTCACCACTAGATTTCAATCTATTCTTTTAAGAGGTCAGCCAGATGCCTGTCCTGTTCCCTGCTGACTCTTCCATACATAGAAAGAGCTGCATGCCTGGCCCATAGCCAGCACTCCAGAGATTTGATGTATTGATACTGGAGAGCATCACAGGTTTTCTCTGTTTTTGCAGTGCTGCAAAATGCCCGACACTCCATGGACACTTGATACATACTTGCTAAATGAACGATTCTTCTCAGCTCAATAGGAAGTGAGTTCATCTGTTGAGGTGATAATAACCAAAACCTTTTGTGTTCCCCCTGTGTGCTGGGCACTACATTAAGTATGTATCTGCTGGCTGCTGGCACAGTTGCACTGGTTTGCATAATAAACATTTCTTACTAACTCTATTACTGGCTGCTCCTCCTTTCGGAGACACAGGCTCTTTCCACCTTCTAGCTCTGCCGTCTCCTAGACCCTGCACATGGGGGAAGAGGATGAGAATACGGTGCCTGTCCCCACAGAGGTGCAGAAGCTAGGAAGCCACTTCCTAGGTACAGCTCTATATATTTTGGAAATGGGAACATAAGTTTCTTACCATTTGCATTAGCCCTATGAAGGTGATTTTATAAATAGGCTACTGAGGCTTATACCTATCCAAAACCAATAAGGTTCTGAATTAAGATTTAAACTTTGGTCCCACCTGACTCAGTAGCCTCTATTCTTAACCACTAGACCAGTATTTCTCAAGTGGAGGTGATTTTTGTCCCCAAGGGACAGGGGACATTTGGCAATGTCTATTGATCTTTTTTTTTTTTTTTTTTGTGGTAGGGGAGAAGGGACACTACTGGCATCTAGTGGGTAGAAGGCTGGAATGCTACTAAACATCTTCGAATGCATAGGACACACACACACACACACACACACACACACACACATATTATCAGGCCCCAAATGTCATTAGTGCCAAGGTTGAGATATTCTGCACTAATCTGTACATTACCCATCATGGGAGAAAGTAAGGTTGAGGAAGACATAATAGAAAAAGATTAGGAACTGCTGCTGTGAGGAACAAGCTAAATGCCAATTACAAAAAGACTAGAGGCCCTTGGCCTGGCCTGTGGGGATCAGGGGAGGAGACAGTCAGCTGAGCAGCAGCGCTCCCACTGTGGGAGTGCACTGATCATCAGGGGGTAGCTGCTGCGTTGAGCACCTGCCTCCTGGTGGTCGGTGCATGTCATAGCGACTGGTTGCTTAAGGTTTTATATATATGGACAGAAAGGATTGGCAAATAGTAGAGAGATGCTGGTGGTGGTTTAATGTGGAAGAAGGTAAGTGGTTCTATTACATTGCTATTGGCTGCTTGACATTTCTTGATAATATATTTGAAGAAGTAAATTATACCTTATCCTTAAGACCATTTTGTTTCTGAACTTAGGCAGACAATACTCGTCCTTTTATCACATCCAGTCCTACAAATGGGGTCAAATCCATTGAAGAAGGCTGGCTCTCTGCTAACCCATATAACAATCATTTTGGGGATGTACATTTTTATGACTATACCAGTGACTGCTGGGATTGGAAGATTTTCCCAAAAGCTCGATTTGCATCTGAATATGGATATCAGTCCTGGCCTTCCTTCAGTACATTAGAAAAGGTAAGCCATCTTTGATTTCCCAGTTGTTCAGAATGGTGAGAGGCTAGGGCATATGTCACTTGCTCAATAGTGGTTCAGAAAATGGAATGAAATCTACTTCTTATTTTAAATCACATTTTAGGAAGAAGATAACTTTTTCTCTTTAACCTTTAAGAACTAAACTCTTGTAGTCATCGTTTTGGGGATAGTTTGTCTATATTGCTTTTAATCATAAAATGGGAACCTGTGGCTGCGTAAGCCTGATTTATTATTACACATGAAAATAACTCCCACTTGCTACTTTTTGTATATCATACAACTTAAAAAATTATTTACAGATATTCAGAACTGGAAAGTTTATCAGCGTAAGAGAAATGAATGTGATAAATAAGTCTTTGTCTAATGTTATCCCATCAGGTCATTCACTTCTTTTCTCTCCTCTTTCACTCCCCCTCTTCTTCCTCCTCCTTTTTCTTCATGTTGGTATATTTGATTATCAGTATGACATTTCATTTTCTCTGTCCTAATGACTCAGTTTCACAGATGGATTCAGTTTTAGAGTTATATGTGTTCTTTTATTTACTTTTTTCAAGTTCCTATTTTTATTTTTCAATTATAGGTGGCATTCAATATCTACACTAATAAAAGAGTAAGATGCAAATTGACCATACCTATGCAATGCCCACCAGCCAATCAGGAGTATGCAAATTAACCCAACAAAGATGGAGGGTTAATTTGCATACACAGAGGCTGAGTGGCCGGGGGTGGGGCAGGACACAGGCATTCTGCACCTCCCCAGCAGCTTTGGGCCTCTGGACAGCATAGGAAGGTGGAAAGGTGGCTTCAGAGTGAAAAGGCGGCTCCGGCCAGAATGAAGGTGGTACCAGGAGCCAGGGGAAGGAAGGCCCATTCTTGCATGAATCTTCATGCATCAGGCCTCTAGTTGTTTTGTAAAAAAGCAAAGCTCTTGACCCAACCCCGTCTCCTTCTAGGTATCACCCTATTTCTCAGCTTCCGAAGTGGGCAGACTTTCTGAAAGAGCAAATTTCATGCTCTGTCCTTGCTTCCCCACTTCTTATTCCGACTTCACCCCACCCTTTGTCAGCTGCCATCCCTCAATGACTAACCAATGCATTTGAATACTATATCCAAAATCAGCCTTTCTTTATTGTCGTTGTCTTACTGTCCTCAGCAGCATTCCCCACAATGAGGGACTCTGTCCTTCTTGAAGCACATTTCTCTCTTGGCTTTCTTGATCCCCATTCTCCTAAGTAGGTCCTAGTCCACCGTCTGCTCCTTCTAATCCCCAGTGTCGGCTCCTCCTACATTACCCAACATGAAATCTCAATGATCTTTGTGCTCAATCTTTTTATTTTTCTACCTAAATAATCTCAGTCATGCTCATGGTTTTAAATATTGGGTATCAACTACTAAATTTTTTTCCTATTCTTTTTTCTTTCTCCATATTCTTCTTTCTTCTGTGTCCAATATAGAATCATCATCTTGAGTGACAGTTCAGTCCTTGTCTCCAAGTGCCGCCCTAGGAGCAGGGGCAAGGTAGTCATGTTGGTCCCTTAATTCAAGTTAAGGCACTGGAATTCTCATAATTGCTCTACCACTAACTTGCTACATGATCTTAACTAAATCATGTAACCCCATCTGTGCCTCAGTTTCGTCTTCTGTAAAATAAGGGTCTGAAAACTGTTTCTGAAGTCCTGACTTCTGAAATCCAGACTTCTTTAGGCCTTCAGGTCTTAACCTAAATTCTACCTGAGGGTTCGGTTGTGTGTTCTTTTAAAAACAACATTAGTGAGATGTAATTCTCTGGTCATTTAATGTGTGCAGTTCAGTGGTTTTCAGCATATTCACAGGATTGTGCAGCCATCAATATGATCTAATTTTAGAATGTTTTCATCATCTCCAAAGAAACTCTGTACCCATAGCAGTCACTCCCAACTCTCTCTGACACTCCTATCCCAGCTGGAGATATCACTACTTACTTTTGCATTTTTATATATTTGCTTGTTCTACACATCTCATGTAATTGGAATCATAAATATGTAATCATTTGAGACTTGCTTCTTTCACCTAGCAAAAATTTTAAGGTCTGTATGATTTATTAGTATGCCACTCTTTTTTTATTATTGAGTAATATTCCATTGCATGAATACATATTATATTCTGTTTATCCATTTATTATTTAATGTATATTTGTGTTAGTCCCACTTTTGTGCTATTTTGAATATTACTGTTATGAACACTTGAATACCTGCTTTTGTGTGAATATCTACTAAATTATACCTAGGAGTGAATTTTCTGGGTCATATGTTAACTGTTTAACATTCCAAGGAACTACCAAACTGTTTCCCATAGCAATTCACCATTTTATATTCCTACCAATAGTGTATGAAGGTTTCAGTTTCTCCACATTCTTGCCAATACATACTTGTTATTTTCCATTTTCTTTTTTTTGGTATTTCCCTGGACATTTATATTTATAGAAAATTTGCATTTCTTTAGCTAATCATTTGATCATGTTTTCACATGCTTAGTGTTTATTTAAATATCTTATTTGAAAAATGTATATTAAAATATTTGGTCCATTTTAAGATTGGGTTCTCTTTCTATTATTGAGTTGTAAAATTTATATTTTTTGGATATGTTCTTTTTTTCTTATTGTGTTACATGTATACATATCTCCCCATTGCCCCCCCTCCCTCCCAGGCATACCCCAACCCCCCAGTATCTATGTTCATTGGTTATGCTTATATGCATGGATACAAGTCCTTTGATCTCTTATCTACCCCACCTCCCCTTAATCTTCTTATATAATTGGACAGTCTGTTTGATGCTTTACTGCCTCTGTATCTATCCTTTTGTTTATCAGTTTACAATGTTCTTTATTATCTACAAATGAGTGAGATCATGTGGTGCTTCTCCTTCATTGACTGGCTTATTTCACTAAGCATAAGGTTCTCCAGTTCTAACCAGGTTACTGCAAATGGTAAGAATTACTTCCTTTTAATGGCAGCATAGAATTCCATTGTGTAGATGTACCACAGTTTTCTGATCCACTCATCTGCTGACGGGCACCTAGGCTGTTTCCAAATTGTAGCCATTGTAAATTGTGTTCCTGTGAAATAGGGGTGCATAAATCCTTTCTGATTGGTGTTTGTAATTTCTTAGGATATATTCCTAAGAGTGGGATAGCTGGGTCAAATGGGAGATACATTTTTAGTTTTTTGAGGAAACTCCATACTGTTCTCCATAGTGGCTGCACCAGTCTGCATTCCCACCAACAGTGCACAAGGGTTCCTTTTTCTCCGCATCCTCACCAACACTTGTCATTTGATTTGTTGATTATTGCCATTCTGACAGGTGTAAGATGGTATTGCATTGTCATTTTGATTTGCATCTCTCGGATAATTAGTAACTTTGAACATGTTTTCATGTTTCTCTTGGCCTTCTTTCTGTCATCTTTCAAAAAGGTTCTATTTAGGTCCGTTGCCCATTTTTTTATTGGATTGTTTATCTTCCTTTTATTAAGTTGTATAATTTGGCTGTAGATGTTGGAGATTAAACCTTTATCAGTGATAACATTTGCAAATATGTTCTCCCATACAGGGGTCTTTCTTGTTGTTTTGTTGATAGTTTCTTTTGCTGTGCAAAAGCTTTTTATTTTGATGTAGTCCCATTTGTTTATTTTTTCTTTAGCTTCCATTGCCTTTGGCGCAGTATCAGTGAAGAAGTTCTTTTGGCATATGTCTGCGATTGTGCTGCCTGTGGATTCCTCTAGTATTTTTATGGTTTCCCTTCTAATGTTTAAGTCCTGTATCCATTTTGAGTTTATTTTTGTATTTGGTGTAAGTTGGTGGTCCAGTTTCATTTTTTTGCATGTATCTGTCCAATTTTTTCAACACCATTTATTGAAGAGGTTGTCTTGGCTCCATTGTATGTTCATGCCTCCTTTGTCAAATATTAGTTGAGCATAGTGGTTTGGGTGGATATCTGGGTTCTCTATTCTATACCATTGGTCTATATGTCTGTTCTTGTGCCAGTACCAGGCAGTTTTGAGAACAGTTGCTTTGTAATATAGCTTGAAATCTGGTATTGAGATCCCATCTACTTTATTCTTCTTTCTCAGAATTGCTGTGGCTATTTGTGGTCTTTTTTTGTTCCAGATGAATCTATGAAGAATTCTTTCTAAGTCTGTGAAATATGTTGTTGGTATTTTAATGGGTAGTGCATTGAATCTGTAGATTGCTTTGGGTAGTATGGACATTTTAATGATGTTGATTCTCCCAATCCATGAGCATGGTATGCTTTTCCATCTGTTAACATCTTCCTCTATCTCTTTTTTCAGTGTCCTGTAGTTTTGTACATATAGGTCTTTTACCTCTTTAAAAAGGTTAGGTTTATTCCTAGGTATCTTAATTTTTTTGGTGCGATGGTAAATGGGATTGCTTTTTGAGTCTCTCTTTCTATAATTTCACTATTAGTGTATAAAAATGACAAAGACTTCTTAGCATTAATTTTGAATCCTGCTACATTGCCGAATTCATTAATTAAGTCAATTAGTTTTGGAATGGAGTCCTTTGAGTTTTTTATGTACAGTATCATGTCATCTGCAAATAAGAACACCTTTACTTCTTCTTTTTCAATTTGGATGCCTTTTATTTCTTCTTCTGGTATAATTGCAATGGCTAATACTTCCAGTACTATGTTGAACAAGAGAGGTGAGCGTGGGCATCCCTGTCTTGTTCCTGTTCTTAGGGGAAATGGTTTTAGTTTTTGCCCATTGAGTATGATATTAGCTGTGGGTTTATCATATATGGCTTTTATGATGTTGAGGTATGATCCTTCAATTCCCACTTTGCTGAGAGTTTTTATCAAGAAAGGGTGTTGGATTTTGTCAAATGCTTTTTCTGCATCAATTGATATGACTATGTGATTTTTTATCTCTCAATTTGTTTATGTGATGTATCATGTTTATTGATTTGCGGATATTGTACCATCCCTGCATTCCTGGGATGAATCCTACTTGGTCATGGTGTATGACCTTTCTGATGTATTGCTCGATCTGATTTGCTAGAATTTTGTTGAGCATTTTGGCATCTATGTTCATGAGAAATATTGGCCTATAATTTTCTTTCATCTGGTTTTGGTATTAGGGTGATGCTGGCTTCATAGAAGGTGTTTGGAAGTGTTCCTCCTTCTTGAATATTTTTGAATAGTCTGAGGAGGATAGGTTTTAATTCTTCCTTGCATGTCTGGTAAAACTCTCCTGTGTAGCCATCTGGTCCCGGGCTTTTATTTGTTGGAAGCTTTTTGATGACTGCGTCAATTTCTTCCATAGTTATTGGACTATTGAGATGTTTAGATTCTTCCTGATTGAGTTTGGAAGGTTATATTTTTCTAGGAATATGTCCATGTCTTGTATGTTGTCCAATTTGTTGGAATAGAGTTGTTCATAGTATTTTTTAACAATCATTTGTATTTCCGCAGGGTCTGTTGTTATTTCTCCTCTTTCATTTCTGATTTTGTTTATTTGGGTCTTCTCTCTTTGCTTCTTGGTGAGCCTGGCTAGAGGTCCATCAATCTTGTTTATCCTTTCAAAGAACCAGCTCTTGGTTTTGTTGATCTTTTGAATTGTTTCTTTGGACTCCATGTTGTTTATCTCCACTTCGATCTTTACTATTTCCTTCCTTCTGCTTACACTGGGCTTTTCTTGTTGCTCTCTTTCTAGCTATTTGAGTGGTAGGGTTAGGTAATTTATTACCATTGTTTCCTGTTTTTTGGAGTAGGCCTGTAAGGCTATGAACTTCCCTCTCAAGACTGCTTTCACTGTGTCCCATAAATTTTGTATTGTTGTGTTGTCATTGTCATTTGTTGTCATGATGTTTTTTATTTCTTTGTGGATCTCTTTGGTTACCCCGTCGCTGTTTAGTAGTATGCTGTTTAGTCTCCATGTGTTTGATTTCTTTCTATTGTTTTTATTATAGTTGATTTCCAGTTTTATGCCACTGTGGTCTGAGAAAATGCTTGAAATGATTTCTATCTTCTTGAATTTGAAGAGACTTTTCTTATGACCCAACATATGATCTATCTTTGAAAATGACCCATGTACACTAGAGAAGAATGTCTATTCTGTGGCTTTGGGGTGAAATGTTCTGAAGATGTCAATTAATTCCATCTGGTCTAGTGAGTCATTTAGGATTGATGTTTCTTTGCTGATTTTTTGTTTAGAGGATTTGTCCAGTGGTGACAGTAAGGTATTAAAGTCTCCTACTATGATTGTATTGCTGTCAATCTCTCCCTTAATATCCTCCAGGAGTTTTTAGTTTATTTTATGTATTTAGGTGCTCCTATATTGGGTTCGTATATGTTTATCAGAGTTATTTCTTCTTGATGGATTGTTCCCTTTAGTATTATGAAGTGGCCTTCTTTATCTCTTGTTATGTCCTTCACTTTGAGATCTAATTTGTCAGATATAAGTATTGCAACCCCCCCTTTTTTTTCATTTCCATTTGTCTGAAATACCATCTTCCATCCCTTCAACCTCAATCTGTGTGTATCTCTTTTCCTGAGGTGGGTTTCTTGTAGGCAGCAGATATATGGATCATGTTTCTTATCAAATAGGTTACCCTATGTCTTTTGATTGGAACATTTAATCCGTTTACATTTAAAGTTATTATTGATAGGTACTTATCTGTCGCCATTTTTAGTCTTTACCTCAGAATTCCTTCTTTGCTTCCTATTTCTTTTTATTACAGCAGACCCTTTACCATTTCTTGCATTGCTGGTTTGGTGGTAATAGAGTCCCTTAGTCCTTTTTTTTTCTGTGAAGCTTCTGATTTCATCTCCAATTTTGCTTGAAAGCCTTGCAGGGTACAGTATTCTTGGATTCAGACCCTTCCTTTGCATGACTTTGTATATTTCATTCCATTCCCTTCTGGCCTAATGAGTTTCTGTTGAGAAATCAGTTGCTAGTGTTATGGGGGTTCCGTTGTAGGTAACTTTCTGTTTTTCTCTGGCCGCTTTCAAGATTCTTATTTTGTCATTGGTGTTTGCCAATTTAATTATAATGTGCTTTGGTGTCGGTTTTGGTCGGTTCATTTTGCTTGGTTTTCTGTGAGCTTCTTCAATTTGTGTGGGGGTTTTTCTCTCCTATATTGGGGAAATTTTCTGTCATTATTTCTTCAAACAGGTTCTCTAATCCTTGCTCAGTTTCCACTCTTTCTGGAACCCCAATTATGCGGATGTTGTTTTGTTTCATGTTATCCCAAAGTTCCCTTAGGCTCTCCTCTTGCTTTTTAACTTTTTTTTCTAGAAGCTGCTGTACTTGGTTATTCTTTCCCACCATGTCTTCTAGCTCACTGATGTGGTTCTCTGCTTCTTCTAGTCTACTTTTGATGCTTTCTATTGAGTTCTTTATAGCCGTGATGTCATTTTCATTTCTTCTTGATTATTCTGCATTTCTTCTAGGTTCTTCTGCATTTCTTCTTGCTTCTTCTTCATTTCCTCTTGGCTCTTACTCATATTGTCGATTTTGTCTTCCATTCTTTTAGTCGACCTTATAATCATTTCTGTGAACTCTTTCTTTGGCAGGCTTATTTCTGCTTCTATTTCATTTACTTCCTTTTCTGGTGATACCTGCCTTTCTGTCATATGCGGGCTGTTTCTTCTTCTGCCCCTGGTCTTTCTTCTCCGGCTGTCTGGTTATGTACTTTTCTCTCCTATGTTGATTCAAAGCCACAAACTACGACACAACCGGTACAGCACACAAGGCACTGAACAGAAATATATTCATGATGTTAATTATCACAAATAAGGTGACCACCAATGAAAGACAAATTAGGGGTGAGTAGAGAAAGAAGAAGAGGAAAATGAGGAAAAAAGAAAAGAAAGAAGTGCCAAAATCAAATTGGGAGAGGGAGAACAAAATAAATAAATAAATGAACAAAAAATAAAAAATAAAACAGATAAGAAGAAGAAGAAAAGAGAAAGAGAATAAAAGTCAGAGAGAAAAGAAAGAAGATAAGAGAGAAAAGGGGAACAAAATATAGATGTCAGGAGAAAACTCCAATAGAAAAGTCACTAATCCCAACAAATGCCGGAAACCAGTACCTGGAGATTAATACAAACTACAAATAACAACTGGTATCGAGGGAGGCAAGGGAAAATAGAAGTAAAAAACAAACAAAAACAAAGCAAACAAAAAGCAAAATAAAACAAGTAGAATAAGCTAAAACAATCTCACAAAAAAGTACAAAAAATCGATATAATCACCGTTCAGGCAAACAGCAACAAAAGGACAGGAGAGAAAAACAAGTTTTTGGATAGTGAAGATAAGAAGAGAGAGGTTTATATGGACTTGGAGTAGGGGATTTGAAATTAGATATATAAGTGGGGTGAAATTTTAACCAGGTAAAGAGAAATAATAGGGAGAATCTAAAGTTCGAAGAGGGAAAGACAATAAAATAGGGAAAGTTAGGAGGAAAGTGTTGGCATAAAGGTAGAGTTGAGAGAGAGTAAAATTATGCTAAAGGAAAGATGAAAATAGAATGTAGCACTCTAATCCCGAAGTAAAATAAAGGGAAAACAAAATGACACTTGTTTTTTTTCCAAAAAGGTAAAATAGTAGTAGTAATAGTACTAGTTGAAAACAAAAATGTAATAATTAAAAAGGTAAAATCAATTGAGGAGGAAAGAAAAAATAGTTTTTTAATTAAAATATGTAAAAATGAAAAAAATTATAATCAAATAAAAATTTAAGAAAAAGAAAAAAATAAAAAAAAATAGAGTGGTCATTCACTTCCACTATTGTTCTGTTTGGCACTTCTGTTTCCCAGTAGGGAGGGTATTGCAGTGCCCTGTGTTCCACTGCTGAGGTCTTAATCTCTTTATTCTTTTGTGGTAAGTGTTAAAAGCAGGTAATTTTGAAAATAAAAGAAACCAAAAGAATAATTTTACCTAAAACGTTGGCTCTTTTTTTTTAAGTTCAATAAATCTTTATTGTTCAGATTATTACAATTGTTTCTCATTTTCTCCCCCAACAGCTCCCCTTAGCCCGGGTCCCACTCCACCCTCTGCCCTTACCTCCCTCCCATTATCCTCATCCATAAGTGTCCAGTCTCTTCCTGCACCCACCTCACTCATTTCCCCTGAGAATTGTCAGTCCACTCCCTTTCTATGCCTGATTCTATTATATTCACCAGTTTATTCTGTTCATCAGATTTTTTATTCACTGGATTTTTAGATTCACTTGTTGATAGATATATATTTGTTGTTCATAATTTTTATCTTTACCTCTTTCTTCTTCTTCCTCTTCTTACAGAATATCTTTCAGCATTTCATATAATACTGGTTTGTTGTTGATAAACTCCTTTAGTTTTTTCTTATCTGGGAAGCTCTTTATCTGCCCTTCAATGATAGCTTTGCTGGGTAGAGTAATCTTGGTTGTAGGTTCTTGCTGTTTATCACTTTTAATATTTCTTGCCACTCCTGTCTGGCCTGCATAGTTTCTGTTGAGAAATCAGCTGACAATCGTATGGGTGCCCCCTTGTAGATAATTAACGGTTTTTCTCTTGGGCCTTTTAATATTCTCTCCTTGTCTTTTGCTCTTGGCATTTTAATTATGATGTGTTTTGGTGTGGTTGTCTTTGGATTCCTTTTGTTAGGGTTTCTGTGCACTTCCTGGGCTTGTAAGTCTATTACTTTACCAGGTAGGGGAAGTTTTCAGTCATTATTTATTCAAATAGGTTTTTAGTATCTTGATCTCTCTCTCTTCTTCTGGCACTCCCACAATTCTGATATTGGTTCGCTTGAAATTGTCCCAGTCTCTCCTTATACTATGTTCAAATTTTTGGATTCTTTTTTCTTTTTTCTTTTCCAGTTGAGTGTTTTCTGCTTCTTTGTATTTCACATCTTTGACTTGGTTCTTGCGTTCCTCTAGTCTGTTGTAAGGTCTCTGTATAATATTTTTTTTTTCAGTCAGTGTATGTTTAATTTCTAGTTGGTCCGTTTTCATATCCTCAAGGGTCTCGCTAAATTTATTGGCCTTTTCTAGGAAATTATTGAAAAACCTTATAACCGTGGTTTTGAACTCTATATCCAGTCATTTGTTTTCCTCCATTTCTTTCATTTGTGATCTGTTTCTTTGTCTCCACATTTTCACTGCTTCCCTGAGTTGATAGAGTAGTTTTATGTGGCAGGTGTCCTATATGGCCTCATATCTCCTGTGTTACCTGAGGTGGACATTCTTGATACAGCCCTTTGTTGACTGTGTGTACAGCCTTGTTCTAGTTTAGTGTCAATTGTTGTTGGTATCACTGGGGGGAATTGACCTCCAGGCCAATTGGCTGTGAGGATCAGCTATGTCTATGCTGGGAGAACTTCTGTCCTGGAGACAGCCTTATGAGATAAGATTTGCAAAATTGCAAAAGCCTATGTGCTCGGCTTGGATGGGGTGGAGTCTCAGGGCTGAGCAGACAGCCTCGGCTTCCGGTCAGCCCTGACTTAATAGGTGCTTAGGTCTCAGTGTCCCTCAATAATTGCTATAGCCCTCTCTGTGTGCACTTGCACGTGTGCCTCCAGACCTGTGCCTTTGGCGGTTCCCCTGAATATCTATACACTCCGGGGACCCGTATGAGTCTGGGTCCCATGGTCTTGCCTGAAACTGTGATTCAGTGCAGTTGGACCTGGAGTTCAGCGCAGTGGAGAGTTTCCGTCTTTCTCCCGCTAGAGAAAGCCAGGGCACACTCAGCAGTTTGTCCTCTCTGTGTCCACTCACATGCATGCCTCCAGAACTCTGCTTTTCTTGGCTCCCCTTATTTTCCGTGCACTTCTCCCTTTTCCTGACAGTCCAGACTTCCCCTGAATGAGTTTCACTCAGGTCTGGAGTTCAATGCAGCCGGAACTGGGGTTCAGTGCAGTTGGGAGTTTCCATCTCCCTCCCATTAGAGGAAGCCAGGTAGGCACTCCATTGCCTGTCCTCTCCACATGTGTGTCTCTGTATCTCAGCTTTTTACAGCTCCTCTGAGTCTCCGTGAACCCTTCTCTTTCTTTCTAGTTGTAGAATTTCCATCAGCCAGCCTTCCTGTGGTTCTGGATGATGTTCGTTCTGTCTTTTAGCTATAGTTTTGAAATTGTTGTGCGATGCAGCAGTTTAGGAGTTCACCTATGCCGCCATCTTGGTTTCTCCAAAAGTTGGTTCTTTTACTTAGATCTTTCTATATATCCAAGAAAAAATCTTAAAATGTCTCTCTCTAGTTTGGGATACATTAATTCATTGTAAAATAATCATGTTTTTTACAGGCAGTTATCAATATTGCACAGTGATTAAAAGCTTGAGCTTTGGAAAAATCAAATCTGGATCTGAATCTTAGCACTGTCCATACTAGCTGCATTGCCTTGGGCAAATTATTTAATCATGTTCTTCCTGGTAAATTGGGGTTAGTAGTAGTAAATAACCTATTAGGAGTGTGTGTGTATGTATGTGTGTGTATGCATATATGCATGTGATCATGTACAAAGATTAAGTTAATTAATAATTGAAGCCTTAGTTCTTGCCACATAGCAAGAGCCCATAAAATGTAAGCTACTGTTACTATTCATCATCGCCAATCTGGCCATATGATTATTTTATTTTCTTCAGGTGCATCTACGTTTAAAAAACTAGAGATGGGAACTAGATTGCACATATTAACTTTGGATCTTGGGCAAATTATTTAACCTTTCTGTGCTTGATTTTCTCCTCTGTTAAGTAGGTGATAATAGTGTCTACTTGCATGACTGTTATGAGGAGTAAACGAGTTAATATTCTTAAAAGCAATTAGAATCTTGGCACTTTCTAATTATTTCAGGTCACATTGTTATAGATGAAAAGATATAAGACTTCTAAAACACAACTTTCAGAAGGTGGGAAGTTTCCCACATAACGGAAGAATAGGGTTACTGATTATGGAATACATTCAAATCATTACCAATCAGAGAGAGGGTTGAGAGGCCCAAAGGTGTGTTTCAGACTTTAAAAAGGAAGAAACATTAAAATAATAATATTATTTATATGTGCATCTCAGCGTGTACAGATGACTGTAATACTAATATTTCTATTTTAAATAAATATAAGTAGGAGTAATTCATGTTCTCTAAGTTGTCTCTAAACTATATAAAATATGGAAAAACTTCCACATTAAATATGGCTAATATATATAACTTACATTTGGTATAAATGAATGCCTAAAGAATAACTTTTTTCTTTTAAGGTGATTGGTCTGAGCAATGCATGATTACTGGGGATTATAAGTCATATTTTATTTGAAAGTGATTTTTTAAATTGCTGTATTTTTTTAAAATGTTTTATTGATTTTAAAGAAAAGAAGGGAGAGAGACAAAGATAGAAACATCAATAAGGAGAGAGAATCATTGGTTAGCTGCCTCCTGCATGCCTCCCACTGGGGATAGAGTCTGTGACCTGAGCATGTGCTCTGATTGGGATTTGAGCTGTGATCTCCAGGTTCATGGGTCCATGGATAACAACTGAGCAACACCGGCCAGGGTGATAAATCATATTTTATGAACAGGGATTAAACTTGTTAATTTTTAGTTTTTTTGTGAGGATGATTGGAATATATTTTTTCAAACTCTGTGTCACTTGGATTAAAACTGTGATATTTTCAGATGTATCAGTAGTTATCTTATATCTTTATCAAATGCTAATAGTACATTAAATCATAGGCCTACAAGCCAGAATTTTTGCTTGTGCTTTTTCTGTAAAAAGATACTACTAACATGTTTGTTTGTTTTTTTGTTTGCTGTTTTGTTTTACTTTGACCTGATAATAGCTTATCAAAGGGAAAGATCCTGTAAGTTGTGTCTGTATTTTTTGAAAAAGATTTATATTAGGGGAAAGGAATATCACTTTTTGGTTTGTGTCTTCAACTATATCAAAATTAAACATTTCAAATACATTTAGTAATCACTGAGAAACAGATGAGCAAGTGTTAAAGCATTTGCCATCTTAATAAGTGATATTTTGTTTCTATTAAAGAATTGACAGTTAACAAAATGTTGATTTCAGTTCATTATTCAGTTTTAACAATTTATTTACTTTAATAGATAAAATGACATTTAAAAATACACATACCTAGCAGTGGCCAGTGTGACTCGGTTGGAGCGTCATCCTATACATTGAAAGGTCTTGTGTTTGATACTGGGTCAGGACACATACCCAGGTTGCAGGTTTGATCCCTAGATAGGGTGTGTTCAGGAGATAACCACTCTCACATGGATGTTCAAAGATACTCAGCACTGATACTTAATACTCTTTCCCTCTAAAATCAATAAAAACTTATCCTCATGAGAGGATTATTTTTTTTAGATAAAAAATACACATAACTAATGTTTATGAAAGGAATAATATTTTGATAAGACCTTTGGTGGAAATATTGCTTTATAATTTCCTAGGTTTGAATAAGGGAGGGTATAGCTGCCAAATCCCGGTTTTGTGATTCAATTTTGTACAAGGCTGGTTTTTCATCACCAACAAATGTGAGGTAAAAAACATCTGTGATATTATTCCAGTGTACAGAGTTTATCAGAAATGCGTAGAAAAGTACTCCTAATTTCCCAGTTCATACTCCTTATTCTTTACTCAAAAGGTTTCATCTAAAGTGGATTGGTCTTACAACAGCAGCTTTTCAAGTCATCGGCAGCATCATGAAAATGGTAACCATGAAATGCTTTATCAGGCTGGACTTCATTTCAAACTCCCGCACAGCACAGATCCATTACGTGAATTCAAAGATACCATTTACCTTACCCAGGTAAGGCATTCTCATCCGAGGTTCAAAAGGTTCCTCCAGTTAACATAAAAAAAATCATACAAGTAAAAAGAAAGAAAGTAAGAAAGAAAGAAAGAAAGAAAGAAAGAAAGAAAGAAAGAAAGAAAAGAAATCATACAAATTTTGTAAAACTACTCGTATGTGGTGAAAATTATCTTTCATTTTACTGATTAAGGAGTTCATCTTCTTCAAAATAGATGTATAATGACATGTAAGACTTGAAATAGTTAATTTTTGGCATTTGTCTCTCTTATAAAAATAGCTCAGAAAGTTCTACAAAAATGTATGCATTAAAATGTTTCTGAGAATGCAGACTGGTACAGCCACTGTGGAGAACAGTATGGAGTTTCCTCAAAAAACTAAAAATGGAACTCCCATTTGACCCAGTGATCCTACTCCTAGGAATATATCCCAAGAAACTAGAAACAAACACCAATCAGAAAAAATATATGCACCCTTAAGTTCATAGCAGCATAATTCACCATAGCTAAGATTTGGAAACAGCCTAAGTGCCCATCAGCAGATGAGTAGATTAAAAATTGTGGTACATCTACACAATGGAATACTACACTGCAGTAAAAAAGGAGTTCTTACCATTTGCAACAACATGCATGGAGCTGGAGAGCATTATGCTAAGTGAAATAAGCCAGACAGAGAAAGATAAATATCACATGATCTCACTCATTTATGGAATATAATGAACAACATAAACTGATGAACAAAAACAGATACAAAGACAGAGAAACATTGATCAGAATGTCAAACCTCAGGGAAAGTAGGGGAGGGTGGGGGTAAGGGGAAGAGATCAACCAAAAGACTTGTATGTATGCATATAAGCCTAACCAATGGACATAGACAACATGGGGATAAGGGCATAAATGGGGGGTTGGGGAAGGTAATGGGGGAATAAGAACACATATGTGATACTTTAATTAATAAAGAAATTAAAAAACATGTTTCCCAGCTCAGGATTACTATAATGTTCCTGTAATTAAAACAGTAACATTTCCCAAGGATAAAATGGAACAGTGGGACATAATTGAGTCAAGAAACAGACTCATGTATAATATAGTCACCTGACTTAAGGACACGATATCATTGCAATCTTGTGGGAAGGGACAGTCTTATCAGTGAACAGTGCTCTAGATGGTGGGTATCTTTAGGGAAAAATAAATGAACTGTGACACACTAGAAAAAAGGTAATTTGATCAGTGATTAAAGATTCCACTGTGAAAATAAGTACAATAAGGCTTCTAGGAGAAAACTTAAGAGAATATTTCATTATCTTGGCATAGGGAAAGAGTTCTTCAACAGGACACAAAAACTATAACTGTGAAAGAAAATAATGATAAATTGGATTTTATTAACATGGACATTTGTATATCAATAGCACCATTAAGACAGAGAAAAGGTAATACATATACCTGATAAAAGATTTGTATATTATACAGTAAAGAACTTCTATAAAGCAATAAAAAAAAAGACCGATAACCTACTAAAAAATGGACAAAAGCATCAAATAGGCACTTCACCAAACAAGATATCCAAATGTACAGAAAGTATAGTGAAGTCTGCTCAATTCCATTCTTAATCAAAGAAATGCAAATTAAAGCCATGCCAGGATACCTCTATTCACAGTGTAATTTTAGCACAATGGCTAAAATTAAAAAGATTGACATTACCAACTGTTGGTGAGAGGGTAGGACAGCTGAAACTTTTTTTTTTGAAACTTGTAGATACTGTTAGTAGGAGTGGAAATTTGTTTAACCACTTTGGAAAATGTTATAGCAATTTTTACCCAAGCTAACATTTGCTTACTCTTTGATTCAGCATTTCTAGTTCTAGCTATGTACCCTAGAAAAATGAGTGCATATGTCTTTCAACAGATATCTAAAATAAGTGTTCATAACAACTTTATTCATAATACCCCTAAACTGAAACAACCTAAATATTCTTTAACAGAAGAATTTATAAGCAAATGATGGTATATTTATACAACAAATACTCCACAGCAATAAAAAAAAAACAATGAACTACTGATATAAGCATCAACTTGGGTGAATCTCACAGGCATTATGTTGAGCAAAAGAAACGCTGAAGTTTTTTTTTTTTTAATATATTTTAATGATTTTTTACAGAGAGGAAGGGAGAGAGATAGAAAGTCAGAAACATCGATGAGAGACATCGATCAGCTGCCTCCTGCATGCCCCGCAGTAGAGATGTGCCCACAAGCAAGGTACATGCTCCCAACCGGAATCGAACCTGGGACCTTTCAGTCTGCAAGCCGATGCTCTATCCACTGAGCCAAACCGGTCTCGGCCGAAGTTTTAATATAGACAAAATGAAGCAAGATGATAGAGAGCAAACTAGTGATATCCACTCTTGTGGAAGGGATGGTGCATTACGAATAGGAAAGGGAACAAGGAAACTCCCCTGAGTGCTAAAACTGTTATATCTTGATCTGGGTGCCAGTTACATGGTGTGTACATATGTTAAAAGTCACTGAGTTGTACACTTATGATCTGTGTATGTTACATTTGTACCTTGCTTGACTTCTAAAACAGCTCTATTGAAATATAATTTTTTAAATTAAATCTTTATTATTCAGATTATTACATTTGTTTCTCTTTTTTCCCCTCCATAACTCCCCTCCACTCGGCTCCCACCCCTCCCTCTACCCTTACCTCCCTCCCGTTGACCTCATCCATAGGTGTATGATTTTTGTCCAGTTTCTCCCTGTATACCCCTCACCCCGTTCCCCCGAGAATTATCAGTCCACTCCCTTTCTGTGCTCCTGATTCTATTATATTCACCAGTTTATTCTGTTCATCAAATTTTTAATTCACTTAATTTTTTGATTCACTTGTTGATAGATATGTATTTGTTGTTCATAATTTTTTATTTTTACCTTTTTCTTCTTCCTCTTCTAAAAGAGTACCTTTCAGCATTTTATATAATACTAGTTTGGAGTTGATAAACTCCTTTAGCTTTTTCTTATCTGTGAAGCTCTTTATCTGCCCTTCACTTCTGAATGATAGCTTTGCTGGATAGAGTAATCTTGGTTGTAGGTTCTTGCTATTCATCACTTTGAATATTTCTTGCCACTCTTGTCTGGCTTGCTTCGTTTCTGTTCAGAAATCAGCTGACAGTCGTATGGGTGCTCCCTTGTAGGTAATTAACTATTTTTCTCTTGCTGCTTTTAATATTCTCTCTTTGACTTTTGCTCTTGGTATTTTAATTATGATGTGTCTTGGTGTAGTCCTCTTTGGATTCTTTTTATATGGGGTTCTGTGTGCGTCCCAGTCTTGTAAGTCTATTTCTTCAACCAGATGTGGGAAGTTTTCAGTCATTATTTCTTTAAATAGGTTTTTAGTATCTTGCTCTCTCTTTTCTTCTGGCACCCCCACAATTCTGATGTTGGTACGCTTGAAGCTGTCCCAAGGCTCCTTACATCATCTTCACATTTTTGGATTCTTTTTCCTCTTGCCTTTCCAGTTGAGTGTTTTCTGCTTCTTTATATTTCAAATTTTTGACTTGATTCTTGCCTTTCTCTAGTCTGCTGTTAGATCTCTGTATAATATTTTTTATTTCGGTCAGTGTAT
>JAAGEH010002534.1:6750567-6943456 GCA_011751065.1 Lasiurus cinereus | reverse complement strand
CTTTTCCAAAAAATAGAAGAGGGGAAACTACCCCCTAACTTATTTTTAAGCCATTATTACCTTGGTATTGAACTGGACAAAGATATATAAAGAAAAGCAAACTATAGATAAATATCCCTTATGAATATAGACAGAAAAAATCTTCAACAAAATACTAGCAATTCAAATTCAGCAGCATATAAAAAATTTATGTATCATAATCAACTGCAATTCATTTCATCTCACTAATGCAACAATGGCTCATTATATGAAAGTCAAACAACTGTTAATAGAATAAAGCAAAAAAACACCACAAAACAAAACACAAAAACCCATAGAATCATTTCAATAGATGAAAAAAAAATAATTAAAAAAAAATTCCAGCACAATAATGAAAAATATACCCCAATTAAAAATGGGTAAGAGATTTGAATAGGTATTTCTCCAAAGAAAATGAACAGTAAGTACATGAAAAGATGCTGATTATCATTAGTCACTAAGGAAATGCAAATCAAAACCACAGTGAGGTACATAGATAGTGAGATATCTAGAATTAAAAAAAAGAAAGTAAAAGTACTATTATATATGGAAATGTATTATAGTTATTGACTCACATGGTTATGGAGACTAAAAAGTGCTATAATTTGCCATGTGCAAGATGGGAAACCAGGAAAGCCAGTGATGTAATTCAGTTTGAGTCTGAAGGCCTGAGATCTGAGAGGCCATTGGTGCAAGTCCTGAAATTTGAAGGTCTGAGAACCAGGAGCTCCAATGTTTGAGGGCAGGAGAAGTTGGATGCCCCAATTTAACAAGAGGGAGAGAGAGAATTCGCCCTTTCTCTGCCTATTTAGGCCCTCAACTGAGATGATGCCCATTGACATTCATGAGGACGGATCTTCTTTACTCAATTTACTGAATCACCAGAAACATCCTCATAGACGCACTCAGAAATAATGTTTTACCAGCTATTTGGGCATTCTTTAATTCAGTCACATTTACACAGAAAGTTAACCATCACAGTAAGGATGTGAAGAAATTGGACCTTATATGTTGGGAATGTAAAATGGTACAACTGTTGTGGAAAAGTTTTTCAAAGAGTTAAATATTTAATTATCATAGGGCCCAGAAATTTTACTCTTAGGTATATATCTAAGAAAATGGAAAACATATGTTGACACAAAAGCTTGTACATAAATGTTCATAGCATTGTTCATAATAGCAAAAAAACTAAAACAGTCCAAACATGTATCAACTGATGAATGGATAAGAAATATCTGGTACATATCCATACAATGAAATGTTATTCAGCAATAAAAAGGAATAAAATACTGATACATATACCACGGATGAACCTTGAAAACATGGTAAGTGAAGGAAGCCAGTCACAAAGGGCCACATATGACATTATCACACTTTATAAAATGTTCAGAACAGGCAAACCCATAGAAACAAAGTGGATTAGTGTTTCCAGGAGCAAAGAAGAGGGAAGAAAGAGGAGTGACTGTTAGTCAGTACATTGTTTGTTTTGGGGGTGATGAAAATCTGCTGGAATTAGGTAATGCACAACCAGTAACTATACTGAGACCAAGACATGGAAATAACCAGTGTTCCTTAATAGATCATTAGATAAAGAAGATGTGGTAGATATAAGTAATGGAATACTACTCAGCCATAAGAAAAGATGAAATATTTCTGTTTGCTATAGCATGGATAGGTCTTGAGACTATCATGCTAAGCGATATAAGTCAGACAGAAAAAGTCAAGAACCATATGATTTTACTCACATGTGGGATATAAAACTGAAAGCAACAAATGAATAACAAGACAAACAGAAACTCATAGATGGATGCAGACAACGGGGAGCAGATAGTAAAGGGTAAAAAGTCAAATATATGGTGGAGGAGGATTTGACTTTGGGTAGTAAACACACAATACAATGTACAGATGATCTATATTGTACACTTGAAACATAATTTTATTAACTAATGTCACTCTAATAAATTTAATGTATTGTGTGAATTATATCTTAGTTTAGGACAATGGCTTTCTTGGAAGATTCTTATTGTCAAGATAACTTTAAGTAATTATATAAGGGATATAAATTACATGTGTCAGGAGAACTTAGCCACATGGCTACTCCTAGTTCCAAGAGTTGGAGTGTGATTTTGGAACATGCAGTTCACCTACAAATCTGTTACTCAGATGGAAGGGGAGGATGGGTTTTTGTAGACAGCTGGTAACCTCCATCACAGAGCAGAGCTGGAACTGGAACCTTAGGTCTTTGTGTTCTGGTCCAATTTCTTTTTACCATACCATCTGTTTCTCTAAGAGACTGATTTCATAAGTGTAATCAGGCAAGCTGCTGAATATAGGCATATTTTAGAAACTAAAATAAGATTTGTCTGCTAATATTGGGACTGAGCAACCTTGGAAATGGCTAAACATTTATCTTTAAATATGCAAAGATTGCCCTCTTTTGGAAAGTGTTCATGAGTGTATGAATATAGGTACAATTTTAAAGGGAAAGAGCCAGTTCCAGAGAGAGTCCAGAGATCTAGGATTATACAACTTCCCTTAGAAGAATAGTGGGAAGTGGCCTTGTGTATTTTTTTGAACAAACATGCCATTCATTAGTCCTGACAGGCACCCATTGGTTTGGGTAAATCCAGGTCCATGTTATTGGCACGGCACCATCTGTCTGTTGAGTATACTGCACCATGTAGAGCCCCGAGTACTCGAGGGTCTTGATTTCTCCCCTTTACACTATGTTACGGCATGATAGGCTATCAGTTAGAGCTTGCAAGGGTTAGAAGCTCTGCTTACATTAAAATTTTTTAATTTAAAAATTTAAAGGATTATTCATATTTACCTATTAAATTACAAAAGGTAAATTATAGCAAGGAATTTGGGAACAGAAATAAACAATTATTGCAGGGAGTTCTGAAAATTGTTTAGGGACTGAAAACTCAAATGTTTATAGGCAGGTAATTTTGAATGGATGAGAGTATGATTATTGGGAATCGTGGCAAAACAGATTGTAGAGGCCCTGCCTTAAGACATTAAACAATGACAACATCAACAAGAAACATGAAACACCTGCATGTGGGCCAATTAAAACCCATGTGGGGCTAAGTTTAGCCTGGAGGCCACCAGTTTATGGCAACCGCCTGACTGGATCATAATATAGCAATATGGAACAAGGAGTTTAAAATTTGTCATGTTATTAAAAAGGCAATGCAGGAAGTGAAGAAATTAATTGTGACATAAAATGTTCTTTGCTTTTTTAAAGAAAAAAACTGGTCTATATTTGGAAAATGATTCAAATTATGATATAACTATGTAACTGTTTAAAGCATAGAAACATATAGAAAGTGCCAGCGCATGGAACTATACCTATGTGAAAATTAAGTGAGAGCAGAATGCAAAATTATAAATTTAAATGAGTTATAATGTATGTTAACAAAAATTGGGGGAAAATATGGAGCGATGTAAATAATTTGACAGCCATCAGATTTCTTTTTTCTGAAAAGAAGCTTAAATTCACCATGAAGAAAAAGACAATGCAGGCCATCTCTATGAAAAACATCAGTAAAATATCTAGTTGTCTTTTGGATTAGCTGGAGTATGATTGTTTCAATAGTTATAGCTTTGTCCTATAAAAAAAAGTGGCCATTTTTACCTGAAAGAGATGGCTTGACTACTTTTGCTATAATACACTGATATTTTGTTTCTGCCTTAGAATACTATTTTACTTTTTTCTTCTTCACTCTATTTTATAAATATGGATCCAAAGAAAGTGACTCCAGTCCCAAACTTCTTTTTTTTAATTTAATAAATCTTTATTGTTCAGATTATTACTATTTTTCCTCTTTCCCCCCCATAGCTTCCCTACATACGGTTCCCACCCCACGCTCTGTCCTTATCTCACCTCCCATTGTCCTAATCCATAGGTGCATGATTTTTATCCAGTCTCTATCAGCATCCTCGTCATTCCTTTCCTCTGAGAATTGTCAGTCCACTCCCATTCTGTGCCCCTAATTCTGTTATATTCACAAGTTTATTCTGTTCATCAGATTTTTAATTCACTTGAATTTTAGATTCACTTGTTGATAGATATGTGTTTGTTCATAATTTTTATTTTTACCTTTTTCTTCTTCTTCCTCTTGTTAAAGAGTACCTTTTAGCATTTCATATAATACTGGTTTGAACTCCTTTAGCTTTTTCTTATCTGTGAAGCTCTTTATCTGACCTTCAATTCTGAATGATAGCTTTGCTGGATAGAGTATTCTTGATTGTAGGTTCTTGCTGTTCATCACGTTGAATATTTCTTGCCACTCCCGTCTGGCCTGCATTGTTTCTGTTGAGAAATCATCCCTAGTAGGTAATGAACTGTTTTTCTCTTGCTGCTTTTAATATTCTCTCTTTTTCTTTTGCTCTTGGTATAGTCCCCTTTGGATTCCTTTTATATGGGGTTCTGTGTGCTTCCTGGACTTGTAAGTCTATTTCTTTCACTAGATGTGGGAAGTTTTCAGTCATTATTTCTTTAAGTAGCTTTTCAGTATATTGCTCTCTCTCTTCTTCTGGCACCCCCACAATTCTGATGTTGGTACGCTTGAAGCTGTCCCAGAGGCTCTTTACATTATCTTCACATTTTTGGATTCTTTTCTCTTCTTGCTTTTTCAGTTGAGTGTTTTCTGATTCTTTATATTTCAGATTTTTGACTTGATTCTTACCCTCCTCTAGTCTGCTGTTAGATCTCTGTGTAATATTTTTTATTTCAGTCAGTGTATGTTTAATTTCTAGTTGCTCCTTTTTCATCTCTAGTTGGTCCTTTTTCATCTCCTCTTGGGTCTCGCTAACTTTATCCAACTTTTCTAGGATATTCTTGAAAAACCTTATAAGCGTGGTTTTGAACTCTATATCCAGTCATTTATTTTCCTCCATTTCTTTTGTTTGTGATCCCTTCCCTTGTCTCGGCATTTTCACTATGCTGGGAAAACTTCTGTGTTGGATTCAGCCTTATTATACCAGACTTGCAAAACTGCAAAAGCCTCTCTGTTGAGCTTGGGATGAGTGGAGTCTCAGGGCTTAAGAGACCGCCTTGCCTTCCAGTTGGCCCCTGAGTCTCACATGACTGGGTAATTGCTGGAGTGGTCCCTGTTGCTTGCGCTCTCTTTCTCTCTCTCTTTCGCAGTGCCTCTAGACTGCTCCCCCTCCGGCTCCCCTGCACTCTGGGACCTCACAAGTCTGGGTCCCTAGGATTTTGCCTGAAACTGGGGTTTAATGGAGTTAGAAGTGGCACAGTTGGGGGGGGGGTCTGTCTCCTGCCCACTCGTGAAAGCCAGCAGCACAATCAGAAGTCGGTCCTCTGCATGCAGTGCCATGTGCGCCACCAGACTTCTGATATTTTGCGCCTCCCCTAAATTTCCATGCACTTCTCCCCCTTCACAGTTCAAACTCCCCCTGTATGAGTTTCGGCTAGATCTGGGGTTTAGTGTCATAGGCTAAGGAGTTCAATGCCTTTGAGAGTCTCTGTCTCCCGTCTCCCTCCCGCCAGAGAAAGCCAGCCAGGTTCTCTGGCACCTGCTCAGCTTTTTGGCAGCTCCTCTGGGTCTCTGTGAACCCCTCTCTTTCCTTCTAGTTGTAGAATTTCCACTCCGCCAGATTTCCTGTGGTTCTGGATGATGTCTGTTCTGCCTTTTAGCTGTAGTTTTGAAATTGTTGTGCATGTCAGCAGTTTAGGTGTTCACCAATGCCACCAGTCCCAAACTTTTTGAATGAACCCTTCCTTTAATGCCATTCATGAGGAGGCAAGTCCCTGGGGGTAATGTCAGAATGTTTCAGGTTCTTTGGCTTCAGAAATACCCCAGACTTTGCTTCAGATTCTGGGATTTCCAGAATGTGGCCACAACCCAGAGTGGAGTATCCATGGTGGTTGCCATTCGATGCTTGTGCTTGGCTAGCAGCTCCTGAAATGTCTGAAGGTGACTGGGACCCCGCTCCCCCTGTTGTTACTCATTGGTGTGATGAGGGCCTAACAGTCTTCCTCTTGTGCTCCCTTCTCACACAGCCCATAAAACAGTGGCAGCTTTATCTGGGATAAAGACAGATTTCTTGTCTTTTTGAGCCTCAGGTATAACTGCTACAAGGTCAGGGACTGGATTTTGTGGCATAGGCCAATTATAGCTTGGTTGGTGGGACATTATTTGGAAACTTGGAGTGATTTATAAGAGTTCAGATTCAGCAGCTCTTTGAAACAAAAGTAAAGGTTACTTTCTGTTCTAATGGGGGGCAAGGGTTGATCATGGGTATTGCTCTCAGGTTAGTTTCTGTTGAGATTTCACTTCTTGGTTGCTTCATCGTTACTGAACTTTTTAGAAGTTGCTCCACAACACCAATTTTGTACAATAACTCAACATATCTGTGAATGATTACTCAAGTGACTTAATTCTACTCTGTGCCAGCAATCTAGACCTAGAGGTAGATAAATCACTTTCTTTGGTTGAGCCAAGATGAATGTTTTTGCAAGGATCTTGGCTGGAGATCCTGAGCCTAATTGCAGATGGCTTGACTGACATAAAGCATAGTTCACTGGTCTGTTTTTCTGTGGCATCCCTTCTGACTTAGTGTTAGACTACTGCATTCAGACTGTATTTTGTGGTCATTTTGAGTTGGCCCCATTGCTGCTTTGTGTGTGAGATTCTTAGTTTCTTTAGAGTATATTTGCCTGCAGTCCTCACTGTGGTCCCAGTGATCTGGTTCCTGAATGAGAAGTACATTTCTTTATCTGCTCACAGCTACTGGTGTCTCTTGCTTGGAAGATTTTAATAGCTGGTAAATGGTGTCCCTAAATCCATTCTGCCTCCCTGCAATCCATTCTCCTTTTCGTAGTCAGAGTTGTCTTTTAGAAATACAAATCTGATCTCATCACCCTCTAGCTTAAAAGCTTCTGTGCCTTCTGGTGGCCTTTAGGCTGCACAGAAAAACCTTCCCAGTTCCCCCCTCTTCCTAGCCTCTCTCCAGGGGCTCCCAGTTCTCTGTGCTATGGGCATCTGAGTCTTCTTGTGGTTCTTCACTTGGGCCTTCTCCTTTCACCACACATTGTCCTCTCTGTAGCAAGGTTCTGCTTCTTTCCTTTCCTCTTTCCTCTTCTTTGAGGCTAGTCCTCTCCCCTCAGCTGTGCCCATTTCCCCTAACATCCAAGCTCCTAATATTGCATACCTATTCTCCTTAGCACTCATTTCTGTTTAAAGTTTACCTTTATTTGTGTGACTCTTGGATTAAGACCTGTTTCTACATAAACCAATAAACTCCACAAGTGTGGGCTGTATCTTTTTGGCTGAGAGAGGGACTTATTATTGCCAGCTTATAACACATGCTGTAAGTGCTTATAAATATTTACTAGAGGCTTGGTGCATGAATTGGTGCATAGGTGGGGTCCGGCAGGCCAGGAGGAGGAGCCATAGGAGGTTGGCTGGCCGTCCCCGTCCCCGATCTGGCCAGTTGGCTGGCTGGTTGCAGTGGGTGTCATAGTGACCAGTCGAATGGCCATGATTTCTTCTTGGTTTACCCTTCTGGAATTTTATGGCTCTGCCTCATGTAAGTCATCACTCCATCTATGACTTTTTCCCTAGCCAGCCTACTTCTATCTAAAGGCTCTACCTTTATCTAGTTTTCTCAGCTTTATAAGAAGACATCTGGGCTTAGTCTTCTAGTGACCAGATATGCAAACCTTCTTTCTTCCTCTAAAGCCATCCTTTCCTCTGACTGAGGAATCCTGCATCCCTAACCATTATTCCAGGTTCCCTTGGTGACATCTCCTAATGAACTCTCATTTAGGAGCCTTTCTGAACTACAACTCCAAGCTAGGAGCATGTGACACCCACAGACTCAGCAACAGCATCAATAAAAGAGATTGATTTTTCAATGATAATGACAGTAATTAAGGGTCCTGCATTAATTGGTTTTTGCCTCTTAAACAACAATTAAACTCACTTGTCTCATTGCTGCAGTTACCATCTCTTCTGCCATGACAAAGGAATTGCATTCTTAAGAAATTTTATATTCTCAAAAGTCATGATATAAAAACAATTGCTTGACTAGGAAAAAAAGGGGATAGAGATTGGTCAGGATTAGACTCAAAATAAAGATATTTTTCCTACAGATTTTTTTTCTAATAAAGCTTTAAAAAACAGCTCTGCAAATATTAGTAAAGCCCATCACTGCAAAAACCTTAGTGTTGCACTACATAGAGCATTTGCTCCTGAATAAGTCTTTGTTTTTTATCATTTCTTGCACAGAACCTTTACACCTTTCTGCCTCTTTGATTACCCAATTGCTATAATGAGTCAAACACCAAGCCTCCCAAACCAACCAGCTTTTACAGACAACAGTTTCTCTGATACTAAGCGGGTAGTTCCAGATCTAGTATAATAATGGTATATGTAATGCTTCTCTGATTTATTCCATTTACTTTAAAAATGAACAATCTGTAATTTTCTCAGATCTGAACAGCCCACATCAAACAGTCACACATGTGTTTTAATGTTCACCCGACTCAGGTGATGCAGGCCCAGTGTGTCAAAACAGAAACTGAATTCTACCGCCGCAGTCGCAGCGAGATAGTAGCCGGAAAAGGGCACACCATGGGGGCACTGTATTGGCAGCTGAATGACATCTGGCAGGGTCCTTCCTGGGCCTCTCTGGGTAAGTGTTTCAACATTCCTTGTATGTGTATGAGAGAGAAAGCAATCCTTGTGGAGAGAGGCGCTGAGAAAACCCAGAGGTTGAGGTGAGAAGACAGCAGTTAGTCAATGAACTGGAACCCTCCCCCACTCCCTTCACAGTCTTTCTGGGAGCCTGAGAGGCAGCCTTGCTATGAGTTCTGTGCTGTGCAATGTCACAAAAGCAGGCTAACGTGGGTAGATTCATGCACAGAGATCTGTTGTGTGTCATTATTATTGCTTAGATTTGAATTTATTTAAGAGCCCTTCCAAGGCAAAGGGGCATTTACTTATGCATCTCTTCTTCTGTTTAGGAAACTTCAACCATGTCGAAGGTTGGCCCCACTAACTGTTAAAATGTCCCTTTGCTTGACTCCCATTTAAGACCATGGAGTCATCTTTATTCTGTCCTATTTATCTCTTGAAAGGGGAGGAAGTAGAGTCAGAAGTCCAAGTAGGAAGGGTTCTCAATTGAAGCAGTCCAACTAGCAATAGGTGAGATGACTGGCATGGCACTTTCAGTTTGAATTATTCTGCTTTAGTGCATGCAAAACCATCCAGAAGTAGTGATGAATCTTTGGCCTTCACCAGAGGTGGTTTGAAGCAAAGTTCAATTAATACCAACAAAAGTTTGGGGTCAAAAATGAGGCAAAGCAGTGAAGTAAAAAGGCCATGTTGCTGGGTAAGGCTCATAAGCCAGCTAGGGATACAAGTCTAAAATCCATTCACCACAGGCTTTGATTAGTGCCAGGTCACCTCTTGAGGGGAACTGTAGTTTTGATCAAGTTTATCTGGCTAAGCTCTTTATCAGTTCCAACCAGAAAAAAGGGTATTGGATGAGAATCACAGATAGAGCATGGGGGAATAGCCCTTAACACAGGATGAAGGTATACTGTTTAGAGACACTTGGGCAGTATTTACTTATTACTTACTGGAGGCCCAATCTCGTGAGGAGGTGCCCCACCTTTTGCCTCCCGCCTCCCGCAGCTGCGAGGAGGCGCCCTGCCTCCTCGGATGGCTACCTTTGTGCTCCTTACGGTGCATGCAGTCTCCTGTTGATCAGTCTTTATGGTGTGACAACCATTAGCATATAAGCTCTTTGTTATATAGGTTAGAGGAAGGGAGAGAGAGAGAAACATCCATGTGAGAGCGAAACATCAATCAACTGCCTTCTCCATATATTGAGCTTGCAATCTGGGCATATGCCCTGATCAGGATTTGAACCAGCAACCTTTTGGCACATGGAACGACCAACTGAGCCACACCAGCCAGGGCGATATGTTTTTTAGTTTGTGGGGTTAGTTGCCAACGGGGCACAGCATTCTACAGGTCCTTGGCAACTTGTACATGAGGAACTGCCCTTACTTGTTGGTTGGGTGTTCTCCAGTCGGGACTTGCCAGCCACATTAGTGACAGTGTGTGTTTTGTCTCACTCAGAGGACTTGTGCTCATGGGAACAGAAGAGTTCTAAATCGTTCTTACAAAGGAGTATTCATAACAGGTGTTCACTGCCGGTGCCACTTCTTGTGTGGATAGTAAAAAGGAGAGTGGGCGCCTTGAGCTCTGCAAAGCAAGGAGTCAGCCCTGGGCCCAAAAGACGGCCTGTGGCATGTTTGACTTAACTGTCTGAGCCCCTGTTTCCCATTTGAAAAATGGATGTTAAGGTGTGCCTTACCCAGATGTGAGGATGACATGTGGTAACATTCAGAATGCTCAGAGCCTCAACAAACGTGGGCTCCTGATCTTTGTGGGTCTTCCTTCCACTCTCAGTCTTTAGAATCATGACAGATTCCAACCCACTGGGCCACGTGGGTGATGGTTCTGACTGCCTGACCCTGCCTACCTCCTAACTTTCCTAACTTTTTTAGAATACGGAGGAAAGTGGAAAATGCTTCATTACTTTGCTCGACACTTCTTCGCACCATTGTGGCCAGTGGGTTTTGAGGATAAAGGAGTGTTTTTCGTCTATGGGGTGTCAGATCTTCACTCAAACCATACCATGGCGCTCACTGTAAGTTGATTGGATTTTCTCTCTGTGATAGAGAGTTTTAGATTATTTTGTTAGTTATTTGTTGCTTTTTCTTTGGGGAAATAGAGAAGAGAAATTAATTTGTATCAAAGTGTTTTTAGTGCCTGAAGTAGAAAATGGGCTGTCCCAGAGTCAGCATACCCCTTTTCAGGGTAAAACTGCTGTTTATTTTGTGACTTTAAGTCTTAATGTCTTAGTGATTCAGTTTCCTCATCTGTAAAATGATACCAGTCTATCGTCTTTAAGAAAAATGTTTATTGATTTCAGAGAGGAAGGGAGAAGGAGAGAAACATCAATGATGAGAGAGAATCATGCCCCCCACTTTAGGGGACCAAGCCTGAAACCCAGGCATGTGCCCTGACCAGGAATTGAACCCTGACCTCCATGTTCATAGGTTGATGCTCAACAACTGAGCAACAGCAGCCAGGCAAGCCTATGGTATTTTCTAAAAGGCTTTCTATGGGTAGAGGATAAAAGAATTAGATGCAACTGAATTATAAAGTACCACTTAAATGTAAGCTTACTGATAATTATAGAAAGCAGGAAATAGCTTTATTGAGAATGCATACGTGGAAAAGTAAACTTGGATCGAAAACAATGCTAGGCGAAAAGAAAAGGTAGAAACTCAAGTCTTGGGCTCTACAATTTGGAGGACATTGAGCACAGGCCATGCTTATGGAATAATGACGGTGCCTGGGTACTGTGCTTCATTCAATTCTCACAGCAATCCGTGAAGTTAGTGCTGCTATTATACTCCCATTATGAAGGAAGAAACAGAGACTCTGAGACCCTGATGAACTTGCATAGTTACACAACTAGTACTTGGTGGGGCTGAGGTTAAACCCAGGTTTCCTAGTCTCTTAACCAATCCTGCTATTCTGCCTTTCATCAATGGTTACTACTATTTTCCTCTAAAAAGTGGTAACCCAACAATGTTTGCTTCTGTTCTGTATTGTTTCTCCACAGGTGAGAGTGCACAGGTGGAGTTCCCTGGAGCCTGTGTGCTCTCGCAGGACCCTGAATTTTGTGATGAGAGCAGGGAAGGCTGTCCTCCTCTATCAGGAGCCGGTGTCTGAAATGCTGCAGAGATGTGGGCATTGTACACGGCAAAGTTGTGTGGTCTCCTTTTACCTGTCAACCAAGAGCAAACCCTTGAGCTCAACCAACTATCACTTCCTGTCCTCACTGAAGGAGGCTGAGGGGCTCCAGAAGGCAAACATCACTGTAAGCACCGGTCTGGGGTCACCGTGGCCTTGGGAGCTGCCCTGCTCCGGGGGCAGGCACTCGGCATCTTGCTGTTTGCTAACTTTTTCCTCGAAACCGTTTCCCCAAGGCCTGGAAATTTTGGCTCCTTCCCACTGGAAGCAAAGGCCAAATGGTTTTTATTTCTAATTCAGCATCTGTCAAAAGTTTTTGGTTCCTGCTACTCCTGCTGTCCCATCAGCCCTCCCTTATGGGCTCTCGAAGTGGAGGGAGAGGTGTCAGAGTCTTCAGGGATTCTCTCTCCTTCCCTCTCCTCCCTCTCCCCGCCCCTTCCACCTCAGAGTGCCAAACTTGGTCCTGGGGTTTCAGAGCACCAACCCCGAAGTGTTATTGTTGATGTAAGAAATGGTCAAACCTGTAGAGAATTTTCATAAGAGTTTATTTGAGCCAAATTGATGATTCATGCCAAGGAGCAAGATTTTAAATGCTCCAGAGAATAACAGCTTGGCAGCTTCTTTTATGCATATGAAATTAAGGGGAGGGGGACAAGGAAGATTGCATGAAGGTGGGAGGAAGCAGCACAGGGATTGTGTTACAGGATAGTTAACAAGATTGTGTGCTCTCTGGAGTGATAATACCCTTCCAGGTGAGTACTGCTGGTCTGTCTGTCTGTATGTATTTTAATCTAATCTATCTATCCATAGATAGTTACTGGTTAACAAAATTATATAGGTTTCAAGTGCACAATTCCACAACACATCATCTGTACACTGTATGGTGTGTTCACCATCCCAAGTCGAGTCTCCTTCCATCACTTCTGGTTTTTCAAAGGTGTGTTAACCTAGATACACTGCAATGATGGGCAGAGTTTACTTAAGGTAAAGATAAACCTTTTCCTAAAGACGTTACAGGTGTGGGTGTGACCACCTATCATGACCTGCCCAGTTAGGGACTGATGAGCAGATCCCCCTGTGAAGTTACTTTCCCATTTCTCATCCACTTTATCATCTGTGTTTACAAGTGAGCAAACAAGTCTAGAGGGACTGACACGCTCCAGGAACATGCTCAGGAGGACCACTCTAATTTTGAGATTTTAAGTAGAGTCAATTAATCTTTAAAATTTTCATTCTATGCTCCTTGATTTATTGCTGCAAAGTAGCTTACTTATCAAATCTCTTTATAATTGCCAAGAAAAACAATGGCATGAGCAGGCTGTGTTGTTATAAAAACTGTGCAGCTGGAGAATTTGGAATCTCTTTAGTGGATTGAAACGCTGTCCTTTGTTTTCCTCCTACACATAGTGATTGAAAATATTTTTCTAGAAAGGTCCATTCTCTAGTTTTAGCTGATTTTAAATGTGTCTGACCCTTTACTTCATTGAGAAGCCTTAAGTGGGAGGATTAATTTACTTTAGAAGTAATGATATAGAAATTCTTAATCCTTGATTTGAAAACATATATCTCCTTTCCTAGTAATGAAAGATTCATGTAATGAAATCTAAGTTATCTGTAACAACAAGAAGGAAGTGACATATATTTAAGTAGCTTCTTTCCAGAAAAGAAAAACAAAAACAAAAACAATCCCACTGTGTAGCAGACTAGACCTCGGATTTTGAAAACAATTCTTTTCTCTTTCCTTAGCTAAGCCTTCCTTATCTTGGGATAATGCAGGGTGGGAGAGAAGTAGGACTTCTTTATTTTTCCTACCTCATTTGAATTTCAGTGAGACTTGCCTTTCCTAAAGGGATACCATAACAACAACAACAAAGCATTTATTTCAGGCTTACCATTGGCCAGGCACGTGGGTATCCTGTCCTCAGGTGGATGCCAGACATTTGTTTTCTCTGCCTCCCTGAAGCCAGGGTGCAAGCTTGAGCCCCAGGCTCCATAATCAGATGCATTGAAATGAGATTTCAGGTGGAAGAAGGCAACAAGAGTGAGCAGGTACCAGAGTCGCTTCCGGCCTCAGCCTTGGCAGTGACTGGGGCCTCCAGGCCAGCTGTGTGAATCACATGCTGTGACTTCTTTACTGCAACAGGTGGATGATTGATTTGGGAATCTGACAGCTTCAAGCCTGAATCTCTGACCATCTGCGAGCTACCTAATATACTTTGTTTTCATTTCTGCTTCTTCCACAGTAGGTTTGTTTTATTGTTTGTAGCTCAGAACTCTGAATGGCAGGCAATCAGACAAATGTGTAAGGCTAAGGTTATGTATAGTAAAAATTCTCCTTTGAAATCCTTGATACCACACATAACATGTAATGCCAGACCTATGGTGTGGCATGTACCCATTCTAAGTACTTGTATTTCATGACGAAGGCTGAGCTTGGACGACCAGGTCACACTCATCCATACTCTCTCAGAGAGGCTCTCAAACCCCCGCTTCTAGGGCTGAGCTCAGCCTCACTGTGCACACGCTGCTCGATGCCAAATGACAAGATTTAAACTGTGCGTTTGTTTGCTGATACTGTGTGGGGTTCACACATCTTAAAAGTGCTCATGATTGTAGCTTTGCAGTTCTCTGTAAAGAAGAGAAAGCTCTCATGCTAGACCTTCTGTAGATGCCTGGCAGGCTGCTGTCTAGGTTTCTGGGTCTTTTCGGAGGAGTAGGAGGTGAGCTCCAGGTTGTGCTCTGTGGCTGGCTCCAGATAGATCCTGAGAAAGTCATTAAATGGCCCAGCAGTTATGCAAAAATGTTCCTCTCTCGATGATACCCTGAGAAACACTGTAAATGATATAAAGCTTTGAGCTTCTCATGAAATAGTCTCTCCAATAATAGGAGACCACACATTTCTGCACTTGGTTGGAGATTACAATTTTGGTCATTTCCCAGAGCCTTAACACATTCCCATGTATGTGTCAATATCTGACACAGTGCATGGAATGAATGACTTTAGTGGCTGGTGAACCAAAGCTGTAGGAAATATACTCCCTGTTAGGCACACATAAACACGCTCTGATAGGCGTCGGGTATGGAACGAAGAGCTCATCTCTCATCCTTCACTTCATTTATCTTTTTCCTTCAGGCCATCATCTCTCAGTACAAGAACACCTTTGTGTTTGACCTGGAAACCTCAGCGGTGGCGCCCTTTGTGTGGTTGGATGTAGGGAGCATCCCAGGGAGATTCAGCGACAATGGTTTCCTCATGACTAAGAAGATGCGCACTGTATTCTTTTACCCCTGGAGGCCCACAAGCAAGAGTGAGTTGGAGGAATCTCTTCATGTGACTTCCTTGGCTGATATTTACTAAGGGAATCCAGCTACTTTCAAAAGCACTTCTGAGCCACCTGCAAGAGCTACAGGCAGCCAGAGACTAGCGAAGGAGCCGGAAGCAGTCTGCCTGCTGCCAAGCCTCTGATGCATCGCTCCCAGGGGTGTGCACAGCCCTCTCAGGAAAGGCTGTGTACTCGGGGCCCCTCCAGCCAGCTGTGCCAGGTCGGTGTTGTGAGGTTTCCCCTTTAGCTTCACTACCACATGAGCCAGTTATAACCTAACTGCCCCTCCCTACCCAGAGAAGGATGTCGGCACAGGCCAGCCTCTGGGGAACCACAGGAACATGACCATAGGGCTTCCGATTTGGCTCAATTCAAGGAGCTTTTCAATTCAGAGGAGTTAGATTTAGACTGTTGACTCTGGCAGAAAAGTGGTGTTCTTTTTAATTTGGGTTTAAATCATTTTACCTCGATTGATTAATTATAAGAGGCTACACATTCCTTTATTACACATGATCATGTTCATAAAATTACACTGATAAAGCAAATGGGGAAAATTGTTAATAAATTGTAATAATTTGGTAAATGTTTATAGGGATTTTTTGGTACTGCTTTTGCAACGTTTTATAAGTTTGAAATCATATAAAAAATTAAAATGTACATACATTGCATTAAGTGGCTTATTGTATCTGTGGTTTATTTAATCATTCCATAAACATTCAGTTGTGCCCTGTACTGTGCTGGCCATTAAATTTCCATTTAGCTCTGGCCAAGTTTTTATTCTAGTTGATAAACTAGGAGAGTTTGGAGAATTGACCAAGATAATTGAGGGCTTTTCTCTGTGAAGAATCATATTGGTTTTTACAAAATGGACCATCATTGAGAGTTTAGCTTTAAAATCAAGACTGATTAGGTAATAGATTTGGTTTTAATAATGAGAAGTTTGAGATATGGTTCAGTAACAAAAAAGAAAAGAAATGCAGATAATCCAGGCCTTTCATTCAATATTTAAGAGTTTCCTCATTTTATGTTGTTATTTACATATACATTGAGTGGCCAAATTATTATGATCTCTGAATGCATAATAATCTGGCCACTCTATGTACATCCTATATAATAAAAGGCTAATATGCAAATTGTCCCCTCAACCAGGAGTTCAACCAGCAGGCAGGCTGGCCAACCGCCCATGTCCCCTTCCCCTGGCCAGGCTGGCTGGACCCCACCCATACACGAATTCATGCACCGGGCCTCTAATACACACACACACACACACACACACACACGCGCGCGCGCGCATGCACGCGCACACACACACATACACAGAGTGACCAGATTATTATGATCTCTGAATGCACAATAATCTGGCCACTCAGTATGTGTGTATCTATGATAATAAAAGGGTAATATGCAAATTAGTCATGACACTCTCACAGTAACAACCGAACAGCAGGCTGCATGGGGTGACAAGGCTGGCAGGGAGTTAGTAAGGGATGACCAAACGATTGAGCAGCAGGCTGCTTGGGGTGACCAGGCAGGCAAAGGGGTTTGGGAGGGATGACCAAATGACTGACCAGCAGGCTGTGTGGGGTGACCAGGCTGTCAGGGGGTGTGGGGGCGGGGGGGCAGTGAGGGGCAACCAAGCCAGCAGAAGGAGGCAGTGAGGTGTGACTAGGCCAGCAGAGGGAGGCAGTGAGGGGCAACCAGGCCAGCAGGGGGGGCAGTTGGGGGAACCAAGCTGGCAGGGGGTGGGCAGTGAGGGATGACCAGGCCAGCAGCGGGGGGCGGCGCAGTTGGGGGTGACCAGGCTGGCGGCGGGGGATGGGGAGAAAGTTGGGGGCAATCAGGCCAGCAGGCAGAGGCAGTTAGGGATAATCAGGCTGGCAGGCAGGTGAGCAATTAGGAGCCAGTGGTCCCAGATTATGAGAGAGATGTCCAACTGCTGGTTTAAACCATCAGTTGGACATCCCCCAAGGCATCCTGGATTGGAGATGGTGCAGGCTAGGCTGAAGGGACCCCCTCACCCATGCACAAATTTCATGTTCGAGCTTCTAGTCCTATCTAATAAGAGCCTAATATGCTAAGTGTCCAACCATTCGTTTGACCGTTTAACCAGTCTCTATGATGCGCACTGACCACCAGGAGGTAGACACTTCAACCAGTAGGTTAGCTTGCTGCTGGGGTCCAGCTGATTGGGACTGGCAAGACTAGTGGACATGCCCCAGAGCCAACCTCCTGTGGTCCCCACCCATGCACAAATTCATGCACCAGGCCTCTAATATCTCTCTCTCTCTCTCTCTCTCTCTCTCTCTCTCTCTCTCTCTCTCACACACACACACACACACACACACACACACACACACACTGAGTGACCAGATTATTGTGCATTCAGAGATCATAATAATCTGGCCACTCAGTGTATATATGAATCTTATGAGGGTCTGGGACTCAGAAGATTCTTACTCTGGTAAATATTACTGGTACATCATTTTCTTGTCATTGTTGAAATCCCGTTTTATCACACTGCTGCTGGGGGACAGGAGGATACTCTTCTCCATAAAACTAGAGAATATTCTCTGCCAGGTGCCCTGTGAGGCTTCAAAGTTGTTGAGCCAGAATTTACATCACAATTCTGCCTTACCTAGTTCTGTGAACTTGATCAAGTTATTTCACTTCTGTGTTTAGCTTTCTTCTGGTAAAATGGGAATAAACACTCACCTTGTAAGTTTGTTTTAAGGAATAAACTAAAAAAATTTAGCTGAAGGAATGTAAATGGAATATACTGGAGTGTGTGCCCTAGAGATTGCAGGGTTTCCAGCCACACTTCCCTGGATCAGAATCCAGGGTCTGAGACTTATTGTCTGTGTGACCTTGGGCAACCCCTTGACCTTCTGGACTTCAGTTTTCTCATCTGTAAAATGGAGCTAATAATCTCTAACCATCAAAGGGAGGACTAAACAGAATGTGGAACAAAATATGTGCTAAGTAAATGGTGGTAGTACTTTTTAAACATAATAGGCATTGTCACTCAATCAGTCCATGAAGCTATAGCAAAAATGAAGTGAATAAAGGTGAATATATTTTAAAAAATTTAAGAGTTGAAAAGGATATCAGAGAAGAATGAATTTTTAAAGGAAGAATACATTAATGAATAGGCATAAGTATATGTTGGCTACAACTTATAAAAGAAGAGAGATGTGCTATATACCCATTATTTCTGCAAGAGAATAGTAATGTCCAGCACATTTTCCCACAGTTCATGTGTGGCACCATGGTTAGTCATATCTGCCATGTTAATAGATTCCTTTTGCCACATTTACTGGAACAGTCTGATGTACTTACTCTTGGGTTTGGATTTCTGAGATGGCTTTCCTGTTACAGTTATGTAAACATTTATAGAGCAATTGGGAAGATGGGGTTCAGAGCACATTCTGGAGAGAGGGAGAGGGAGAGGAAAAGGGAGAGGGAGAGGGAGAGGGAGAGGGAGAGGGAGAGAAACAGAGAGGCCAGTTCACAGGATTACATCTTCCCATTTTAGAATGAAGAAGACAATAGAAATGGTAATATTCTCATTCACATTCACCGTAACTTTTTATTTTTTTCTCTTACTTGACTTTTCATTGTGAGAGGTTTTTAAACCATGGGAAGTCACTTGGAAATAAAAAGGAAGGCTTTGTTCTCTGTTGGAATGAAAGGGGACTGAAGAGCAGGAGAAATAAAGATATGTTTCCCAAGCATTCCTGAAGTGACAGGAGGAACACTCTCTTGGGCTACCTCTGGCTCTCAGATATGAAACTTATTTCCCAACTGGGTAAGATTTAAGGAGAAAGACAAGCAGACATTGTTTGTGTGGGAAATTCAAAGCATTAAAAAATATCCCTGGAGTCTACCTTGACTGTGAATACAATCTTATCAATTCAGTAAGCACATAAAATAAGAAGGGTCATGCAGAAAAGGTATTTAGAAATATTTCCAAGTCAGTAGGGGGAGGGGAGTGGGGAGAATTCTTGTTTTTCTACTGACTTATAGGAGGCTATGAACCAGAGTGATGCTGTACAAAACCCTAAAAGATAGACAGAATCAGTGCTCTGACTCTGAAAACTGTTTAACTTAAAGATGTATTTATTCATTTACCGAGCATTAACTGAGGACCACTAAGAGCAGGCATTGTTCCTGTCCCTGGGGTTTCTCAGTGAAAAAAGACTGACCCATCTTTGCTCTCATGGACGGCATGTTACAGTTGGTGGCAAGTCCTGTAAGTGTGACCAATAAGCCACATGTGGGCTGACCTGCCAAGACATCTTGGAGCCCTCAGTAGGGGCCAAACAGTAAATGGGCTTTGCAGAAGTAAGGGCATTGCCTCCTCGAGCCATGTGTTGTCACTACCTCTCCTTATCTCTGTCTACGTGGGTTACTGAATCCTGCCACGAAAAAAATGTTTGTGACAAACACATAGCTGAACCCCTTAGGTCAGGTCTCAGACCTTACAGAGGATTTAGGTAAGCACCAACTTCTCTCACATTATGCCCTGCAGTGAGCGAGTACCAAGAATGACAGCAACACCCAGTGATTTAGAATTCCTGGGAAAGGGGATGTCGGGATCATGGACATTTCTGATTGAGAACTAGTACTCATCTCTGCCTCGTAATGTGTGTAAGAACAACCCTCTCTTCTTTTTCTATTGTGTTATGGTTATGGCATTTGTACAACTTCCTGGCTCTTGGGAAACAATTCAGATGTTCCCAATAGTTGGAGCAGACAGTATTGGTCAGCCACCCCAGAGCCACATGTGCCTCTGCTCTGTTAATAGAGGTGGCTCTGTGTCCAGCCCCAGACACTAACTCATAATCGGCTGTACGAATTCAATTCTGCCTCACAAGAGCAGTGATTTCCTCCTAGAGCAGTGGTTCCCAACCTTTTTTTGGTCATGCCCCACATAAGCATCTCTAAAATCCTGATGCCCCTTCTATGATATATAATTCTTACTATTCAAAAAGTGAACTATTTATGTGGAGAAAGCCTAAAAGGCCATTAACTTTATCTAAAAAAGCTTCCAAAAGAACATGGCATCCATGAAAGAGAAAAATAAAAGAACAAAAGGACAGTTGAAGTACTGAAGAAGAAATCACTAAGACATTGTTTAAATAATAATAATAATAATAATAATATGAAGTGATATAAAAAATAGCAAATAAAGTTTCAAAACAGGTGTACTGGATACTAATGCAGATTATTTTCAATAGAGGGGTTACACATATGTTGATATATATGTGATTTGATATGTATGCTATTTTGTTGTATTGACAACAAGCTTCAAAACTTCATATGTCAAATTTTCTGAATGTGTTAACATCATAGATATTTTTATGCTTAAAAATGTCGAATTTCATGCCAAAAAAAATAGCATTTGCAGTAAGTTTTAATTCATTACTTTATTTTGAAGAAAACTGCTGCTGAATACTTCAGGAAGATTATGGTGAACATATTCCATCTCAAGATACTTGAGAATGCTGGTTTAAACTCTTTAAAAGTGATGATTTCGATGTGAAAGACAAAGAACATCCAGGTCAACAGAAAAAGTTTGAAGACCAATAATTACAAGCATTTTTGAATGAGAATTCATGTCAAACTCAAAAACAACTTGCAGAAAGATTAACGTTGCTCATCAAAAAGTTTCCAAACATTTGCAAGCAATGGGAAAGATTTTAAAGGAAGGAAAATGGGTGCCACATCAACTGAATGAAAGACAAATGGAAAACCAAAATGTCATCAGTAAAATGTTGTTTCAACAGCACAAAAGAAAGTCTTTTTTGCATAGAATTGTGACTGGCAATGAAAAGTGGATTTGAGAATCCCAAATGCACAAAATCATGGGTTGACCCATTAGCACTATTAACCGGTTAATAATTAATCTGCATTACTAACTGGTAAATGGTAATTCTGCATTATTAATCGGTTGGTGATAAAATTACATTATTAACCAGTAAATGGTAAATCCACACTACTAACCAGTTGGTAATAAATCCACATTTTTAACTAGTAAATGGTAAATCTGCATTATTAACCAGTTAGTAGCGCTAGATACACATTTCCTCCACCTTTCAGGTAATTTGTGGATATTATCCAATAGAACTTTTCTTGTTTTGAGGCAAACTATTCAGAGACCAAATTTCCCACTTCTTCGTGCATTTTGAAGTGCTGCTCAGAAAATGCGTGTGCCATCCACCAAAACAAGTGGTAATCTGAAGGAGCAAGGTCTGGTGAAAACAGCAGGTGGGTTAATACTTCCCAGGCAAGATCTTTTAATGTGTCTTTAACTGATTTTGAAGAATGTGATGGTGCATTATCATGAAGCAAAATTACTTTGCCATGTCTTCTGGTCCATTCTGGTTGTTTCATGATCAAAGCATGGGTTCAAATTGATTATTTGTTGTCAGTATTAACGGTTTCACCTGGCTTTAGAAGCTCATAATACACCACACTTTCCTGATCCCACAAAACACAGAGTATTGTCTTCTTTCCGAAGCAATTTGGCCTTTCAGTCGATGTTGATAGTTGATCTGGATCAACCCATGATTTTGTACATTTGGGATACTCAAATAAATCCACTTTCCATTGCCAGTCACAATTCAATGCAAAAAAGACTTTTTTTCGTGCCATTGAAGCAACATTTTACTGATGAATTTTCAGTTTTCCATTTGTCTTTCATTCAGTTGATGTGGCATCCATTCCTTCCTTTAAATTCTTTCCCATTGCTTGCAAATCTTTGGAAACTTTTTGATGAGCAACGTTTAATCTTTCTGCAAGTTGTTTTTGAGTTTGACATGAATTCTCATTCAATAATGCTTGTAATTGTTGGTCTTCAAACTTTTTTCCATTGACCTGGATATTCTTTGTCTTTCACATCGAAATCATCAATTTTAAAGAGTTTAAACCAGCACTCACAAGTATCTTGAGATGGAATATGTTCACCATAAGCTTCCTGAAGTATTTAGCAGCAGTTTTCTTCAAAATAAAGTAATAAATTAAAACTTTCCACAAATGCTGTTTTTTTTTTCTTGGCACAAAATTCGACATTTTTTAAAATTAATTTTTAATACATATCTCCCCATTGCACCCCCTCCCTCCCAGGCATTCCCCAACCCCCCAGTGTCTGTGTTCATTGGTTAAGCTTATATGCATGCATACAAGTCCTTTGATTGATCTCTTATCTACCTCACCTAACCTTAATCTTCCTGCTGTAATTTCACAGTCTGTTTGATGCTTTACTGCCTCTGTATCTATCCTTTTGTTCATCAGTTTATAATATTCTTTATTATCCACAAATGAGTGAGATCATGTAATGCTTCTCCTTCATTGACTAGCTTATTTCACTTAGCATAAGGCTCTCCAGTTCCAACCAGGTTGCTGCAAATGGTAAGTATTCCTTCTTTTTAATGGCAGCATAGAATTCCATTGTGTAGATGTACCACAGTTTTCTGATCCACTCATCTGCTGACGGGCACCTAGGCTGTTTCCAAATTGTAGCTATTCTAAATTGTGCTGCTATGAACATAGAGGTGCATAAATCCTTTCTGATTGGTGTTTGTGATTTCTTAGGATAAATTCCTAAGAGTGGGATTACAGGGTCAAATGGGAGATCCATTTTTAGTTTTTTGAGGAAACTCCATACTGTTCTCCACATTGGCTGCACCAGTATGCATTCCCATCAACAGTGCACAAGGGTTCTTTTTTCTCCGCATCGTCACCAACACTTGACGTTTGTTGATTTGTTGATGATTGCCATTCTGACAGGTGTAAGATGGTATCACATTGTCGTTTTGATTTGCATCTCTCGGATAATTAGTGATTTTGAACATGTTTTCATGGGTCTCTTGCCCTTCCTTCTGTCGTCTTTCGAAAAGGTTTAGGTCCATTGCCCATTTTTTTATTGGATCGTTTATCTTCCTTTTATTAAGTTGTATAAGTTGGCTGTAGATGTTGGAGATTAAACCTTTATCAGTGATAACATTTGCAAATATGTTCTCCCATACAGTGGTCTTTCTTGTTGTTTTGTTGATGGTTTCTTTTGCTGTGCAAAAGTTTTTGTTTTGATGTAGTCCCATTTGTTTATTTTTTCTTTAGCTTCAATTGCCTTTGGAGCAGTATCAGTGAAGAAGTTCTTTCAGCATATATCTGAGATTGTGCTGCCTGTGGATTCCTCTAGTATTTTTATGGTTTCCCTTCTAATGTTTAAGTCCTGTAACCATTTTGAGTTTATTTTTGTATTTGGTGTAAGTTGGTGGTCCAGTTTCATTTTTCTTTTTTTTGCATGTATCTGTCCAATTTTCCCAACACCATTTATTGAAGAGGCTATCTTGGCTCCATTGTATGCTCATGCCTCCTTTGTCAAATATTAGTTGAGCATAGTGGTTTGGGTGGATATCTGGGTTCTCTATTCTATTCCATTGGTCTACATGTCTGTTCTTGTGCCAGTACCAGGCTGTTTTGAGAGCAGTTGCTTTGTAATAAGCTTTAAATCTGGTATTGAGATCCCACCTACTTTATTCTTCTTTCTCAGGATTGCTGTAGCTATCTGTGGTCTTTTTTTGTTCCAGATGAATCTATGAAGAATTCTTCCTAGGTCTGTGAAATATGTCGTTGGTATTTTAATGGGTAGTGCATTGAATCTATAGATTACTTTGGGTAGTATGGACATTTTAATGATGTTGATTCCCCAAATCAATGAGCATGGTATGCTCTTCCATCTGTTAACATCTTCCTCTATCTCCTTTTTCAGTGTCCTGTAGTTTTCTACATATAGGTCTTTTACCTCTTTAGTTAGGTTTATTCCTAGGTATCTTAATTTTTTTGGTGTAATGGTAAATGGGATTGCTTTTTGAGTCTCTCTTTCTGTAATTTCACTATTAGTGTATAGAAATGCCACAGACTTCTTAGCATTAATTTTGTATCCTGCTACATTGCCAAATTCATTAATTAAGTCAATTAGTTTTGTAATGGAGTCCTTTGGTTTTTTTATGTACAGTATCATGTCATCTGCAAATAAGGACAGCTTTACTTCTTCTTTTCCAATTTGGATGCCTTTTATTTCTTCTTCTTGTCTAATTGCAATGGCTTATACTTCCAGTACTATGTCGAACAGGAGAGGTGAGAGTGGGCATCCCTGTCTTGTTCCTGTTCTTAGGGGAAATGGATTTAGTTTTTGCCCATTGAGTATGATGTTAGCTGTGGGTTTATCATATATGGCTTTTATGATGTTGAGGTATGATCCTTCCATTCACACTTTGCTGAGAGTTTTTATCAAGAAAGGGTGTTGGATTTTGTGAAATGCTTTTTCTGCATCAATTGATATGACTATGTGCTTTTTATCTCTCAATTTGTTTATGTGATGTATCACGTTTATTGATTTGCAGATATTGTACCATCCCTGCATTCCTGGGATGAGTCCTACTTGGTCATGGTGTATGATCTTTCTGATGTACTGCTGAATCCGATTTGCTAGAATTTTGTTGAGGATTTTGGCATATATGTTTATGAGAGAGATTGGCCTATAATTTTCTTTTATTGTGTTGTCTTTATCTGGTTTTGGTATTAGGGTGATGCTGGCTTCATAGAAGGTGTTTGGAAGTGTTCCTTCTTCTTGAATGTTTTTGAATAGTATGAGGAGGATAGGTTTTAATTCTTCCTTGAATGTTTGGTAAAACTCTCCTCTATAGCCATCTGGTCCCGGGCTTTTATTTGCTGGAAGCTTTTTGATGACTGCTTCAATTTCTTCCATAGTTGTTGGACTATTGAGATGTTTAGATTCTTTCTGATTGAGTTTTGGAAGGTTATATTTTTCTAGGAAAATGTCCATTTCTTGCAGGTTGTCCAATTTGTTGGAATAGAGTTGTTCATAGTATTTTTTAACAATCATTGTATTTCCGCAGGGTCTATTGTTATTTCTCCTCTTTCATTTCTGATTTTGTTTATTTGAGTATTCTTTCTTTGCTTCTTGGTGAGCCTGGCTAGAGGTCCATCAATCTTGTTTATCCTTTCAAAGAACCAGCTCTTTGTTTTGTTGATCTTTTGAATTGTTTCTTTGGTCCCCAAGTTGTTTATCTCCGCTCTGATCTTCACTATTTCCTTCCTTCTGAGTACACTGGGCTTTTCTTGTTCCTCTCATTCTAGCTCTTTGAGTTGTAGGGTTAGGTAATTTATTACCATTGTTTCCTGTTTTTTGCAGTAGGCTTATAGGGCTATGAACTTCCCTCTCAAGACTGTTTTCACTGTGTCCCATAAATTTTGTATTGTTGTGTTGTCATTGTCATTTGTTGTCATGATGTTTTTTTATTTCTTCCTTGATCTCTTTGCTTACCCAGTCGTTGATTAATAGAATGCTGTTTAGACTCCATGTGTTTGATTTCTTTCTATTGTTTTTATTACAGTTGATTACCAGTTTTATGCCATTGTGTTCTGAGAAAATGCTTGATATGATTTCTATCTTCTTGAATTTGAAGAGACTATTCTTATGACCCAACATATGATGATCTATCTTTGAAAATGACCCATGTGCACTAGAGAAGAATGTATATTCTGTGGCTTTGGGGTGAAATATTCTGAAGATGTCAATTAATTCCATCTGGTCTAGTGAGTCATTTAGGATTGATGTTTCTTTGCTGATTTTTTGTTTAGAGGATTTGTCCAGTGGTTACAGTGAGGTATTAACGTCTCCTACTATGATTCTATTGCTGTCAATCTCTCCCTTAATATCCTCCAGGAGCTTTTTTTTAATGTATTTAGGTGCTCCTATATTGGGTGCGTATATGTTTACCAGAGTTATTTCTTCTTGTTGGATTACTCCCTTTAGTATTATGAAGTGGCCTTCTTTATCTCTTGTTATGTCCTTCACTTTGAGATCTAATTTGTCAGATATAAGTATTGCAATCCCAGTTTTTTTTTCATTTCCATTTGCCTGACATACTATCTTCCATCCCTTCACCCTCAATCTGTGTGCATCTCTTTTCCTGAGGTGGGTTTTTTGTAGACAGCAGATATGTGGATCATGTTTTCTTATCCAATTGATTACCCTATGTCTCTTGATTGGAGCATTTAATCCATTTACATTTAAAGTTATTATTGATAGGTACTTAACTGTCGCCATTTTTAGTCTTTAGCCCAGAGTTCCTTCTTTGCTTCCTATTTCTTTTTATTACAGCAGACCCTTTAACATTTCTTGCATTGCTGGTTTGGTGGTAATATAGTCCCTTAGTCCTTTTTTGTCTGTGAAACTTCTGATTTCACCTTCAGTTTTGTTTGAAAGCCTTGCAGAGTACTGTATTCTTGGATTCAGACCCTTCTTTTGCATTACTTTGTATATTTCATTCCATTCCCTTCTGGCCTGATGAGTTTCTGTTGAAAAATCAGTAGCTAGTCTTATGGGATTCCTTTGTAGGTAACTTTCTGTTCCTCTCTAGCTGCTTTTAAGATTCTTATTTTGTCGTTGGTGTTTGCCAATTTAATTATAATGTGCCTTGATGTCGGTTTTGTGGGGTTAATTTTGCTTGGGACTCTGTGAGCTTCTTGGATTTGTGTGGGTTTTTTTCTTTCCTATATTGGGGAAATTTTCTGTCATTATTTCTTCAAACAGGTTCTCTAATCCTTGTTCAGTTTCCACTCTTTCTGGAACCCCAATTATGTGGATGTTGTTTTGTTTCGTGTTATCTCAAAGTTCCCTTAGGCTCTCCTCTTGCTTTTTAATTTTTTTTTCTAGAAGCTGCTGTACTTGGGTATTTTTTCCTACCGTGTCTTCTAGCTCACTGATGCGGTCCTCTGCTTCTTCTAGTCTACTTTTAATGCTTTCTATTGAGTTCTTCAAAGCAGTGATGTCATTTTTTATATCTTCATGCATTTCTTCTTGCTTCTTCTTCATTTCCTCTTGGGTCTTCTTCATTTCCTCTTGGCTGTTACTCATATTGTCGAATTTGTCTTCCATTCTTTTCATCCACCTTATGATCATTTCTCTGATCGCTTTCTCTGGCAGTCTTATTTCTGCTTCTATTTTGTTTACTTCCTTTTCTGGTGATACCTGCCTATCTGTCATATGCGGGCTGTTTCTTCTTCTGCCCATGGTCTTTCTTCTCTGGGTGTCTGGTTATGTAGTTCTCTCTCCTACGTTGATTCAAAGGCACAAACTACAACATGACCTGGTACAGCACACAAGGCACTAAACACAAATGTATTCACGATGTTAATAATCACCAATAAGGTGATCACCAATGAAAGACAAATTAGGGGTAATTAGAGAAAGAAGAAGAGGAAAATGAGGGAAAAAGAAAGGAAAGAAGTGCCAAAATCAAATTGGGAGAGGGGGAAAAAAATAGGTAAATAAATGAACAAAAAATAAAATAAAATAAAAGATAAAAATAAGCAGAAGAAGAAAAAGAAAAGAGAAAGAAAAACAAAGTCAGAGAGAAAAGAAAGCAGATAAGAGAGAAAAGGTGAAGAAAATATTGATGTCAGGAGAAAACTCCAATAGAACAGTCACTAATCCCAATAAAGGCCAGCAAACAGTACCTAGAGATTAATACAAAGTACAAATAACAACCAGTATTGAGGGAGACGAAGGAAAAGAGAGGTAAAAAACAAAGCAGGCAAAAAGCAACATAAAACAAGTAGAATAAAACAATCTCACGAAAAAGTACAAAAAATCGATATAATCACTGTTCAGGCAAATAGCACCAAAAGGACATAGAGAAAAAACAACTTTTTGGCTAGTGAAGACAAGAAGAGAGAGGTTTGTGTGGACTTCAAGTAGGGGATTTGAAATTAGATATATAAGTGGGGTGAAATTTTAACTAGGTAAATAGAAGGAATAGGGAGAATCTAAAGTTGGAAAAGGGAAAGAGAAATAAGACAACAAAATGGGGAAAGTTAGGAGGAAAGTGTTGGCATAAAGGTAGAGTTGAGATGGAGTAAAATTATGCTAAAGGAAAGATGAAAATAGAATGTAGAACTCTAATCCCGAAGTAAAATAAAGAGAAAACAAAATGACACTTGTTTTTTTCCAAAAAGGTAAAATACTAATAGTAGTTGAAAACAAAAATGTAATAATTAAAAAGGTAAAATCAATTGAGCCGGAAAGAAAAAAAATAGTTTTTTAAATAAAATATGTAAAAATGAAAAATAAAAAATATATTTTTAAAAAAGAAAAAAAGAAAAAGGAAAAAAGAAAAAAAAATAGAATGGTCATTCACTTCCACTATTGTTCTGCTTGGCACTTCTGTTTCCCAGTAGGGAAGATATTACAGTTTCCTGTGTTCCATTGTTGGTGTTTTAATCTTTTTATTCTTTTGTGGTTATTGAAGAGTCAATTTGTGTGTCATCCACTGGGTGGCAGTGTTTCAGAATTGACCTCTGAGACAAAGCACAGGACCTCTCTAGGCTGTGCTCAGATCCTGCTACTCTGTGGTTCTCAAAACCGGTTTGTGGGGATTTTGCAGCCCGGACACTGTAATAACTCCCAGGCTGTGTCCCTCTGCCTCAGATCAAAACAAGTCGTTTTCCAGAGCTCCCCTCTGTCAACAGCTCAGATAGTTTGCCTCCACACTTAGGGATCATGCCCTGCCCCACCTCCGTGGACCCCTCCAGAGGCAGCTTTCCCACAGCCCGGTTCCCACAGTGTGCGTCTCTGTGTTTTGCGGGGCAGGAGACCTCACCTTATCCCAGGTGAAATCTGACCTTTCCGTGTGCCGTGTGGATCTCTGAATCCGCCACGTGTCTGTGCCGATTGGAGAGCGGTGTTCTGGGTCCCTGGCTGTTCGGTGGGTGCTTCAGCCACAGCTTTCAGACCGCCGCAGACATCCACCTCCCTCTGCAAGATGGCGTGGTCTCTGCGTTCGCGCTGGTGGCTCCAGCAGACATAAACCCCATGGCAGTGGAGCTGCCTGGCCAGGAGAGCCCCGTCCAGCAGTTCCCCGCCTTCTCCTGGAGGATGACTGACTCTTAACTTGCCAACAAACACTTCCAGTGCGACTCTCAGCTGCTCTCTCCCTCTGCCCAGCGACAAAGCTCCAGACGCATCCGTCTATTCCACCGCCATTTTCTAAAGCCTGCAAGTTACTCAAATTCGACATTTTTAAGCACAAAAATATCTATGATGTTAACACATTCAGAATATTTGACATATGAAGTTTTGAAATTTGTTGTCAATACAACAAATCAGCATACATATCAAATTGCATATATATCAACATATATGTAACTCCATCTATTGAAAAAAATCTGCATTAGTAACCAATACACCTTATATATTTATATACTGTATATGAGGCCATAAGAATTGCAAAAAATTCACTGTTAATAACTCATTCTCAAATTGCTCCCCTTACAAATCAAATTGCCGCCTGTGGGGCATGTGCTCCACATTGGGAACCACTGGTCTAGGGTTAGGCATATTATCCAATTCTGGAAAATGAAACATAAGTTGACACTTAATGTGGAGTTGTCAGGATGGGTTTTCCTGACTGATATGAAAGAGACCTGAGCAAGGACTCTCTCCTCTTGAGTGAAGTTGAGAAGGTTCTGTGTGAAAAACTGATCTTTGGACGTGCTGCAGCCTTTTCATGACCTTGAGGAAACATTATTGAGTGGAAGAATGTCAGATATGTTGAAAAGTTGAACTAACCCTGTAATTATCTGACTCTGGACTTTTTATAAAAAAAATACTCTGGCCCTATTATGTCATCCAGTGGTAGTCTGATTTTATAACCTAAAGCACTCTGATTGATACAGTAGTAAAAGGTATGGATGTTAAAAACAGATATATTTACATTGACATTCCAGATTCACTGCTAGTAGGTTGTTGGGCATTGCGTATACTAGTAAGTTGTTGAGTCTTTCTGTGCCTTGGTTTCTTTATCTTTAAAAATGGGGTAATAATAACTCATAGATTAGTTGAGAGCACTAAATGAGATGATACTTTTTAGATACAGATACCACTCAATAACTATTCACCAAATGGTAGCTAGTGTAGTTATCATTGCTTCTGTGTTAAGTCTTCAAAAAATGCCCAAGGATGTGGGCAGAACTGGAATTTGCTGAGGCATTGGCAATGGGAGCAATGTCAGCTAGGGGAGCTGGTGGGAATGAGAGGGGGAGAGTGAGGATTTTGATTCCTTCCCAAAGTCACAGGTTCATCACACTGCCTGGTCATTCTGAAGGTGCAGTTGTAGAAGAAGTATCAGTCAGGAGATTTGGTAGATGGTGACCCACAGGAAGGTAAGGAGGGAGAGAGTGTGAGAGAGTGAAGGAACCATAGAGGAGAGTGTAGACATGTGTGGTGTGTGTGTGTATGAGCTAGGGACAGTTAGATTCTGCGGGTGCTCCAAGGGGCTGCCAAACTGGGCAGTCTTTGATAACAGAGCCCCACGCACAAAGTGGACACTTCTGGGTGACAAGTGCGGGCACAGAGACCATGCCATCTTGAGAAACAGAGCTGCTTGAGACTAGGATCCTGGCCTCAGCACCACCCAGTTGTCTCAGATGCAAACCAGGACCCTGCAGCCACTGAGGACAGAGAACTGCAACCTCAGTTTCAGACCAACAGACAACAAGAATCCAGACTTCCTGGCTGCAGATTTCTGTAAGTTAAAGAGCCTATCCCCCTCCCTGCAGGATCATGGATAGACCCGCCCTTCATTCAGGCTGCAGCACCCCTACTGGAATTGGAACCTGTACATGTATAGGGACTGGAATCTGCTCTATGCAACGCAATCGGGTGACCAAACCTAAAGCCCATGTAGGGCGGCAGTGCCACCTGACTTTGATTCTGGGCAAGAGCACAAGGAAGTCTATTTTCTGCAATGCACACAGAAATCTGTTTTCCACAGCACACACAGAAGTCTGTTTTCTGCAGTGCAGACATGCCACAGTGCTACTGTGCAACCCAATCCCCCATGGTGACCGGGATCCAGATTCTTCCATCAAGAGGCAGCACTGAGCACCACTGATTTGACTCAGTTTTTCACTGTGTGTGCCAGGGATCCCTGACTCACAGCACATTCACACTAAGAGCTAATGACTCCAATTCTTGGTACATATGCACACGGGGGCCCTGATTCTCAGTGAGAAGCTGCATGAGGCAACAGAGATTCTGATACTAGATTCTTGGTGTAGACACAGGGAAACTCTGACTCCTGGCACATGCCAGAGGACTCATTTTCAGCATACATCAACAGTGCAGAGCAGGCGGGATCATGGTACTAGGTGCGCACACAAGACCACACTGAATGCTGGTAACACTGACCCTGGGTGAGCCTGTTTCCCACCAACCCATGGCAGCCACATGTCCTAGTGTCAGAGCACTTCAGTGACACTTGGGTGGTGCGAACTCCCACGGCACACGACCCAGGTCTACAAAACTTGAAGTTTGAACCTTATGTTGATAGTCAGAATGGGGAGATGACACAATCCCCAGAGGAAAAAAAATGAAGAGTCACCCAGAAAGAAAATTAGTAAAATTGAGGCATGCAACATGACTGAAAAACAATTCAGAGTGATGGTTGTAGAATTCATACATCGAATGGATGAGAAAATCAACAACCTATGCAAAAATTAAGAAGAAATGAAAAATGATATAGCTACAATGAAAAACACCATGGAACATTTCAACAGTAAACTAGAAGAAGCAGAGGACTGAATTAGTGAGTTAGAAGATCAGGTACAGAAACAAACCCGATCTGAATAGCAACTGGAGAAAAAAATTGAAAATCAGGAGGAAAGCGTAAGGGAGCTTTGAGACAACATGAAATGAAGTAAGATATGTATAATAGGGATGCCAGAAGGACAAAAAAACAGCAAAGATTAGAAATTCTATTTTAAGAAATAATGATAGAAAACTTCCTGGATATGGGGAAAAAAAAAGTTACACAAGTACAGAGTCCCAAGTAGGATCAATCCCAGAAGACCCATACCAAGACATGTCATAATTACAATGGCAAATATTAATGACAAAGAGAATCTTAAAGGTGTCAAGAGCTCCCCCATCAGATTATCAAATGATTTCTCAACAGAAACACATCAAGCTATAAGGAAAAGAAAGGAGATATACAAAGTGTTGCAAAGCAAAGGACTGAATCCAAGAATACTCTATCCACCAAGACTATCAATCAAAATTGAAGGGGAAATCAGGAGCTTTGCAGACAAAAAGAGACTTAAGGGAGTTTATCACCACCAAACCAGCAATGCAAAAAAATGCTAAAGAGAATACTGTAAATAGAAGAAATAAAAAGGTAAGAAGGAACACAGACACAAAAATAGATATGACTATAAACAAGTACCTTTCAGTAATAACTTTAAACGTAATGGACTAAATGCTCCAATCAAAATACATCAAGTGACTGAATGGATGAAAAAACATGACCCATATATGTGCTGTCTATCAGAGACCCACCTCAGAACAAGGGACTCACAGAGATTGAAAGTGAAGGGATGAAAAAATATATTTCAGGCAAATGGAAATGAAAAAAGAGCTGGGGTAGCAATACTTATATCTGATAAAATAAACCTCAAAGTGAAGGTCATAATAAGAGATAAGGAAGGCCACTTCATAATACTAAAGGGATCAATACAAGAATAGGATATAACCCTAACAAACATATATGCACCCAATACATAACAAAATTCCTGGAAGACATCAAGGGAAAGATCGACAAAAATACAATCAGAGTAGGAGACTTTAATACACCACTGACATCGCTGGATAAATTCTCTAGACAAAAAATTAGCAGACACAGCAATCCTAAATGACTCACTAGATCAGATGGATTTAACTGACATATCTTCAAAACATTGCATCCCAAAGCCACAGAATATATGTTTATCTTAAGTGAACATGGATAATTTTCAAAAATAGACCACATATTGGGTCACAAGCAAAGTCTCCTCAAATTCAAGAAGATTGAAATCATACCAAGCATCTTCTCAGACCACAATGCCATAAAATTAGAAATAAACTACAATAAAAACAACCCCAAAATCTCAAACCCTTGGAAGCTGAATAGCATGCTATTAAATAATGTCTGGATTACTAATAAGATCAAAGAAGAAATTAAAAGCATCCTGGAAACTAATGAAAACAAAACCACAACAATCCAAAATCTATGGGACACAATGAAAGCAGTTTGAGAGGGAAGTTCATAGCTCTACAGACCTACCTCAAAAAGCAAAAAAAAATTATAGTAGACCGTCTAACTTTACAATCCAAAGAATTAGAAAGAGAGCAACAAGAAAAGCTCAGAGTGAGTAAAAGGAAGGAGATAATAAAGATCAGAGGAGAAATAAATGTCATAAAGACAAAAACAAAAACAAAAACAAACAAACAAAAAAACAAACAAAAAACAATACAAAGGATCAACAAAACCAAGAGCTGGTTCTTTGAAAGGATAAATAAGATTGATGAACCTCTAGCCAGGCTCACCATGAAGCAAAGAGAGAGGACCCAAATAAACAAAATCAGAAATGAGAGAGATAAAATAACAACAGACCCCCCAGAAATACAAAGGATCATTAAAAAGTACTATGAACAACTCTCCTCCAACAAACGAGACAACCTGGATGAAATGGACATAATTCGTAGAAAAATACAATCTTCCAAAACTCAATCAGGAAGATTCTAAAAATCTCAATAGGCCAATAACTATGGAAGAAATTGAAGCAGTCATTAAAAAGCTTCCAGCAAACAAAAGCCCGGGCTAGATGGCTTCACAGGGGAGTTATACCAAACATTCAAAGAAGAACTAAAACCTATCCTCCTCAGACTATTCCAAAAAAATTCAAGAGGAAGGAATACTTCCAAGCTCATTCTATGAAGCCAGCATCACTCTAATACCAAAACCAGATAAAGACAACACAGTGAAAGAGAATTATGGATAAATATCCCTCATGAACATATACGCCAAAATCCTCAACAAAATTCTAGCAAATCGGATCCAGTAACACATCAGAAATATCATATACAATAACCAAGTAGGATTTACCCCAGGAATGCAAGGATAGTACAATATCCACAAATCAATAAATGTGATACATCACATAAACAAATTGAGAAATAAAAATCACATAATCATTTCAATTGACGCAGAAAAAGCATTTGACAAAATCCAATACCCCTTCTTGATAAAATCTCTCAACAGGTGGTAATAGAAGGACCATACCTCAACATAATAAAAGCCATATATGAAAAACCCCCAGCCAATATCACACTCAATGGACAAAAACTAAAACCATTTTCCCTAAGAACAGGAACAAGACAGGGATACCCACTCTCACCACTTCTGCTCAACATAGTACTGGAACAACTAGGCATTGGGATCAGACAAGAAGAAGAAATAAAAAGCATCCAAATTGGAAAAGAAGAAGTAAAACTGTCCTTATTTGCAGATGACATGATATTGTATATAGAAAACCCTAAAGATTCTATCAAAAAATTATTAAACTTAATAAATGAATTTGGCAATGTAGCAGGATACAAAATTAATGCCAAGAAATCTATGGCATTTCTTTATACCAATAGTGAACTTATTGAAAGAGAGACTAAAAAAGCAATCTCATTTACCATTGCACCAAAAAAATAAAGATACATAGGAATAAATTTAACTAAGGAGATAAAAGACCCATATTTGAAAAACTACATGACACTGAATAAAAGAGATAGAGGAAGACATAAACAGATGGAAGGACATACCGTGTTCATAGATCGCTAGAATCAATATCATCAACATATCCATACTACCCAAAGCAATCTACAGATTTAATGCAATGCCTATTAAAATACCAATGGCATATTTCATGACCTATAACCAACTTTCCAAAAATTCATCTGGAATAAAAAAAGACCCTGAATAGCTGCAGCATTCCTGAGAAAGAAGAACAAAGCCGGTGGGATCTCAATACCAGATATAAAGCTGTATTTCTTAAAATAACCTGGTACTGACACAAAAACAGACAGACAGATCAATGGAATAGAATAGAGAACCTAGAAATCGACCCAAACCACTATGCTCAATTAATATTTGACAAAGGAGGCATGAACATTCAATGGAGTGAAGACAGTCTTTTCAACAAATGGTGTTGGGAAAATTGGTTACATGCAAAAAAATGAAACTAGTCCACCAACTTACACCATACACAAAAATAAACTCAAAATGGATATAGTACTTAAACATAAGATGGGAAACCATAAAAATACTAGAGGAATCCACAGGCAGCAAAATCTCAGACATATGCTGAAGGAACTTCTTCACTCTTACTGCTCCTAGGGCAATAGAAGCTAAAAAGAAAATAAACAAATGGGACTACATCAAAATAAAAAGCTTTTGCACAGCAAAAGAAATCATCAACAAAACAACAAGAAAAGCCTACTACATGGGAGAATATATTTGCCAATGTTATCACTGATAAGGGTTGAATCTTCAACATTTACAGGGAACTCATACAACTTAACAAAAGGAAGATAAACAACCAAATCAAAAAATGTGCAAAGGACCTAAATAGACACTTTTCAAAGGAGGACAGAAGGATGGACAAGAGACATATGAAAACATGCTCAAAGTTACTAATTATCTGAGAGATGCAAATGAAAACAACAATGAGGTACCATCTCACACCTGTCAGAATGGCTATCATCAACAAATTAACAAACAGACAAGTGTTGGTGAGGATGTAGAGAAAAAGGAACTCTTTTGCATTGCTAGTGGAAATACAGACTGGTGCAGTCCCTGTGGAGAATAGTATGGAGTTTCCTCAAAAAACTAAAAATGGAACTCCCTTTTGACCCAGTGATCCCACTTCTAGGAATATATCCCAAGAAACTAGGAACACCAATCAGAAAGGATATATGCACCCCTATGTTCATAGCAGCACAATTTACCATAGCTAAGATTTGGAAACTGCCTAAATGCCCATCAGCTGATGAGTGGATTAAAAAACTGTGGTACATCTACACAATGGAATACTATGATATGGTAAAAATGAAGGAGTTCTTACCATTTGCAATAGTATGGATGGAACTGCAGAGCATATGCTAAGTGAAATAAGACAGTCAGAGAAAGATAAATACCACATGATCTCATTCATTTGTGGAATATAACGAACAATATAAACTAATGAACAGAGACAGATCCAGAGACTGCCAAACCTCAGAGGGAAGGTAGCAGAGGGTGGGGGAAAGAAGGAGAGATCAACCAAAGGAGTTGTATGCTTGAATATAAGCCTAACGAACAGACACGAACACCAGGGAGGTGAGGGCATGAGTGGGGCGAGGGGATGGTTAATGGAGGAATGAGGACACATATGTAATACCTTAATTAATAAAGAAATAAAAAAAAAGTGTGGGTCAGCTCATATTTGGCCAGCAGATGATCTGTTGGCCAAAATGGTGTTTTAAGAAGTTGAATTACTTGCTTACATTAAAGAAAGATTCCATACAAAATTTAGATCTAACTATCTCTGTTCTTCTTGCAATTATATTAATAAAGAGCCCAGCTGGCGTGGCTCAGTGGCTGAAAATTGACCCATGAACCAGGAGATCACAGTTTGGTTCCCAGACAGGGCACATGCCTGGGTTATGGGCTTGATCCACAGTGTGAGACATTCAGGAGGCAGCCAATCAGTGATTCTCTCTCATTATTGATGCTTCTACCTCTCTTCCTCCCCATTCTTCTCTGAAATCAATAAAAATGTATTTTAAAAATAAAAAAATAAAAGCTCCTATTTGTTTAATCCACTCCTAGCCAGGTGTTCTGACTAGGAGTGGATTAAGGTGTGGGCTTGGAGATCAGACTCAGCTGGGCCTTTGAAAGGGCAGTGTGGTGCCTGGATTTTCTTTCGGCCCAGGGATGCCTGCTCATCCACTTCATTTGACTGTCTCAGTGGTGTGTCCAGTGGCCTGCCTTGCCCAGGTGGGTGAAGGAAGATGCTGCTCTTTCATATGGGAAACCAGTCAATGTTAGGTGATTGGCATTTTAGATGCTTGAACTAAAAGATTTTTAACCAGTCAGCCTTGCAAATACAATGATCTAGATTGTGCCAAAATTCCCAATTATGTGTGTGTGTGCGTGCGCGTGTGTGCGTGCATGAAAGCCACATGTAGTCTAGTGATCACATACTCATGCTCTGATATTGAATTTCCAATATGCACGTTTAGCTCTACCACTTGTAACTATTGCATAGGGTTCATAGTAACTATTGCAAGGGTTGTGAGGATTAAATAAAGGAAGAACAATGCCTAGGGTGGGTAAATGGGTAGTAAATGCTGGCTTATGATGATTATTCCTCAAAGAATGAGGTTGGCAGTGGCTAGAATGATCAGGCCTAGGAGTCTTCCATTTTCTTTGCCAACATAAATTGAAGGAGGAAAATTCAGGCAGTCAGCTAAAGTTTCTAATCCCCGCCTCCCCACTTTTTTTTTTCTAAACCTCTTTCCAATTTTATAAAAAGCAAAAAAAAAAAAAAAAAATTAGTAGCAAGGCATGCCAGCTATTGGGTGATTGTGTAGAGTTCTGCTTCTTCCAGCAGAGGCCTCCTGTGCACAGGAAATGAGGCTGGTGCCTGATGCAGGGGCTGCCCTGGGCCAGGGCCCTGGTCCCAGGAGGCTTCCCCAGTGTAAGGCAGGGAGCTAAGTGAGAGGAAGAGCTTACAGGGCCTCCACCCCCATTCCACCCCCTCTCTGGGCTTCAGAGAGCTGACTGTCAGTGCGCTGGAATGCAAGCATCTTTCTGGAAAGAAAGAGAAGGCCGAGGGAGGGGTGGGAAGAAAGAGAGAGGGAGGGAGGGAGGGAAAGAGGGAGGGAGAGAGAGAGAGAGAGAGAGAGAGAGAGAGAGAGAGAGAGGAAGAGAGAGAGGAAGTCAAAGAGAAAGGGAGAGAGAGGAATAAAGAAACAGAAGATAACAAGGGAAAGAAAGAAAAAGGAAGACAAAGAGAAAGAGAAAGGGAGAAAATGGTACCGTTGCAACAATGTGGTTATTATTTAACAGGAAAGGAGTAAAGGGAGGACTAGATAACACAGGCATGCCATTTATGCAGCTTTGTCCCAGGGAAGGAACTGGACAAGGCAGTTTAGACGCATGCCTATAAGGTATGGGTGATGGGGAAAGATGCATAGATGTCACCCCTGAAAGTGTGTCAGTGGCCAGAATAGATGTGGCCACTGCAGGGACACGTAACCTGAATATTTAAACTCCTGGACAAAGGAGCCGATCTCTCTCTGGCATACCGGGTTCCTGGATCTCCAGCCACAGGGGGCACATTCCCCTGCATTTGCCTGCATGGCCCATAGCCATGTAGACGCCACACAAGGGACTAATGGACTTTAGCCTGGTGCTGGACTTTAACTGCAACATGGAACTGAAGCTCTGAACCCTGGCCCATCGTTTGGCTCTGCTGGAACCCCAGATTTCAGGACTAGGTTAAGGGACATGGGACTCTGGAACCTGAGGAATGGAACTCCACACAGTTAAAGCCTGTTACCACACCCCATTCTCCTGTGTGATTCTCAGAAAATTCATTTCCTAAAGCTATCTTAAGAACCCCACTTCCAGGAGCAGTGGAGACATTTGATTCTCTGGTAATAAAAGAAATTGAAAGAGAGAGAAAGAAAGGAAGACAAAGAGAATGGGCGGCGGGGGTGGAGGGGAGAGTGAGAAACATCGAGAAAGAGAAACAGAAAGGGAGGGGGAAAAGAGAAAGGATGACAAAAAGAAGAGAAAAAGAAAGAAAGAAAGAAAGAAAGAAAGAAAGAAAGAAAGAAAGAAAGAAAGAAAGAAAGAAAGAAAGAAAGGAAGGAAGGAAGGAAGGAAGGAAGGAAGGAAGGAAGAAAGAAAGGAGGAGAGAAAAAGAAAGGGACAGAGAAAAAGAGGAAGAGAGAGAGAGGGAAAGAGAGAGAGGAAAGAAGGGAGGGAGAGCAGGTGTGTAGGAAGCTCTGATTTCCCCTCCAGCTGACTGCTCACAGGGTCGGACCTGCACAACAGCACTTCCTACTCTCTGCCTTCCGTTTACTTTGTTTCCTTTCCATGTTGCTACCTTGGCAAAGGGTGGCATCTGAATGATTTTCAATCCTAATTTAATTACTGTGGACCTATGGAAACAGCACAAAGCCTCTGGAATAGATGATTGATGGGGGAGGAGTCAGATGAGCCCTTCGAAGGAGCAGTAACAGAGGACAATAGGGCTGGGGCTGAGTCAAGGCACCATTTGAAGGAAGAAATGACTCCAGGGGAAAGGAGGGTGTGAGGGGGGCTGCTCTTTGGCTCAGCAGGGCCTCTTTTCTCTAAGGGTTGGCCTGTGGGTGCGTGGATGACTCGTTACCCACACTTCTTTCCTGAAGGTTTTAGCCTAGAGTCTCTGCCTTTCAGAACCAATATGGTCCCTGGCCCATCTGCTATGTGCATATGCTCATCATCATTCTAGACCTGCCTTTGGCGAGGGAGGAAGGCAGTTGGGCCAGATGCTGGCTGTGACCTTCCCAGATCAGCATGGGCAGAAGCAGACAGCAAGGGTTGCCTTGGCATTGGGCTGAATGCCCGCTCCTCCACAGCACATAGGACCTCCTCAGCATGTCCATCCCTCCTGGGGGAGGCAAAGTGGCCCTGGTGCTGTGGTCTAGGGCAATGACAAGAGGGGAGTATTGGTTGCACCTAAAGAAGATTGGAGCTGTTCTTCAGGGCTGTCCTGCCCCTTGAGGGACAGGGAGAGTTGGTGGGGACCAGGGAAGGCGAAGGGGGCAGGAGGAGAAGGAGGGGGCAGGGGAAGGCAGTGGGGGAAGGGAGAAGCAATCAGGGTAGAGGGAGGCGGTGAGGATAGGGGGAGGCAGTGGAGGCAAGGGAAGGCGGAGGGATGGTTCCCGTGCAATAGGTTCTGGTTCTGTGATGGGCCAGGCCATTTCCGCTGGAGCAGGACTCTGCTGACACTCCAGGGAGAGGTTGGGAGACCTGGCTTGAATTCCTGGGCAGAACCAGGCCGATGTGGGAAAAACAGCTGCTGAGGGCCCCAAAGCAGAAAGAAGGCAGCAGGGCGGGAAGGAGAAGGGTGGGAAGAGGAAAAACAGCACGATTCACTGGGCTGCTCCCAGGAGCTCACAGTGACTGGTGCCCAGGGCCACATGTGCCCACTGCTCAGCCGATTTGCTGATGGGTTGCTGGCTTCCTGCTACTGTGCCAGCCCTCAGAGCCTGTGCTGGGCCCGCTGTGCAGTCCCTCTCCTGGGCACATCTGTGTGACCAACCCCTCCAGTGCAGCGGTGGACTGCAGAGAGAGGCCCAGGAGCTCAGGGTGACCCTGAAGGCTGAGTCTAGCCCCCACTCTTAATACTAGCCCAGGGACCTCAGGGACATCACATGCTTGTCATTTCATGCATGATGGCAGGAGTTAGGACCCCTCCCTGTATAGCTCTCAAATTGTTATGAGAATACTAGAGGCCCAGTACATAAATTTGTGCAACAGTGGGGTTCCTCAGCCTGGCCTGTGGGATCAGGCTGAAACTGACTCTCCGACATCCCCCAAGGAGTACTGGATTGTAAGAGGTTGCAGGCCAAGCCGAGGGACCCTACCGGTCCACAATTGGGGCTGGGGAGGGACACAGGAGGTTGGACAGCCAGGAAGGGACCAAGGGAGGGCTCCAGGGTGTGTCCGGCCCATTCCTATCATCCCAAACTCAGCAGCAAGCTAACCTACTGGTTGGAGTGTCTGCCCCTGGTGGTCAGTGCACATCATAGCAGCTGGTTGACTGGTCAACTATTTATCTTCTGGTAGTTAGTGCATGTAATAGCAAGCAGTTGAGTGGCCTTAGCATATCATCCTATCTAATAAAAGAAACATACAAATTGACCATCACTCTGTATGCCCACCAGCCAATCAGAGCGAGTATGCAAATTAACCCAACTAAGATGACGGTGGCCACAGAGCTGGAGCAAGCAGGAGGCTTGGGTTTCCCCCGGCAATGGAGGAAGCCAAGCTTCCTGCCTGCCCTGACCAGCCCTGGCTTCCACTCAAGGCTACAAAGTTTCAATTATAGAAGATAAATAAATCCCAGATACCTGTTTCTAGCCAGCTCTGGCCTCCACTTGATTTGCTGGGGGACATGGCCAGACTGCAAATCACTGCAGGCCCCTCCCCGAGACCACCCCACACTGATCCAGGACACTTAAACTTCTTCTAATGCCACGTCTTCAAAATAGACTCACCCAGGCCATGGTATTTTGTGGAAGAGATACACTCAAGCGGCCAAAGAGCTGCATGTGGCTTGCGAGCCGCAGTTTGCCGACCACTGCTCCAGGGCAATGTGACAGGAAGTGACTCCTACATGTACTCCTCTATGGTCCTTTGCCCTTCCAGCTCACTGGGACCATGACCTCTAGCAAGACCTTGGGAGTGAAGGTCCCAAGGGTGGGAGGGAGAGTGATTGTCAGCCTGGATCCCTTCATGGTGAAGTGGAAGAGAGACACCCTACCTGCCCTGTCGCTTCCTGCAAGTGTGCTTCATTAGCACAAGTTCCACTGGTGTCAGTAGAACCTGCAGTTAAATAGTTTATGTGTGCCTCAGTTTCCTTATCTGTAATATGGAGACAAAATTCTTACTTCACAGGGTTCTTGAACAAGTAATATAAAATAGAGAAGGAGGATCACCCATTGTAGTGCCTCACATGTAACAGATGCTTGAGAAATCTTGTTGAGGGCTGTTGTGATATTTCAATGAAATAATCATTTTGAAAAGAGATAGTGACCCAGTAAAGGTAGTTGATAAAAGTGAGAAGCAGCCCCTATATCCCTCTCATTCTAAGATGCTCCAACAATTTGCAATTGGTTACTTGTCCAGGGTAATGGAAGCAGGCTGTTGTAGACATACTGGGATCCATAATAATGGAGAATGACATTCCTTTAATTTTAAAACTCTCCTTAGTGTCTCCCCCAACCCCTAAGCCAACTGATGACCTAGGAAACCAGTGGATTGGAACTTGTTGTCGCTGGGACTGGTGTTTAAACAAAGCAGCAGGACGGTAGGGAGGGCTGTATGAGGAGATGCTTTCACATTGTGGATGTTTAAACAAGATGGCCACAGGGGTGAGTTATTTAGGTAATCTTTGGGATCCTGTCCAGCTCCAAGTTCTGTGATCCCTTAAGAAAATAGAATTTTAGTTTCATCTTCTCTTGACTCCTGTGCCTCTCCAAACCTATTACCTGGGAAAGCACAAATCAGAAGGAAAATTCCACCAAAAGCACAGAATAAGGAGAAAGTGATGAAGCCAGGGGTGTCCGGTCTCTGAAAAATTCATAGCCTGTTATGAGGGAAGAAAAGCAGGTCATGTTAATATGTAAGCAACATATGCTTTTAGTAATACTCTCTTTTTGCCTTTTGGTTGGAGTATCAATCCATTATCTTTGTACAGATTTGTATGGATTTTCTTTCTCTTTTAAATGCAGCATCTTCTCTGCAAACATCAGACATCATTAAAGAATAAGCTGCGGAATCAGATAGATCTGGAGTTGAACCTTGGGTCAGTTAGTTACTATTTTGATGATGTTTTCTTATTGTAAAGTTGGGGTTTACTATGTACCTGATAAGGTTGTCTTGAGAATATCAGAAACCATTCATGCAAAGGGGGTGGCATGTCATAAAGGCTCAAATCCGCCTGGCTCCTTCCCTCCCTTTCTCCTGCTAAGCTGCAGAAAGGCTGGTCCGTGGAGCTGCACCCTCTCCTGGAGGCTGGGCACATCCACGCCACCTGTGACCCCTGCAGGGGACTCAGATGGGTGAATGAGCAGCAGCAGGGCTTCCTTCTGCCAAAAAAGAAAGACTGCGGATCCTGGAAAAGCCTAGGTTAGGCCTGCAGAGTACGGGGACATCACGAGGAGACAGAGGTTCTGAGAAGCTATTTTTAAGTGGCTTCCTGCCGAGAGACGTGCTCTCAGGGCAGGCTTAGTTCAGCCCATTGCAGCTTTCCACCTGAGCCGGGCGCCTCCTGGCACGCATCCCCATCTGCTGGTACAAAACGAAAGACTCCTGCCTCAGAGGCACAGCTGGCATCGCTAGCCTGTTCTTTAGAGCAGCATGCAGAGGCTCACTCAGGTCAGCACTGAGATCTGGGGGCAGGGTGGAGGGGGAGAGGAAAAGGAAGCTTCTGGAATTGAAGAGAAATTCGGCTTCCTATGAAAAAGGGGGATGTTATTGTCAGTTTCAGCGTGAGTTGCTTGGTTGTTCCTCCTGAAGTCAGCGTCTCTTTAAAGTGAACTTCTGGTGGGGGAACTGCCAGGTTAGAGACCTGGACAGTGTTCACAATCGACTCTGCATCCAGGGCTTAAAACATCAATCGTTACTTCATTTACTCTTGAGCTGCCATGTGGGGAGGGCTCTGGCAGGGCTGAGCAGCCTAGCCCCACTCAGGCAAGGTCAGCTGAGGTAGCTTGAAGGCTAGTCAGGTGTGACTCAATGGCTGGAGGCTGGAATCATCTTTCTTCTTCCCTGCCTCCCACATCTGCTGGTTGAATCAGGCACTGGCTGCAGCCTCAGTGAAGGCTGTTGGCTGACACCTCCGTGTAGCCACATGGCCCCCTCTGAGCACGGTCACCGGGTTCCAAGAGGGAGTGACTCAGGGGGACTAGGCAGCAGTTGTGTTGCATTTTCCGACCTGAGCTTGGAAATCACTTCTATTCTTGTCACAGGTCCTCCTAGGTTCGCAGGGGAGGGCTGGGTCAGCGGGAGGAGTGTCTGCATTGTCGCCTCATGGTGGCCAGATGGGAAAGGACGACCTGACACTGAGGAACTTGGAGGACTGGAGGATGGGTTTGTTGGAGAATTAAAGTCAGATCTATTCTTTTTTTTAAAAGTTTAAAGATACAACTTTCAAAAACTGGAATAATTAATTGGGATGTATGGAGAAATGGCAGTGTAATAGAAAATAGAATTTTTTAAAAATTCATTCATTTGGGTCATACTGTAACATCAACTATTTTATACCATTGAACAGTCTTGCTCAGTTCCAGTCTCTAACCTGGCAGTTCCCCCACCAGAAGTTCACTTTAAAGAGAAGCTGACTTCAGGAGCAACAACGAAGTAACTCACGCTGAGACTAAAAATAACATCCCCCCTTTTCAAAGGAAGCCGAATTTCTCTTCAGTTCTCTGTTTCAAGGTTATTTGTCAATGGCTTTTAGAATTTCTAGTATTTTTATGGTTTAATTTCTAATAGACTTGGAAATTATTTGGATGGAAGGAGGAACCCAGGAGTTCAGATGGATTTTTTCCCAAGCAATTTATGAGTTGGAACATCCACTTCCTGATTAATCATCTTTTCCTCATTGATTTGAAATTTTACTTTATCATATACTAAGTTCCTAAATAATTTGGGGTCTACTTTTAGACTCAATTATTTTAATCCACTTTCTAATCCTACCAAGATAATTCTCCAACCCACGAGCTCTGGAGCTAAGTGGACCTGGGTGTAAACTCAGAAGCAGCTTCGCCATTGCCTACTTGAACTCTTGAAGCCTCAATTTCCTTGTCTGCAAATTGAGGGTAACTGTGCATACCTCATTGGGGTGCTTTCACAAACAATGACTTCACATGCTGTGAACAATTGGTCAGCACTAGCTCATGTCTGTGCAGGTTGCATTCTCGGGGACCCACATGCAGGATGTTCATTTGGGAATGCCCAGGGCTCTACCCTGTGGGAAGGAGGGGAAAAAAGACTGCCGGGCACAGGGAAGCCTTAAGCTGGGATGCAGATCCAAACAGCACCTCAGCCACCGTGAGGGAGTTCTGGAGGTCAAATAGCCCTTCAACGGTGGCCTGGGTTGGACGGGCTTTCTTACGGCATGTGGATCAGTATTATATGGAGCCGCCATGGGAGTGGGTGAGACGTGTGTGACCTCTCCGTAGCTGAGGCCTGAGGCCATCTGCCCAGGTGCTCCCCGTGGCTGGGCCCACAAGTCCCCTGTGAAAGAGGGATCTTGGTGGCACATCTCTGTGTCCACCACAGCACCTCATGCACTTCTCATTTCTCCGCTCCCTCATTTCCAGTTCTTTGAGGGAAGAGCAGTTCAGCAGAGCGCCGCGCTGCAAGGTTCCTTGTACAAGACCCTCTGGGATGCTCAATTCCAATCCTCTGTGCACCAGGAAGGCATGAGAATACCCTGGGGCGTGAGGAGGAGACTCAGGCATGAGATGGGGAAAGGGAGGCGATATAGCCCAAATGGAACGAGCCAAGCAAGGATTTAACAAGCCCACAGCTTTCATTGCCAGTTAGCACACTCTTCTTTTGAGAATTTTGTTTATTTCTAGATCAAAACTGTCCAGGGGAATGTGAATGTGAAAATCAGGCTGTGGAATGTCCTGTGGCTACAAGAACAGTATCTATCTAGATCCAACAAGATGAGGCCATCCATTTGCTTTTCCTTTTATTATAAAAGTAAAATAAAAAATAGCATTTATAAATCCAACATTTTTTTTCTTTTAAAGTATTTGATCTAAAAACATATTTACAATAGCAAAATGCAGAAAAAGGGGGAAAATACCATTTTCAGCACTGATTGTAACCATGTTTAAATATTGACACGTACACGTGCTTTTTCAAATCACAGAGATAAACCACATTAGAAAAAGCAGGAAGCATTTTTTTAATTATACACTGACCCTCATTTCAAAATACCCCATTTAAGATATCCTTGATAAAATATTAAGAATCCTCTTAATCCTTAATCTGAAAGCACAACTGTGCCATGGGCAGCTAGAAAGAACGCCGGGCGGGCACCGTTAGCCTTTCAATGACAGCGGGCGTGCAGCAGAGGGGTAGCGGCGAAGACAGGAAAGCAGTTGGTGAGGCCCACAGGCGTTCCACGCCTCAGAGGCACCAGCCCGCCCATGGCTGTGGCTGTGGCTGCTCTCTGCCAGGGAGCCCCTCTGAAATTCACTCAAGAACCCAAAGGGGCAGCCAGGTTTCTTTCGGAGGCCTGGGGTTAAGTCCACAACCACCTAGGCCGGCCGGGGTCCCTCCGAGCACCCCCGAGTGCACTGTCCCTTCCTTCTTTTGGCAAATCCAACGGAACTGCAGAACTTGGCTGTACAGGGCGTGGGAAACTGCCAGCGGGCTAAATTTTGCCTTCGATAGGTCCTTCCTGCCCGTAATCGTGGGGCATCTTGTGAAGCGTGAGCAGTGAGCTGCCGCCGGTCAGAGAGTCTGTGAAGCTGAGTTTGCGGAAGGATGTCTCCACGCCGCTGTCACAGATGCTGTCGTCTCGAAGCTCATCTGAGGGGGAACAGCAGGGGGTCAGTAGGGTGCAGCTGGGAGCCAGGCCCAGGCTTTCCTTTCATACCTTTCCTTCCATCCCAGCTCAGAGTTTCGACCGAAAAGGCATGTGGGCTCTTTTTGCCCATTAGCTTCTACAAGTCACTATATTCCACCTACACCGACTACTTGCCACTGCCGTTCACAGTAGGGTGAGGGGCTAAAAGCACTCAGAGTAATAAGAAAACGGTGAAGATACCAAAATTAGCCAAATGTTTTCATGTCTCTCTTTCAACCTAGTCTCAGGCTTATCAGAATCCTTTCTGAATTCTCAACTCAACGTGTCCCTTTCTTTCTTAGAAATCAGGTGTATTTTTCCAACCACTGTGTTACCTATTTTATAGCTGAAGTAGGGGAAACTGCTGAAACTAAGCAAAATAAATTGGTGAAAGAAGCAGGAACTAAAAATAAGAGGCCCTTTCTGGACCTCATACGCTATTAAGCTCTAGACACTGACTCAAAGAAATGTTGGTAGCAAAAAATAAAGTGATTTTGATGAAAATGAGTCTATATTGGACAGTTAAGTCAAAAGCTCCTTGTTGAGCAGTATCTTTAAGGATTTGAATGAACAATGTGAACTATTTCCTATACAGAGAGAGCAATAAAAGGAACAGAAGTCTGATATACCCGAATCAAAATGCCATCTTATATATTAAATTACAATATTAAAATGAAGACTCTAATGGCTATTGTCTTGGTACTGATTGATTGATCCAATCATCCAATCTTAATTGGGTTTCTCTCATGCGTTGGGACCTGTGAAGTATTTTAATAATAATTACAAATTAAGGGCTTAATGCTTTTTCATAGAGAGTACCCACTCCTTCGTGCGGAAGAAACATCAGATCATAAGGCAGCAGATGTGGGTTGTTTTCATGGTGGTTACATTATTCCTGTCCCGACCCCCCTGGAAGGGTCCCCTGTCAAGGTGATACTGGTGGCAAAACTGAGTGGCCAGAGGAGCAAGGCAGGTGAGGCCTTTTGCAGGAAAGGGGAAGAGCACGTTCCATGGCCCTAAAACTGGGGGGGGGGGGGCTAGTGAGCCAGGGGAGCAGCAGGCAGAGGGGTGGGAGGAAGGGCAGAGGACAGCCACGTGTAAAACAGGGAAGGGATAAAGAAGGGACTTGCCTTTACTGTTCAAAGCCTCCAACAGTGCTAAGCACACAGGATGTGTGCAGTGAAGATCTGTTGAATGGATGAATGAATAGGAGAGTACCATACAACAGGAGTACCATAATCTCACTAAGGTTTTAAAAATATGTTTCTATTGATTTTAAAGAGGAAGGGAGAAGGAGAGAGAAAAACACGGATGTGAGAGAGAAACAGTGATCAGCTGCCTCCTGCATGCCCACTCCTGGGGATCGAGCCCCCAACCATAGCACGTACCCTGACGGGGAATGCAACCAGTGACCTTTTGGTCCATGGGACAATGCTCCATCAACTGAGCCACACTGGCCAGGGCTCTCACTAATTTCTAAAACCCCCTATTGTGTGAAGAATGGACTGAAGGGAAGCGGAAATTGATCGGAAGCTGCTGCAGGAATGGAGACAAGCAATGACAGGGGACTGGACAAGGGTGGTGGCTGCAGAGAGGAAGAAACAGGATGGCTGGCTGAGTGGCGGTTTGGACCGGGCACGTTCATAGGAACGCTCAGGCTTTTGTCTGACTGACATGGCCAATACTCAGTTCAAGTGGGAACAGCAGGCTCCTGTAAGGAAGGGCAAGTAAGGAGGGCCCAGGACTGGGCTCTGGAGGGCTGAGTTTCAGAGGTGTGGGAGGAGGCACTGAGGTGTGTGTGCTGTGGGAAAGCCAAGAGGGGAGACTGGGTGAAGCAAGGGGGATGGCCGACGGGCAGGTGTGCTGAGAGCCGTGGAGAAGACGAGAAGAATGGTGAGCAGGTGACCAGAGGCTGGGCATCAGGAGGTGAGCAGACTGGTGGAGGTGGGATGGGGCAAGGGGAGGAGAGGAGGCGGAAAGAACACCTCTGGGAGATTCTCCTGAGCAGCTCTGCTGTGTGGAGAGCAGAGGGATTGTAGATAAAGGGGCCGTGGGATGCAAGGAGTGCTTTTGTTTTACGTTGAAAAGACGAGGGAAACCACAGCATGCTTGCTAGGTGATCCAGTGGGAGGGAGAAACCAGGAGTGCAGGGGAAGGGATGCTGGGCATGGGAAAGAAGAAGCATGAAATGGTGCTTAGAGAGTGGGAGAATAAAGGGAAATACAGGATTGTCCAGCTGTGAGAGAGTCCATCATGTTATATGTTTTATGTGGTTGACAGATGGAGCCAAGAGCAATGGGAGATGAGGTCCATGTCCTGAGTGTGGGGGAGGCTGAGGGGCTGGAGATGGGGAGTGGGGAAGTGAGGTGTCCTGAGTATGGGGGAAGCTGAGGGGCAAGGGATGGGGGGAAAGCAGTGCCAGTGTGGTTCCTGTGCATTTCTCTCTCTCTTTTACATTTAAAAGATGAGAAAAATACTATTTACCTTAACCACCCACATGTTTTTAGGATTTGTTGTGAAACTAAGTAACTCACATGTAACTGTGACCATCCCTGGGGACAGCCCTTTACCTGAGCAGTGGTGTCAGGAGGGCAGGAGGGAGAACTGTGAGCCCCCGGGAGGCCGGGAGGAGACAGACACCGGGACAGTATATTCAGGAGATAATGGTAGAGAGGACAGGCTGTATCCCAAGGGATTGAACACACTGGCCTGACACACTGGCCTGAGAAACAGGAGAATATCTCAACTGCTTTTTCTGTCTTGTTCTCTTTACCTATCTGCTGTCTCGTGGAGGCGGGTGAGAGAGGCCGGGAGTGGGCCTGGGCGGTGGTCTTCGCGGGGCTGGGGGCTGCTGTGCCCGAGGTGCAGAAGGCTGCCTGGATCACCTCGATGGCCTCAGTGTAGCCCATCTGTCTCAAGGCCTCCAGCAGCTCTCTTACTGTCCCTCCAGAGACCTGCAGGGGAAAAAGGAAGAAGGAGTATGTTCTTGTGTGTAAACCGGTGCAGGGAACAGCCAGGCGCTGTGAACACACCACACCCCTTCCCTCTCCAAGCTGCTTCCTCCACCACCAGAGCCAGGTGGTCCTGGAGAGGTCGGCGCAGAGGGCGTCTAAGAAAATACCGTCTCTGAGTCAAGTTTCCTGTTTCAGCTCAAAGCACTCAGGAAATTACAGAGAAGTGCTTTATAGAATTGGGGGGGGGGAGAAGGGGGAGGGGGAGAGAGAGACCGGGAGGGGGGCGGGATGTGTGTGGGCCGAGGCGGGGAAACTACCTAGAGCTAAGTGTATGCACTATCCCTGTGGAAGCTGAAGCCCTAAAAACCACTGAGAAACAAGAGCTATCAACACAACTTTCCAAAGAAAATAATTTCTCCCCGTGTTTTTTGATCTTTTAGTTTTAGAAATGGAAACGTCCCCAGGTAATGGCTCCACTAGCAGTCGCCTCACAGAAAGCGGATTCCATGTCCTGATACGGGATCAGGCATTCTCTTGGGAGAGGAAAGGCATGAATGCCGATTACAGTCTGTTGTGTTTATTTAGGGACATCAACGTACTGTGACCATCCTGACCCTCTAGGTAGCGTTTTCAAAAAAATTCCTTAAAAAAAAAATTCATATGGGGGGGCAGGAGAGAAACATTGATTTGTTGTTCTATCGATCTATGCATTCATTGATAGTCTCCTGTATGTGCCCCGACCGGGGATTGAGCCCGCAACCCTGGTACATTGGGATGGCGCTGCCACCCACTGAGCTATCTGACCCAGGCCCTAAGTGTCATTTTTGCATAAAATCTCCAGGTATCTGGAAATAGCCTCCCAGGAAGGAGGGTTTTGATCTTGGCCGGGGCCACCCTCAGGACATGGGTAAGGATGAATTTTCTTCTTCAGAATTAAGGGAGAGGGAAGGGGCTATGCCTGTAGTGACATCAACAGAGCAAAGCCAAATACACATGGTTAGCAAGGTCAGGCGATGTTTTACCTCGTAATTGTCCATGAGTGTTTTAGAAGGAGCAGGACTCAGCCGGAAGGCGTTATTGAGTATCCCCAGCCCTAATTTCTGTGCCAGAGTGGCCCAGTTTTTGTCTGGATCAGGAAACTCTAGCAACTGGTAGAGCTGCAACTTTGCATCTTCATTCAGCTGTTTCATGTCTCCTGAAGGGAACGAAGAAGAAACACGGCTGTCCTGGCTGAACAAGGACACTCTGGAGGGCGTGGTGGCTGCCACACTGCTCACCCTCCGGTGCCCCCTGGAGGCCACCAGGCTTTTACCCGAGAGTCAGCAGAAGCCCCGCTGAGTACCAGCAGCATGTGCTTTAGTAGATTACAACTGGCTATTCCCTTTCATATCTCCAGGACCTTCCAAGTCTGAAATAATCTTTGACAGAACATCCGGATAATGCCAACTCTCCCCACCCCCTCCAAGTCACGGTGTGGGGAAACATTGGTTAAGAGAACTCACCTTGTGCCAGTAAATCATCAGCTGTAAACTCGGGCTCATATGGTTTCCCATTTAATATGTCAAATACCTGGTGGGAGAAAAACACAAGGAACAGGTGCATATGAAAGGGAACACAAGGGAATTTCTTTTTAAATTAAGACCTCAATGTGTCCTTCCTAGGAAGTACTGGTATTCTGAAGATGGAAGATTGGAGAGAGCAGCAGTGCCATGGCCCAGGGTATGTGGGCCCTTTGGAACTTTGGGGCTGGGAGGCTGTTTCACAGGAGCTGTCTGAGAAGGGCTGGAGGACGCAACCTGCCTCAGAGAGAGCAAGGGCCGAAGGCAGTGCAGGTGGCCACGCCAGCCACGTCTTGGTCAGTCATTGGTCAGTGAGGTCTCCCCTAGAGCTGGGGCAGGAGGCGGGGCTTGCCCTTCCTCAGAGCTGTGCAGCTGTGTCCCCTCGCTGACCCCTTCCTAGGAAAAGGCTTACAAGAATGAGTTTTATAAACTTCTTCAAACAGACGTGCAGAAATGCTCATAAGGCCTGGTATTAGCCTTCTAGCCTTTACATTTCTAACTGAAAGGCCAGAAAAGTCTCAAGTTAAAACTAAAAAAAACCCACAGCGATGGAGGCCTTTCTGTGTCCTCTGCAGTCACGTGACTGCTGGCTGCCCCGGGGAAGGAAGGCTTGGGTCACCGAACTGGGTTATCTTTCTGCATTCTGTGGTGAGGCTTCTGGGAAAGCCAGGTGCGCGATGTAAAAGGAGAACCGTGTGGTCTCTGCCGGGGTACCCAGCCCAATCCACGTGGCCGCAGGGGCCGTTTTTTGGATGTGGAGCAGCGCCTCCCCTGAGGAAGTCGATGTCATTGTGTTGGAGATCTGTGTGCTGCCCACCTCCTCCCTCCGGTTCTTCTCACCGGGCCAGGAACCAGGAAGACCTTGTACCGGCTTTTCACCTTTAGATCTCAGATGAGTGGCGGTTTCAGGAAGGCTTTAATTCTGTTTACTCTGTTCATATTATTGAACTCCTCAGACGACTCCCTAGTTTCTATGTTGGGGAAATCACTTACCAGAGTTTAAGCAAACCGTAACATTTATTCTAGCTTCAGAAATGAAGACGGAGGCAATCCTGGTGTGAGTTCAGAATGGGTAACTCCTAATGTGAATTTTGTGTTTTCTCTGGCCTAACCTCTCTCATAACTTAACTTGGATCAGATTAGGCATACACTTCACACTCAGAACTCTGCTGACCTAGATCTCTCATGGATAAGCTTTTCAAGATAAGCACACAGATTGTTGTTGGGGGCATACAGATCTCCAAACAACAAAACCAGCTCTTGATAAGAAGACTTTCTTAAAAAATAAAAGACAAGGGCTTTGGAGAATAAAAAACCAGATAGACCCTTTGTTCTTATATTCCTGAACATTCAGCCCCTCCCCCCCTACCCCCTGGAGCTGCCATAAACACTGGGGCTACACTCACCTGCCAGTTGGTGGCCATATCGAGAGGTGTGGTTCCAGGTACAACTCCTTCATCATCTCCGTCCCTTTCCCACGAGTCATCCAGGTCATAGAGAGGCTCAAAGTTCTCCAGCAGAGGATCTGCTCCTGTGAAGTCAAGTTACACAGCATTAGGTAAACCTCGCCCTCTTCAACTTCTAACTGCCTGCAGGGGTCAGATTATATACATATATAAAACATTACTTATCTATACTAATAAAAGGCTAATATGTTAATTAGACTGGATATCTTCTGGACTACCTTCCGGATGTCCTTCTGGACAAAGCCAAACCAGCAGGGGAGGGCAGTTAGGGGGATCAGGAATATAGGGGAGAGCAGTTAGGGGGATCAGGCTGGCAGGCAGGTGAGTGGTTAGGAGCCAGTGGTCCTGGATTATGAAAGGGATGTCTGACTGATGGTTTAGTCCTGATTCTGCAGGGGTCCTGGATTGGAGAAGGTACAGGCCAGGCTGAGGGACCCACCCTCCTGTGCAGGAATTTTGTACACTGGGATTCTAATCTATCCTATCTAATAAAAGAAAAACATGCAAATTGACCATACCTCTGCTATGCTCACAGGCCATGACCACCAGCCAATCAGGAACAAGTATGTAAATTAACCCAACAAATATGGCAGAAGCCACAGAGCTGGAGAGAGCAGGAGACTTGGGTTGCCCCCGGTGATGGAAGAAGCCAAGCTTTCCACCCCTCCTTGGCCTGCCCTGGCCTCTGCTCAAGGTTACAACGTTTCAATTATAGAACATAAATAAATACCAACAAAAATGGTGGCAGCCATGGAGCTGGTGCCAGCTGGAGGCTTGGGTTGTCCCTGGCAATGGAGGAAGCCAAGCTTTCCACCTGCCTTGGCCCGCCCTGGCCTCTACTCAAGGCTACAAAGTTTCAATTATAGAAGATATATAAATCCCAGACACCAAGGCCTCTGCTTGGGTCGCCAGGGGGCATGGCCGGCCTGCAAACCACCACAGGCCCTTTGCCCAGGCCACTCACACCCCAAGGGAACTCCCACCCTGATCCAAGACATGCTCCAGGGCAAACCAGCCATCCCCCACCAGGCCTCTATCCTATCTAATAAAAGTGTAATATGCAAATTGACCATCACTCCAACACACCAGATGGCTGCCATGTGGTCAAAGATGGCTGTTCCCATGTGGACACAAGATGGCTGCCACAAAATGGCCAGCAGGGGAGGGCAGTTGTGGGTGATTAGGCCAGCAGGGGAGGGCAGTTGGGGGGGATCAGGACTGCAGGGGAGGGCAGTTGGGAGGGACCAGGCCTGCAAGGGAGGACAGTTGGGAGGGACCAAGGCCTGCAGGAGAGAGCAATCGGGCGGGGGGGGCCAACCAGGCCTTCAGGGGAGGGCAGTTGGGGGACATTCAGGCCTCTAGGGAAAGGCAGTTAGGGGCAAATAGGCTGGCAGGGTAGCAGTTTTGCATCAATCAGGATGGCAGGGGAGTGGTTAGGGGGTGATCAGGCTGGCAGGCAGAAGTGGTTAAAGGCAATCAGGAAGGCAGGCAGGAGAGCAGTTAGGAGTCAGCAGTCCTGGATTTTGAGAAGGATGTCCGACTGCCAGATAGGATCAGGCCTAAACGGGCAATCGGACATCCCTCGAGAGGGTCCCAGATTGGAGAAGGTGCAGGCTGGCCTAAGGGACATCCCCTCCCTATGCATACATTTTGTGAACCGGGCCTCTAGTGTATGTATGTGTGCTTATTGTGTGTGTGTGTGTGTGTGTGTGTGTGTGTGTGTGTGTGTGTATGCCTAAGTGACTGTTATGATGGAACAATCGGTCACTATGATGCACATTGGCCACCAGGTGGCAGACGCTCAATGCAGGAGTTGCCCCATGGTGTTCAGTGAGTTCTCACAGGGGGAGCTCTGTTCAGCCAGAAGCTGGGCTCACGGCTGGTGAGTGCAGTTGCCACAGCATTGGGAGCTTCTCCCGATGCCATGGTAGCACTAGTGAGCAGTGGCAGCACATGCAGCGGGCTGGGATGAGTGTGAGTGGTGCAGCACCCAGCCCCGATTCAGACTTCTCCCTGGTTGCCTGCTACATCCCTTGGGGGATGTCCAAATAATGGTGCTATTTTCTGTAGAAGGCAGTTAGTCTGAACAACTCAGTGACTCAGGGAAGCCCAGGGAACTCAGGATGAGCCTGCCTCCATGCTTGACTCACCCACTCGATGGTGTTTGCAGGACAGACCATGATGGCCCAGCCTGTGCATATGCAGCAGCTACTGAAGCTCAAGCAGCAGGCCATGCAGCAGCAGAAGGCTATCCAGCCACAAGCCAGTAGGCAGATAGGCCTGGACTGCAAGAGGGCATAGGCTGGGCTGAGGGATCCCTCCCCTCTAATGCATGAATTTCATGCACTGTGCCTCTAGTAAACATGTAAAACATTTCTACTGAAATATACAGAGATTGTCTCTTAAATTCTAATTTATTTTGATTGTAAAGGTATCTGATGATACCCTATACCAGTGGTTGGCAAACTGCAACTCATGAGCCACATTCGGCTCACAAGCTGTGGTTTACCGCTTTGTTGACTAATGAGTTTGCCGACCACTGCCCTATACATTCATGGACACTTTCAAAACAAAAGACTCTGACTCTCACACTTAACTCCATAGGATAGACTGAATGATGTATTTTTAATTTAGGGCCCAACAATAGCAGTTTACAGATGCTGGGGCGCACCCTCAGGATGAGAGTCCTAAAGTTCACATTTATGTACATGTCTCAACTTCCTCCCCTAGTTGCTCAAAAAGAACAAAGACGCTTGATGTCTAGTGACAACATGTTCAGTTTTATTCTTGGGTACAGCATGCCAGGGCCCTGATCACTGAACAAAAACACCAGAAACACCTCTGCTAGGATGGATAGTGACTGAAGAATTTATGGCTGATCTTAGAAAATCTAGTCTGTTTCTTAGCCCACAGCAAGAAATACCAAGAGTAACTCAAAGATTAGAGCTTAAATTATTTTTCAAAGTCTTAGCAACTTGTTTAAGGAGAATTTAGCTTAATGTCTAAGGATAGCAGTAAGTAAGCTCATTCTTGTGGGAAGAGGAACTTGTTTTTATCTTGCTGGGAGAACATTTGACTTGTGCTAACTATAATAATAGGGAGTGCTAGATCCAGAGACATAGAAACATGGAATAGACTGTGGAATCTCAGAGGGAAGGCAGGGGTAGGTGTGGGTGTAGGAAGGGATTAACCAAAGAACTGTATGCATATATGCATAATCCATGGACACAGAGAATAATGTGGTCAAGGCCTGAGGGGAATGAGAGGGGAGGAGAGCAGGTGAGGGTTAGAATGGGTCCATGGGAAAAAAAAGGACATCCGTAAATACTTTCAATAAAGATTAAAAAATAATAGGGAGTGTCTCATGAGAGTCAAAGGATAATCTTGATGCTATTTCTTATTTCATTATCCCAGTCCTAGCCTGATTTATGAGGCAGTGCCACCTGACAATGAAAACAATGGAGAAATTCAGATGAACAATAATAGGACCAAAGACCAGAGGAGCTGAGCTATGTTGGTTCCTTAAGTGACCTTCTTCATGACTTTGAGCCCAAGATTAAGCTTTTTAAAATTTTTTTTTAAAAAGTAATTCTTCATTTTTTGAAAGTATTATGTATGTCTCTCTTTTCCCTCTAGCCCCCCTCCCACTCCTCCGCCAGCCCCAGGCCCTCACTGCCCATGGTGGCCATGGGCCATGCATATATGCATACAAAGTTCTTGGTTAATTACTAACCTCTGCCCCACTCTACCCCCCCAACCTTTCCTCTGAGAGTCCACACTCCATTCCATATCTCTGGATCCACTCTGTTCACCAGTTTGTTACTTAGATTCCACATATGTGAGATCATGTGATACTTGTCTTTCTCTGACTGACTTCTTTCACTTAGCATGATACTATCCAGGTCCAGGACCAGGCTTTTCATTTGAGGTTCCTCATTTATCTAATAAAAACACTGCTACTAGCCACTCCTTCCCTGGGATACTGAGCATTCAAGATAAAACATTTTTGAAAGGATTATAGCTTCTTGCCTGAAGGCATTTCCTAAATACAACCACTGACTTACCAAACTAGAAGCTTATTCAAGAGAAAGTTGAACTAGACAAAGGAGAATAGAAAAGGCTGCAGGGATGCTTGCTGCTGAAGCCAGCACATTTATTTGGGATATGATTTTACTTGTCAGAAAAATGTGGTGCCCCAAAGAAGTTCCTACATCTTTCTAGACTCAACTTTTAAAGAAGGTGTTTAACCTGCTCTGTTTTCTTGAATTAATAAATCATATACTTTCTAAAAGTTTTTAATAACCTCTCAAGTAAATTTGAACTATCTGGGCTGATAAGAAATACCAGTTTCATTAAATGGACTTGGAGATTCTAAGCACTCAAGATACCAGAGATTCAAGAATGAGCAGGACTAATTTTTCTATACTTCATAGGAGTAGAGGATTAAATGGAATAACACCTGCAGATCCTTAAGAGGGTAGGGGAGAGAAACACAGTAAGAAGAATAAAGTTTGGAAGTTCAGAAGGACAAGGCATGAGTCATAGCTCTGCCAGTTACTGGGACCCTGAGACTGAGTTGAAAAAGTTTCTCTAGTCTGTTTCCTGGGCTATAAAATGGAAATAATACTGATGGTATTGTCTCCAGGGGGTATTGTGGATTAAGTCAGGTTAAATGAGACAGTGCATGTGCAATGCCTAGCACAGTGCCTGGTATAGAGTTAGGTCAATCAAAGCTACTAATTTTTATGCCTCACATACGATAGTTCTCAATATACTATCAATACATGTCCCGTTTGTTTTCCCCTCTTACTTCAACTTCTAAGAGTCTTTTCTTACAAAAGGAAATCTTTAAATTGTTTCGGATACCAGTACATTTCTCCTTCTGGGGACTCCTAATGTGATAATACTGTACTGCTCAGAATTCTAGAAGGAATTACATTTGTGCTTAAGATCTCTTGTCACTAAACAAACCAAACCAACAACAAATGGGTGCATTAGAGAGTAAAAATGGACACGACGCTCAGGACAAAGCCCACGATTGCTAGTGCGAATGGCGCTTTGTGGCCATTACAGTGAGATGTGCCTTGTAGCAGCAGATCTGTGGCTCACAGCACGCGACAGGGCTGCTGGGCTGCAGCTGGGTTTGCACTGCTGATACCATTTTCCACAGCTGACTGCCTCGGCCTTACCTGCTGCTTTGAGAAGAGCTGCCATCCGGGTGGAGCCTCTCCCGGCCGCTATGTGCAGGGGTGTCGTTCCATCATAGGTGGTACTGTCTACATCGGCATCACCCTACAACCCGGCCCACACAGAAAATGATGAGTTGAAGGTGCACTCGCGCCCCCCCTCCCTCCTCCCCTGACCCCTGTCTCATGGCTCCTTGGGTTGTATTCCTAGCACAGGTGCCCTGTGGGGCAGGCTCTGCCACTGAAATAGTCCCCAGTGAGAGCTCCCGGGCAGGGCCAACAGGAATGTCTGAAGCTGCGGCTCTGAAGCCTTGCGTAGATGTGAATTAAGAGTGGAATGTAAGGAGAAAGGCTGTCACCAACACCGTTTTTTGAGAAGTTTTTACTAAATTGCCCTTGGAATTTAATGCAAAGGCAAACAAGGGCATCCTTTACCTCCAGCAGCAGACAGCCGGCCAAGGAGATGTTGTCATGCTCCACAGCCAGGTGCAGCGCGGTGCGGCCAGACTTCTGCTCCTGCGCGTTGACATCGGCCCCGGCGGCCAGCAGCAGCAGCAGACAAGGCATGCTGTTGCTCATCACGGCTACGTGGATGGCGTTCAGACCTGCGGCCCAAGCACAGGACTGTCACGGGGTGGGAAGGCGGTCCCAGGACGGCCCTCCATCTAGTGCTGAGGGAGCCTCTGTTCCAGCCAGTCTTTCCAGGCGCTGTAAGTCAGCTGCTGTGCATGGAAACCCATAGTCTCCCTTTATGTTCTCAGGAGACACCGTGGGCAAGTAAACATTCTCGGAATAAATGATGTTTTCCCCAGTTCATGCCGAGTATTGTCTGGCCTCTGCTCATTCCTTTTCCTGACTAACTCTCCCAAGTCATCTCTGAAGGAATCAGCTCTGGTGAGCAGCAGAAGTTCTTACAGAGATGATAACTCCAGGTGACTAAGGTTAAAAGCACTTCGGGTACAAATAAAATAATAGCCCACATTTATCAAATGCCGGCTACTTATTTATTCTTTTTAAAAAATTTTTTAAAATATATGTTATTGATTTTTACAGAGAGGAAAGGAGAGGGATAGAGAGTTAGAAACATCGATGAGAGAGAAACATCTATCAGCTGCCTCCTGCACGCCCCGCACTAGGGGTGCGCCCACAACCAAGATATATGACTTTGACCGGAATCGAACCCGGGACCCTTGAGTCCGCAGGCCGACGCTCTATCCATTGAGCCAAACCAGTTTCGGCCTTTTAAAAATTTTATTATTATTATTTTAAAAATATATTTTATTGATTTTTTAGAGAGGAAGGGAGAGGAATAGAGAGTTAGAAGCATCGATGAGAGAGAAACATCAATCAGCTTCCTCCTGCACAACCCCCACTGGGTATGTGCCCACAACCAACGTACAAGCCCTTGACTGGAATCAAGCCCGGGACCCTTCAGTCCGCAGGCCAACGCTCCATCCACTGAGCCAAACCCGTTAGGGCACCGACTAACTGTTTAGAACGCAGATAGTAATGGTTATACCACGATGTGTGTGTTTTCTCTTACCTTCCCCGTTGGGCTGGTTGATCAGTAGAGCTGCCTTCCTGTGCTTGAGTAAAATACCGAGAATCCTATCCTGTCCTTCTTTGGCAGCAAGGTGCAAAACAGAGTTTCCCAAGCGGTCCAGCAGGCTCAGGTCGGCCCCAGCCCTCAGCAAGTCCTCCACCATAGCCTCTTGCTTTGTGATCACGGCCAAGTGCAAAGGTGTCTGGGAAGTTGCAGAAGGGGCAGGAGAAATAACACTGTCAGCAGCAAGCACTTACAACCCATGGGCTTGGCAGCCATCACGGCAGTGGTTCATTTTTCATTCCCAAATCAGCTAACTCCTCACTTTTTCAAAGGAACTACTCCCTGTCCCATATCATATAGGAATGAAGTATATAAACTGGATTTTTAGCCACTTATTAAGATTATTTTTCCATTTACCATTCTGAATAGCTTTGTTGTTTCTCATCCCAGCTTACTGATTGCTGATCTATTAACTCATCTATTAGTAAATTTAGTATTATTGAAATTCTAGTAGGATTCTGTCTTCAGCTTATAATTCCACATGTTAACACATCAAATCAAGGCTACAGTTTTACTGAAGTTTAAATGAAACAATCAACAGAAATCAATGAACAAAGATGCTATTATATTGGTATGGGAAATAAATTTCTTAAATTAAAAAATATTGTTCCATGGACTGGCTCCATGAGATCAATCAACAGAACTTTCTAGACCCCATAAAAGGTATCAAAGGATTATCTACTTTATAAGTTAGACCAGTGGTCAGCAAACCGTGGCTCAAAAGCCACGGTTTGCTGCACTGTTGACTAATGAGTTTACCAGCCACTGACTTAGACAATAGCACCACCTCACTAAGAGAGCACAGATGAACAAACAAGCTGCCTGCTGAAACCTACCAGGTAGGTAAAGAATCCCTGAGAGTTCCCTGCCCACAAGTAGGATCTCTGCAAATGCAAATGTTTTGAAAATTGGGTGTTTTAAATACGCATAGGACAAACAGAATCACAAAGTATCTTTCACAGAACCGAGGTCAGAGAACAGCAATCTACCTACCTACCTACCTACCTATCTATATATTTTAAAAATATATTTTTATTGATTTTAGACAGGAAGGGGGAGGGAGAGAGAGAAACATCAATGATGAGAGAGAATCATTGATCTGCTGTCTCCTGCATGTCCCCCACTGGGCATCTAGCTGCAATGTGGGCACTTACCCTAACTGGGAAGTGAACTGTGACCTTCTGGTTCATAGGTCAATGTTTAACTGCTGAGCCACACTGGCTGGGCAGCAATATATTTTTATACAAATCAGTCTATTTCACAGGAGCCTGTGAAATCCAGCCTGTCTAGTGACAATTCACTTAAACTTCCCTCTCAGTAAGCAGCTACTGTAGCAATGCCAGCTAAAAGTCCTGGCTGGTGTGGGTGCCCACAGCATGTGGGAACTTGGATGGAAGATCTCAGCTGTCTAAGTCTCAATTACACTGAATAATTACAGTAAAAACAAGACAGGATATTTTGCCAAATTTCCCTTTCTCTCCTTTTTTGGGTCCTTTAGGACTATATCATGGCTTGAAATGGAATGATATCCTCAAAACTTTAGGTATGTAGGCTCTAGGCTAAAAGCCTTCCTCTTGAAAAATAAACAAGTAAATAAATAAAAGCTGTTCATTAATCAGAATGCTATTTGGGGAGATGAGAAAAGAAAATAGAATGAGAATAGAAGATCTGAAATGGTAAGATCTTATAGCATTCAGAGATTAGGAATTATTTGTAGTATCAACATAATTCTTTTTATTTTTTGCTATTTTTTATTTTATTTTTTTATTATTTATTTTTTAAAATATATTTTATTGATTTTTTACAGAGAGGAAGGGAGAAGGATAGAGAGTCAGAAACATCGATGAGAGAGAGACATCGATCAGCCGCCTCCTGCACACACCATACTGGGGATATGCCCGCAACCAAGACACATGCCCTTCAGTCCACAGACCGACGTTCTATTCACTGAGCCAAACCGGTTTCGGCTGTTTTGCTATTTTTTTAATCATTGCTTAAAGTATTACAAAGAGTAGTACATATGTCTCCTTTTTCCCCCTATTGACCTTCCCCTGCTCTCCCCTACCAATTCTTTTTCATATCATACAAATTCTTTACCATAAGAGAGGAGTTGTTTTGTTTTTTCAAAGTTTTCTCCCATGGTCCTACCAAAAGTTTTCTATGATATTTCAGGCTCTAGATCTTAAACCCCAGGATTATGTCTTACACCATCACACAATATGGGGACCCATAAACAGAGAAGTTATGCTATGCCTGATGGCATGTGGATATATGCAAATATTCCTTGAGCCAAGCAGACAAATGACCCAGCAGCCCCACTCCTACATGTATATCTGAGAGATAAAAATCCACAGAGGGGCCTGGGTGAGGATATTGATTACAGTATCGTGAACGGAGGTAGGAAGCAAGAAGCTGGCTAAGTTTCCACTGCAGGTACATTACAGGTGTAAGATGAACAATATGAGATTCTCTTCAGGAACTAGAAACAACAAATCAGCTCTGCCCACAGGTGTATGGGTGAATCCCATAAACAGAGAGAGCAGAATCTAGGAACATGTTTAGCACAAAGTAAATTCTGCATTTAAAAAAGATATTCATGAAGAACTATGCACACACACACACACACACACACACACACACACACGAGTACATGTAAAACTGAAGCCCAAATAAGATCTGTGGATTGTATCAAAGTCAGTTTCCTGGTTTTGATACTGAACTATAGTTATGCAAGATGTTACCATTGGGAAAATTGGGTGAAAGGTACATGGGACCTTCCGGTATAGTTTTTGCAACCACATATGAATCTATAATTACATCCAAGTACAAATGAAAGGAAAAGGTTAAAGCAGAGCAGGATCCGCATGTATAATATAATATAGACTGTATATGAGAATATACTAAAATATCTACCTATTTAAGGAGTTAAGCTATATAAACTGCCAGTTTTAAAAACAGTCATGGGAATGTAAGTAAGTACAGCATAGAGAATATAATCAAAATCCTATATAATAGCACCAGGCTAATGCCCCCACCCCACCCATCGCCCCCCACACAGAGGGCAACCTGTGGCAGGGGTGGGGCCAGCAAGTGGGTGGGAACAGCCGACCTATTGGGCCCATCCCCCGGCTGTCAGGCTCTGATTACCCGATGACGAACAGGGAACAGGAGTGGGTGGCAGCAGTGGGCAGGACCAGCTATGGGCAGCTGGAGAAGATGGCCCTGATTGCAGGCCAGGCCTAGGTACTGTACCTACACATGAATTTAATGTGCCAGGCCTCCAGTGTTGTAATAACTATGCATAGTGTTAGATGGGTACCAGAATTTTCAGGGTGATCATTTTGCAAATTTATAAATGTCTAATCACTATGTTGTACACCTGAAATAGTGTATGTCATTATAATAGCATATAATAATATATGTCAACTGTAATTGAAAAATGGTGTATAACAGTATATGTCAACTATAATGGGAAAAAAAAATAAACCTTATATGTTTAGGTAGCTGATACATGAGAAAATACTTACACACATAATAGTTCTATCTGCCGGGGGTGGGGAGGGGTGGGGGAAAGGTTGGGAGACTTTCATGTTGTCAGGGAGGGCAACTTAAGATTCTCCAAGGGAATGTACATCCTTTTGTGCCTTTTAAAAAACTATGAACATAAAGTTATCATAATTGAAAACATAAAAAATACAGGCACAAAAAGCCCCACTAATGTTTTATAGGAACATATGCAAATAAAACCCACATCAAACACACTGGAGTGAGAGGAAGGGGAGAGGAAGTAGGGTTGAAAGGGAATAGATTACAGAAATATTTTCAGAAAAACCTTAGTTCTATGGACTTGGATTATTCTGAGTATGTCTCTAGAGGGTGGGTGGGGAGAGAGATTTGATCATGACAGATGGCCACAGAAATGTACTAAGAAGATTAGAGAAAGGTATTTTGGGAGAATGTTTAAGACGATTGCCAAATAATCCAAATTACTTAGAGAACTGCTCCATTTCTCATCAAGAATAGTTAATAGAGAACTTTCACAGTAGCTAAACAAGAGTCCAAGTCTCAGTGGTTTCTAGCTCTCAAATTGAAGTTGCTGTTGGGTGTGTGTTTGAGACGTAGAAAGCATACAGAAGGTCCAGAATCTTTACCCACTAACAAGAGTAGTGGGAAGGGAGGGAATTCTCCTGAGAGTTCCTGAGTCAGAAGGCTCAGAAGTTGGGTTGCTAGGTCAAATGGCAGTTCCAATTTTAATTTGAGGAAACTCCATACTGTTTTCCTTGGTGGTTGCACCAGTCTGCATTCCCACCAGCAATGCACTTACACTAGTGGGGTTCCTTTTTCTTCACACCCTTGCCAGCACTTGTTTGTTGATTTATTGGTAGTAGCCATTCTGGTAGGTGTGAGGTGATAACCTCACTGCCATTTTAATTTGTCTCTCTGATGATTAGTGAGGTTGAGCATTTTTTCATGTCACTTAGCCACCTGTATGCCCTCTTTGGAAAAGTGTCTATTCAGGTCCTTTGCCCATTTTATAATTGGAGTGTTTGTCTTCCTTTCATTGAGTTGTTTATAGATTTTGGAAATTAACCCTTTATTAGATGTGTCACTGGTGAATATGTTCTTCTATACAGTAGGTTCCCTTCTCATTTTGATGATGATTTCTTTTGCTGTATAGAAGCTTTTTAGTTTGGTGTAGACCAACAAATCTCAGAGGGGAAGGACAGGGAATGGGAACAGATTATGTAAACTTATATGGATACATGCTTATCCTATGGACAAAGACAGAAGTGTGGAGAAAGCGTGGGGCTGGGTGGAGTGGGGCAAAGGAGTGGGGAGGAATGGGGGACATCTGTAATACTGTCAACAATACAAAATATGTATTAAAAATAATAAATATATATTAAAAATAATAAATAAATACATTAAAAAAAAGGCTCATAAGTGCCACAGGTGGTGGTTTTGTCTCTAGCACACTGGAGTCTCAATATATGTAAGCAAATGATCGAGTAAGGAGGTTAGCACGTAATAAATTGCAACTATGGATCCTGTTGTACTGTGTCCTTTGCAAGTCCTATGTATAAACAGAAAAACAACTAATTCCCTGAATCTGAACTACAGGCAGCGAAGTCGGCAGTCTTTGAAAGGAGGACCACAAAGTGACAACGCCCCGTAACCTAGTCTGACCTGTACAAGTGGATGGCAAAAAGGAACAGTCATTCCCAAAGCCTCAGTGAATCAAGCTTTATGGCCAAATGACTTTCCAAATACTAACAACCCTCAAATGGTATGAAAGATATTGAAGAAGACATCCTTCACATGTAGTGTAGCTGAAATTAGACCTCAACCCAGTTATTTTATATCATGGGTCAGTGAGGAATCCCTAGCTTCACTTGTCCTTTGACACGAAGCCCAGCAGCCAAAGAAGCCTTACGTCCAATGGGAACTTGTGATTTCGCCTTCTCAGGAAACACTTCTTCCCAGGTAAAAATCTATTGACAAGCTACATGTACCAGTGAACATTTTAGTACATTTGCTTTGAGGAAATAAAAAGGGTTCATATCATCTGCTTTAAAAATTGAGAACTAGCCCTTTATCATGTAAATACTTATGTTCGATAGCTGTCTGTATCTTCAGCATGAGAGAAATGCTTGAATCAGGCATCCCAGCACACCATCCAGGCCAAGGACTGGGTACTCACTCTGAGTTGAGTGAAGACAGGGTAGAAACAGGACAGCTGAGCAGGGGTGAGACCAACAGACTGGGACAGAAGCTTGGTGGGGCCAGGACAGTATCCAGGGGAGAGAGGAGGGGGCAGCCCTGGAAAGTGGGAGCCCCCTCATCCCATGCTAGTACAGCCATAGGTCCCTTAGCCAGGGAGGCTGGCCCAGGTCTTGGGGCTCCCTGCACCCAGGTTTTGGTTCTGCCCAAGCATTTTTACTCTTTCCTTGCTGACATGTGCATGCACTCAGCAGGCAGCCTCAGGAGGCTCCACCTAACCTCTCTCTGCAGCTCTTGAAGACCTCTCTAACGGAGTTCCTCAAGTGACTTCTAAGCCCATTTTGAGCTGTCTTTCTGTTTTTGAAAGACACTTTTTTCTTCCTCAGGCAGCCTTTTCATCTTCTTGTATTCTGATTGCATCAGCACCTTTTGTTTGATATACATGTAATTTAAAGATTGTCAAAATGTATTTCAGCAGACTTCAAAATTCTCGCAAACTATTGGCTTTGCAAACTTGATCTTTTTCAATTTTATTTTTCTTGACAGATGTGATGCATTTATGCTAGGTTCTCCCTCTAAAATGGATAGATTCTTTGATGGCTTCTAAAGTTTAAAGTTCACCATCCTGCAGCAGCTGCGACCTTTCACTAGGGGGGTGATTGCTAGTACACCAGATCAAAGCATCCTAATTCATTAAAGAACATTCCTGAGTGATAGGCTTTGAGGATCTGCAAAGATGTTTTGTTGTATGTTTCGATACTGCTAACATTATTAGAAATAATATACACCACACTCACACACACACACACGCACGCACGCACGCACAGATATACAAACCATAGATTTTTCATTTGAATCCTTGATAGTTCTGCTTACCTGGTAGAGGTCATTTCTTATGTTGATAATGTCATCCAAAACCAAACCAGACGTGACTTCCAGCAGATCCCTCACAAGCTGAGCATGCAGGTGGATGATTGCTAAGTGTAAGACACTGGAACAAAAATATAATGGCAACAATTAGCTAAAATGTAAATGTGAAAAAAATATTTCTGAGATAGGATTAGACTTGGAGACTGCATCTGGCTCTCAGACCTAGTTTCTTTAGCTCTCAAATGTTCTGAATTGGTATCATGTCTGAGCCTGAGGTGGGGGTGCTCTTCTGCCTATCCAAGGCTCCTTCACTCATTTACAGTACCTGCCTTGTCGCTGGGGGCCTTCAGGTTTGATACTCCCCTGAGGCAGAAAGGCACATGGGCTCTGAGGCAGAGAGCTGAGTTCAAATCTCCACTCTGCCCCATGCTATGGCTTCAGGGCTCTTTCTCCTCTAACTTTTCCTGACAGATAGAAAATGCATGTAAGGTGCCTGAACTCGGATCTGTTCAGGAAATGTAGCTACCTCACCTGCCCTGCCATCCTAAAAAGTACACTGTGGTGGCTTTTTAAGATCTTCTGAGATCCTAAGAGGGGAAAATGAAGTCAGGCTTTTAATGAGTAGAAGATGCTTGAGGCAAACTTTTTATTTAAATTTTTTTTTCATTGATTTCAGAGAGGAAGGGAAAGGGAAAGAGAGATAGAGTCATCAATGATGACAATCATTGAGCAGCTGCCTCCTGCACGCCCCACATGGGATCGAGTCCACAATCCAGGCATGTGTCCTGACTGGGGATCAAACCGTGACCTCCTAGGTCAATCAACATGCAACCTTGCCAATGTTTTGAAGGAACACTCCAATATGTTTCTCCCTCACAGATACTCCCTTGGCCTGAAGTGGTTTTGCTCCTCTCTCCTCTGCATGGACAGTGCCTCTCCATATTCATACTCCACTTCAAACCTTACCTCCTTGGAGAAGACTTCCCCAACTTTCTAGGCAGAGAGAGTTGTCTCCTCTTGAGTTTACCACCTGGCTGCACAACTACATTTTCTCTACATCTCTCTCCCTCTCTGGCCTTGGAGGCCAGTTCTCTCTGGGTCAGCCTGACAGGCAGAGCACAGCTGTATAGTTTAGGCACTATAATAAGGATGACAGAGGAAACCTAGGAGCTTACACTAACAAGATAAAAAATGTTGCCGGTTGCCAAGCATCACTCTATTTTCTTTAATTGTTAAAAACATTATTAAAATTAATTTGATAACTATAAAAGCGGCTACTGTTTGTTTAGAGCATCTATTTACCAGACTGCTAAACACCTGACATACATTATCTCCTTTATTGTTCACAACAATCAGACGAAATAATTAACATTATCCCCATTTTTTAGATGATGAAACTGAGACTAATAGAAATAACAGAATTCAACCTGGGTCACAGAGCTAGAGTGGTGTAGTTGGGATTTAAGCTCAGGTCAGTCTTGCACCAAAGTCATCTCTTAATCCTGTTTTAGGGGCCCGTACACATTGCTCTGAAGGGGTTAGGTGAACATCTAAGAGGATGAATTCACTAAAGTGTGGGCAGACTGTGATGCAGGGCACACTCATAGTGTCACACGGTGGCAATACGTCTGGGATTTGAGGCACTGACTGGATCTGCTCTAATATAAAGATAATCGGTGTCATTTCATCCAGGCCTTTTTCTTAGCAATAGCAAGGGTATCGGCCTTAGGATTGACATTAACACAGGAGGGCCTCAAAAACTAAGTGTGACTCCATTACTTGGGAGAGATTTTCAATGAATGGTTTCAGAGTTTCACTGCTGTCTCTTGAAATGAGAGGCTGGAGGGAGACTTCTGAAAAAGGCCCGAAGTCTGACGCAGACATGATGCACATATATCAAGAAAAAGGCCACACTTCAAAAACGGCTTAACATTTTCCATGTGCAGCTCAGCACTTCATAGCAGAAGTAACTTCCCCTTCCTCCCCAAATCCTCACACCCTCATGGGAATTTCCCGAAAACCAGAAGTTTTTATTATTTTGTGTCTTTATTGTATTTTCTGTGATGACTAATAGCCACAGGATTCAGATTATTGGCTGCATACAAGCTCAGTGAAAACAAGAGGCCTGAGCTCTGAAGGCCAAAAGGTATCCCTGGTCTACATTCTTTTGGGGACTCCTCTTTTGGTCTCCCCAAGTCTCAACCCTCTGGCCAATGGCTGTGTCAAGCCCTGAGAGCCTGCTTGCATGACTATGTCTGGGGTCCTACGAGGGGACCCCGAGTCTTGATGAAGGCTACCTCCTCAGTGCCTCCATAGATGCCTGGAGTCCTTCCACGTGTGTCCACCTCCCCCTCAGGGCACCCACTTGAATGTGTGAGCCTTGTTCCCTTCCCACAATTCCCCTTCCCACACCAGTGGTCTCTTTCTAACTGGTATGTGCTCATCTTTCTTAGGCTCATCAGTTCAGCAGGTCCCTAACAATGTCACTGCAAATGCTGCTGTCCTGGCTTGGTTCACTGCTTTCTCCTTGTGGTTATACGCCACCGAGTGCTCATTGGAGAACTTAACCCAGTTGAAAAACATTCTGCTGCTCATAGCATTACACAAAGAAGGGTGCACCGGTGCCTCTCATACTGTATAACAAGGCCAGTGGTTATACCACATCCTTGGTTACGATGCAAGGAATGAGAACAAAGGTCTCTGAAAACCTGAGATTGGCAGTTTCCTAAAGCACTGGGTTCGGTTTTTAAGTGGAGGTTTAAAACGCAGCACCCAAGAGCCCTTTCACAGAAAAGGATTTCACTGTCAACACTATTTTGGGAAGGCTTTAGATAAGGCATTTGATTTGAATCTGAGGGCTGCTGTCTTATTTTTATAGGCTGCTGAGATCATTTTAGAAGTCTCAACGAGAGGACGAAGAGAACCGTTTTAGAAAGAAGCCAGGTGGCTCTGCAAATACAAGCCCAGTCACAGCAGGAATGGGAGGCATGGTGTTGGGAATGTTAGACTCCCTAGCAATGTGGGTTAGAGCAGTCATGAGCCCGAGCCAGTCACAGACTGGTGACCATGAACAGAGGTAGTAGAGAAGGAACCAGTAACCAGGAAAGAATGACATTTGCATCTTAATCATTTTGTTGTTATGCTGTCTTTTTTTTTTTTTTAAGACTACAGCACACAGAATTTCTTGGCTGTCTCTTATCTAAGTACTAGCCAGGCCTCACCCTGTTTAAGCTACCCAGATCAGACAAGATCCAGAGTGTTTAGAGTGGTATGATCATAGGATGTGATGTCTTTATTGGGCTTTCTCTCAAGTAACTATCATTATTAATATACTGTTGGGATAACAAGTGCTTTAGGGATTAGGTAGGACCACATTTTATTATTATATTACTAGAGGTCTGGTGCACAAAATTAGTGCACTGGGGGGTGGTGTCCCTCAGCCCAGCCTGCACCCTCTCTAATCTGGGACCCCTTCAGATGTCCCTGGCAGTGGGACAACCCTCTCACAATCTAGGACTGCTGGCTCCTAACCACTCACTTGCCTGCCTGTCTGATTGCCCCTAACCGCTTTTGCCTGCCAGCCTGATCACCTCCTAACTACTACCCTGCTGGCCTGATTAACATCCAACTGCTCCCCTGCCAGCCTGATTAGTCCCAACTGCCCTCCCCTGCCAGCCTGGTCACCCCCAACTGCCCTCCCCTGCAGTCCTTGGCCCCCCCCAACTGCCCTTCCCTGCCAGCCTGATCTCTTCCCCAACTGCTCTACCCTGCTGGCCTGATTTCATCCCTAATGGCCCTCCCCTGTCTGCTTGATCTCTTTCCCAACTACTTTCCCCTGCTGGCCTGATTGCCTCCAACTGCCCTCCTCTGCTGGCCTGATCTCGCCCCCAGCTGCCATTTCCTGCCAGCCTGATCACTCCTAACTGCCTCTGCTTGCCTGATCACACCTAACTGCCCTCCCCCGATGGCTTGTCTTGACCCCAACTGCCCTCCCCTGCAGGCCTGATCTCATCCCCAACTGCCCTCCTCTGCTGGCCAATTTCGTTATGATTGGTTGGTTTCTATGCCAGTCAGTATCAAAAACTCTGCCTCCTAGGCAGCCTTTGGCTCCTCACTGTTGACTCTGATTTGGTTCTGATTGTTCAGTTTCTATGTCAGTCATTGTCAAAAACTTCACCTCCTAGGCAGCCACTGGCTCCTCACATGTCACCCAGATTTGGTTCTGATTGGTCAGTTTCTATTCCAGTCAGCGTCTCTGGGCCTGTTAACAGGACCTGATCAGAAAGGCAGGGCTGATCAGCAACCCTGGTGGAGGCCTGGAGAGAAATGGAGGAGCAGCTGCTGACCAGGCCCGGAAAGAAAAAGAGAGGCAAGTGCTGATCAACAGCTGCCACAGAGGCTACTGATTAGACCCTGCTTCTCTCTTCAGACTTCTCTCTGGGCCTGATTCACAGCCCCCTTAGCAGTCAGTGCTGGGTAACCATGTCTGCAGCCATAGCAGTCAGTGCTGGGTTGCCACAGCAATACAGAGTTGACTGCAGGACTGACTTCTGGTTGATTGAGCTTCTGGTCGTTTCGGATGTGATGGACCTAGGATCTTTATATATTAGGATTCCAAATGATATTAAAGCAAATATTATTACTCCATATATATTTACTAAATATTATTCCAAATTTTATTTCCACAAATAAAGCAAGGCTCTTAAAAAAGTACTGCCCCCCTCCCTCCCTGACTCACACACACACACACACAATTTAGTTTCCTTGTCTAGAATGCTGTATTCTTAGGTGAGTATTACAGTGATTCTAGAGTCTAGGAGGTAAGAGCCACAAGACAGAAGCAAATTATGCCACTCAATCTTACTGACACATTCTTTTCCAGTTACAGAATCCAGTCATTTTGCTCAATCCTCCTTTTCTCGAGCCAGCATGCATACTTTGATTAGCTCTCTTCCCTGCCCTAAAACAAGCCTTGTATACAGAAGTTTGGACTTACCAGTCCCCATTCTCATCCTGTACTGCAGTGAGATGGCGCTGGACAGCCAGCAACATCTTCACATCTCCTGTTACCGCGTAGTCAAACAGGGCATTGGCATGCCGTTTGGCGAGCTCCAGAGCCTTCTCCAGAAAGAGGTTATCTGCAAGGCAATGACCAAAATCACAACTGAGTGTCCTATACTTGTTCCACAGGTCCGGCATGCTTGAGGTCAAAACCATCAACACCAATGCTCCTTTCAGTGCTTCTGAGTTGTATTCATTAGAAAAAGCACAGTTGGACACTGGCTCACTGGCACATACAGAAGCTGGTCTGAAAAATCTATCTACAGTTTGTTAGGGGGAAAGAAGTTTAGAGATGTATGTTATTTAAAGAGGAACAATCAATCTCCAAATGAAGTTGACTGGATTTGGCCATCATTATAAATACTTAATCGCTTGATGAAATAATTGATCCTTCACTGGACTCCTGAGCAACTCGCTTGTTAGGCAAGTGTCAAAAACCACAGTCTCTGCCATACACAGATTTTCCAAGAGCCATTGGTGTTTTGTACAGTTTCTTCCTGAAGGTCAGGGAAGGCACATTGTAGCCTGTGGGGGCAAATCCTGGGTGTGGTCTGGTCTGTTCTTCTATGGCCCCTAGTAAAGCAGGGCTTGTTCATTTTTAAACAATTTGTAAAAAATGTGATAGAGACCATATGTGGCCCCCAAGTCTAAATATTTACTATCTTTCCCTTTACTTTATGATTATAATCTGGGATGACCTAGAATCCTGACATAGACTCTAATGATCACTAGTTCAAAATACATACAAAAGTACACTGAACCTCCTAATCCTGATTCTTCAACAGGGCATCAGGATAAAAGGACAAGTTCTTATTTTGAGGCAAAGTTCCACTTTAGTATGACAGTCAAACTAGATTCTAGAGGGGAGAGACTATTAAACTTATAGAAACTACTTGTCTCTATTATCTGTGATAGAAATGAATTAGGTTCTGTCGCAGATACTCTAAACCTGCATGGTTATACTTTATTTTATTTACTTATTTATTTTTTTAAATTATTTTTATTGATTTCAGAGAGGAAGAGAGAGGGAGAGAGAGAGAGAGAAACATCACTGATGAGAGAGAATCATTGATTGGCTGCTTTATGCACACCCCCTACTGGGGGTCAGACCCACAGCCCAGGCATGTGCCCTTTACTGGAATCGAACCTGGGACCCTCCAGTCCACAGGCTGAAGCTCTATCCACTGAGCCAAACTAGCCAGGGCATATTTTAGTACTTTACATAATCAAAGACAACACTGGGAAAATGGACATCCCTGTGTGAATACAATGACCTGACAGGTGCTTTTCAAAAAGCACACAGGACTGTGGAGAGCACACTGAACTAGACATGGCTATGTTATCCTTACCTTAACAAAAAAATAAATCTCTTTTCTGGAAACAACTTTTACACCTTGCACTGACTCATCCCCTCACCCACCATGCAGTGTAATCATCTGCGTGCTCACTTACCCTGAAATGTGGAATTCTCTTTCTTTACTCCCACTGGATACGTCAGAGTGCCCTCCTCATCTCTCTGGCCAGACTCCTTATCTGGTTCTGTGGTTTCAGTGACTTTCCCAGAGAGACGTACAGCCTCTCTGCCATTATTCTCATCATAACCTTCAGGGTCATTTTTAGATGAGGTGCCCATGATTCCTAAAACAAAAGAAAAAACACTGACTTTTTCTCAATAAAATCTATTTGTAAAATTATAATTCACTATTTCAATGGAGGTCAGATAATTTAAAATTCTTTTTAAAATAGTCATAAGTAACATGCTTTGTAGCTATCTTAAACTCTTCTAAAACATTTTACAGTGTAATGATTTGATATTTTCATATATTGCAAAATGATCATTACAATAAACCTAGTTAAGATCTATTAGCATACACAGTTAAAAATATTTTTTTCTTGTGATGAAAAGTTTTAAGATGTTAAAACCCATTTTTTTTTTCACTTCTAAAAACTAATTTCTCTTCTGTTTATTTGTAAGGGACAAAATGAAATAAAGCTCTTCTGAGAATTGCAGGAAAGCAGAATTTTTAAAGTTCTTGAAAGTAGAAGACTTATTTCTTTTCTATTGTTAATTAACCAAGTAAATTGTAAAGATGTGATCTCAGTTCACATTCTTCAGCATGGGAGTGACACAGTGCATCATTTTGGATCATGCTCTTTCAGGTGCAGCTATGTTGTCTGACATACCCAATGACAGAGCACCTGTGTTTTATGGGCAGACCTGGTTCAAATCCTGGTTCTGCTACTAACAGATATGTCTTTCAGTGAGTGAATGAACACTTCCCAATCTGTTCTCTGACTGTCAAATGGAGATGCTAATATTTTCCTTACAGAGCAATCATGAAGATTACTTAAAACATGTTAAAGCAGCATGCAGAGAAGACTTCATTGTATTATGTCTTCAATGGGTGCAGTAGAATAGACATGTAACATAAACTATGAATACATGGTGTGACAGCTGCTGATTAGGGAAACATTTGATGGGAAAAGGCTATCCCTATAAAATTCACTATGTCTATAAAAGTATAATGTTTGGAAAAAACCCCAAAAACAGAATAGCTAAGTTTGATGACTTTTTTATGTTTTACTAGAGGCATGGTGCACAAAATTCATGCATTTGGAGGGGAGGTCCCTCAGCCTGGCCTGTGCTCTCTCGAAGTCCAGGATCCCTTGCTCCTTACCACCTGCCTGCTCACTGCTCCTTACTGCTCGGTTGGCTCACTGCTCCTTAGTGCTCCAGTAGAGGTGAGAGAGGCTCCTGCCATCACTGCTGCACTTGCCAGCCATGAGCCTGGCTTCTGGCTGAGCAGCGCTCCCCTTGTGGGAGCACACTGACCACCAGTGGGGCAGCTCCTGAGTTGAGCATTCTCCCCCTGGTGGTCAATGCACGTCATGCAGCTGGTTGTTCTGCCATTCAGTTGATTTGCATATTAGGCTTTTATTATATAGGACTATAGGAGGGAGTCCCTCAGCCTGGCCTGTACCTTCTCACAATCTGGGACCACTGGCTCCTAACCACTCACCTGCCTCCCTGCCCAATCACCCTTGACTACTCTGCCTGCCTGATTGCCCCTAATTATTCTGCCTGCCTGACTTATCACCCTTAACCATTCTGCCTGCCTGCCTGATTGCCCCTATCTGCCTTTTTCTTGGCCACCTGCCTGCTGTGGCAGCTTCCTCTGCCTTGGCCTCTGCAATTTCATCCAGAAAGTAGTCTGAAAGGATGTCCAGAAAGTTGTTCGGATGTCCAGCCTAATTAGCATATTACTCTTTTATTATTATAGATAGTCAAGTCTCTAGATGTTCCTTTTTAATGTCCTTTTCTTCCCCCCATTCATGCCACTTACAGAGTAAATACATAAGTATAAACATAGCATCAGGAGTAGAATTTTCCTTAGAAAATAAAAATATTTTTGGAAAAGCATCTTCTTAGCTTATTTTCATTCATCATTTTTTTTAAAGATGATAATGCTGTCATGATAAATAATGATAAAAAAAGGATAAAAATCTTATTTGGTATTAAGTTTTTTCTTCCTTCCTCAGTATTGAAAAAAAAGAAGTATCACTTACCATGCTTCATCCCAGCATTAGATTTAGTGGTTCCAGGGTGGAAGGTAATTCCACTGTATGTTGGAAATCCATAGTGGGGGAAGCCATAACCTGAAATGGCAAGTAAAACAAAGGAGCCCTAATGAGGTCTGTTTTTTTACGAAGACTCAGCAACCTCAATGTCCCCCCATCCAGGTGAGCACAGGCTTGGGTGTGGGAGGGCATTTGCCTGACACAGTGCTTTTATTGAGAGTTATCAAGATGCATCATGGGGCCAAAACCAGTTTGGCTCAGTGGATAGAGCATCGGCCTGGGGACTGAAGGGTTCCAGGTTCGATTCCGGTCAAGGGCATGTACCTTGGTTGTGGGCACATCCCCAGTAGAGGGCGTGCAGGAGGCGGCTGATCGATGTCCCTCTCTCATCGATGTTTCTAACTCTCTGTCCCTCTCCCTTCCTCTCTGTGAAAGATCAATAAAATATATTAAAAGAAAAAGATGCATCATGGGTGTCATGGATGATCAGAGTTCCATTCTGGCAAATTGACACCTGGGCAGCTCAGGCAGTGCCCAGGCTCAGGGCAGCACAGGCTGGAGAAAACCTCCCTCACCTGTGCAGGAGGGAGGCGAACAATGAGTGGTCACCACCCAGAGGCAGACTTGTCGACACAGAAGACATGAAAATAACCTCTGGAAGAGAGCATTGAACCAAACAAAATACAAAAAAATATACTGACTTCTCATTAGAAACATAGCTATCTGTTTATTCTTATGCATTTTTGGTAGAAGCATAAACTGGTAAAAGTCTTTGGGAAAGCAGCTGGTCTTAGATGCTATACTCTCTGATCTAATAATTTTACTTCAAAGAATCTAATATATAAAAAATCTGCAATAAAAGAAAAGCAATGTGGATAGAAGAGTTCAGTTGCTGAGTCTTCGTAAAAAAACAGACCTCATTAGGGCAGAAGAGGTGACAATAATCAAGAAAGTTATGTTATGGTCTGTTTACTTGATGAACTATTATTATCATTAAACTGATGCTTAAAAATATGCTTATGTGAAGTTGATATTATCTTGGGGAAATTCTTATGGAAACCCATTAGAGAAAAGCAGCATAAGGATTCTCTACATACACTCATGATGTGATGATAATAAAAAGCTAATAAAAGTAAATGGATTAAAATACTGAGCATAATAAGGATATACATAGCAGTATTCAGGAAAATGCATAAATATGGACTATAATCTAGGAACAGAAAATATTAGAACTCATACCTTGGATAGTAGGATTTTATGTATTTTGAGACTTTCTATAATTTTCAGTGTTTCCAAAGAATACCAAAACATCAAGGAGGAGGAGAAGGAGGAGGAGGAGGAGGAGGAGGAGGAGGAGGAGGAGGAAGAGAAGGAGGAAGAGGAGGAGGAGGAGGAGGAGAAGAGGGACTATACCAAAATGTTAACAGGTCTTCTCGGATTTGGGTGACTTTTTTTTTTCTTTTTAGAGTTTTTAGTATTATCTACATGCTGTAAAATGCAATGGCACTTCTTTGAAAAAGTTATATTTGTTGGGAAATTGTAATTTAATGTATCACACTCAATAATGTCATAGCCACTCCACTCACAGATAAGCTGGGAACTATAGAGAAAGAAAATTCTCTCCTCTCCAATGTGAAAAAACTTTAGAAAGAATAGACTTGGTTTGTACCTGGACCGGTAGTTCCAGTGCCCCCTCCTCCACCGCCACTGCCGTACATGCCTCCACCTCCAGCCCCAGCACCGCCACCGCCTCCAAAACTATCCGAAAAATTGGGCATGAGCTTCTGCCGCTTCCTCTGCACTTCCTCTTTATCTGTCGTTAAAGGAAGAGAAACCAAAGGAGAAAAAGTGATGCAGTTCCACTACTAGCCACAGAAAGAATATTGATTCTAATGGTATTTTTAAACATCTTAAAGGGAAACAGAAAGCACCCAAGGAGGAAGAGATGCCAAATTTCAAGAAGCATTATGTTTATTCCAGTGATACGAAGACTGAGAACCAGCCTGAGAGAGACCACAGAACAGTACACACCCAAATCCCCTCTGCAACAGTCTCTTAAGTGTCCAAGGTCATACAAATTAGTGAGACACTAAATTGCCCACCAAAGATTAAGATACTGAATAAGGAAAAACATTATTGAGCATTTTCACTTGGTCATACAGAACAGCTCTGGCTAACCAACTAATGTTAATTATGTATGTTCCATAAGCTAAGTTTTGGGCATACAGAGAAGTCAGACATAATGTCTTTGCTGCCAAGATGCCCCCCTCCCCTGACCCCTACCCTATATAATGTTAAGGCCTCAGGGGAAAACTTAAGAGAGATAGCACTACAATGCGATACATGTTGAATGCATGGTGCAAATCAGTGTCCCACGAGTTCAAGGAAGGCCTTGGGGAAGTGCCAGTGGGCTAGAACACTCAGAAAAAGTCTCCTAGAATCAACTTTATGTCAGGAGAGGGCAACAGAAGGATGTTCTGAGAAGAGGATACAGAGGGCGAATAATGAAGGAAAGAGTGTGCTCTGTATATTTACGAGAACAGCAGTAGGGCATTGTAGCTGAAATGAAAATTTAATATGAGTAATTCTTGAGAGACAGCCCTGATTGGGACAACACTGTGGAGCACTTTGAGGGTGAACTGAAGGGGTTTAACTTACAGGCAGGAGAGCCAGTCAATGATTTTGAACTGGGGGATGATGTGTGGTGCTGGTATTGGAGAAAATTCATCTGTCCCTGGTATATCAGACAAAATAAATGAGTCATGGTAAGCCCTGACAGGTGTGGTTCAGATGGTTGGAGCATCGTCTTATACACCAAAAGGTGGCAGGGCACATACCCAGGTTGTGAGTTTGATCCCCAGGCGGGGCATGTGTGGGAGCCAATCGATAGATGTTTCTCTCTCACATCTATATTTCTCTTTCTCTCTTCCTTCCTTTCTCTAAAATCAATAATAGTAATAATAAAGAGTCAAAGTGAGAAACAGAGACAGTGCAGACATAAGTTGACGGAGACTGTTCCTTGATTACCATGGTAATGAAAATAGGTGGAGCCCAGAATACAATTAAAGAGGGGTCTGTCGCCCTTGAGGTGATGGATGAGATATAGAAGGCTAAAGGTCTGTGACCACTACTGGACTACAGTAGAGTGACTGTCCAGGTCTAGATCCTCGTTAGAACCTCCATTCCTCATGCAGTTGCTCTATTTTTCTTTAGCTTCTCACTATCAGTGCTTCTCACCAGCCCACTGCCCCTCTGCATCCGTGCCATGCCTTTGTGGTCTATTGTTTCATTCTTGTTTCTTCTTTCTGTTTCCCTTTCTCTTCTCTGATTTCCCTACTATTAATTTTTTTCCTCCCTTCTCTCTTTTGGGGTGAAGGAATAAAAAAAAAATTTTTTTTTGTTTAAATGGAATAAACAGTCAATGTGGTATCCTTTCCCCCCATCATCAGCCAATTGTCCTCGTTCTGATTTTTCAGTGTCAGTGTGGGCTCTGTTTGTTCAGAAATGTGTTCACTTCTTTCTAATCCTGCAGCTGTTTCCGTCATCTCAGGGCTAGGAAGAATGCTGCTGTTTACTGACGTTCTCTCGATCACCTGAGTGCAGATGAAAGCTAAAGCAGGGAAAGTGGGGTAGCAGAGCGCACTTAGGAAATCATTGTTTAAAAACTGGTCATGTCCAGGCTTGTTAGGAAGAAAAGAGCCAAGGAGGGTCAACTCTGAAGAAACTTTGCTTCCACAGAAAGAGATGACCTCAAAGAGGAGAAACACCAACAATTTTCTTACCAAAGGGTTTGGACAGACTTAATCACATTTCCCACCAGTTGTACAATAACTAATCATCATAACTTATTTACTCATCCTATAAACTGTTGCACTCACAGAGAATATTATTTCATTAGGAATATGAACCATGAGAGGGACACAGGCAACTTACTCATCTTTAGAAATAAATGATATCTACTGATGTGCTTCCTAGCACAGAGATCATTTTGTATTTGCTATCTATTTCTTTTGACTTATAATGCAGATGTACTGGTTATATTTCACTCTAAAATTTTAAGGATCAACTTAAAAAAATTTACCTTACAGCCACTAAAATTTTAACAACAAGAAATTGATACAGAAAAAATCCATGTGACAAGCTTTTTAATGAAAAAATCTACAGTCTAAATGTCCATGGAATTGAAGGTTACATGAAGATTTTCACACTGGGTTCATGTATCCTTGTGGTTTGCCTTTGACAGTGGCACCATGGGATGCATTATGAAACATCAACCTAATTCTAGAAAGGAGCTAATTCTAGAAGGGAGCTAAGTCTAGAAAGCCACTCACTATAAGCTTTTCTTTTACAGTAGAAGAACCAAACTAAGATGATTAAGGGACCTGTTTGAGGTCAAGGCAGAGTGAAGATCAGGTCCAAAGTCTAGTGAGCTGCTATTTTAGTGAGCTGCTATTCGTTAGGAAACATAATTTAACATAAACATATAATTTAAAGATTATATTGTTTCTTCCTAATATCCATCTTTTCAGACTGAAAAGTCACATGGTCTTTCTTTGCTTTTGCATAGCTGTTCCTCACCTATTTTTTGCCCTTGCCAATCATCCATCTCTTGATTATTGTAACTATCTCCCCTGGACTGAAACATCTCCATGGAGTTTTTATGAAGCACAATACCAATGACCATGGAGGATGCAGAGTTCAGGGCTGGATAATTCTGAACAATGAAAATAATATATTATATCACTTTATCTAATCTCCTACTTGAAGACATTCAACAAATTACTAGCCTTTTGGATGAGGTTGGAAGCTTGGATGATCAATCAATAAGTCAGCTCTCAGGTATTTAATGAGCATCTATTATGTGACACATACTGTTCTAGATGATGGAGGTGTAGCAATTAACATGAAAAGCCAGATTTGTGACCCAAAGAGTATTTCTCTTGGTGGAGGTAGGAAGAAGACAATAGATACATAAATTAGTTGAGAAGACAATTTTATATACTGATAAAAATAATGAAGAATATAAATTTAGACTATGAGATAGGGAGTGACTGCAGGGGATGAGGGCAGTGGAAAGTGTGTACAATGACTTCTGAGAAATGGGTGGCCTTGTTTGGATTATGTTCATACACTTACTCTTATGTGAACTTGCCTGGTGTGACTGGCTCTCCTTGTGATTATTTCACTTTGAGATTTTATAATCCAGAAGGTTTTATAGGCTAAGGTAATTTATCTTCAATATAAAGTTCTTATCTCACAACGACTCAATGACTCAGTGTAAGTTGGTCTTTCTTTCTGTAGAGCTCAGCTGCTCTTTTTTTTCTAGATGGTTCTTTTCAAAAAAATTTTTGTTTTGTTAATCCTCACTCGAGGATATTTTCCCAATGATTCTCAGAGAGAGTGGAAGGAGGGGGAGGGACACACAGAGAGAAATATCAATGTGACAGAGACACCTCAATTGGTTGTCTCATGCGGTGCCCCAACCATGGCCGCAGATTGAGCCTGCAATGGAGCTACATGTCCTTGACCAGAACTGAGACCCTTCAGTCTGCAGGTCCATGCTCTATCCACTGAACCAAACCGGCCACGGCCAGCTGGTTCTTTTCTTATTGTTTGTATTGCATGGAACTTTTAGTCGACAGTAGCCAGGAAAATAAGTGCTAGAAGCATTTGGGTGGGATTTTGAACTTTCCCAGACACCCCATCTATTCTCTAAGCCCAGCATCATCAGATAGCTCCTACAACGAGAGTGTAGCAATGAAAGTAATAGTATGTGCATGTACCTCCTCTGTCATATTCTTGTGATACCTGTACCACTGGGAAAGGGAGACATGCAGCCTAGAAACCAAGTTCAGTTTTTAATATATCAGGCTCATACATATCTGGGTTTCCCCTTTAAACACAATTTTCTATGTTAGAAAAATTGTCATTATTTTGAAAACATTTCAGGATAAGAAATCTATTTTCTCAGAAAGTAAAAAGAAAATTTGTCTAAAGAGGGTTGTTTAAAATTTGATTTTCAAAGTTCATGTAGACTGAAGCATTCAGAAGACCCCAGGCAGCTCCTGGGTGGGGAAGTGAAGAACGGCCAGAGAGCTTCCAGGAAAGGTGAAGTGTGCAGAGCACTCTACCTCTGTTTTGCCACAGCTTATCAGGTTTAGATACTGGGACGGTGCATGGAATTTCATGTGAAGGGAAAGGGCTCCTCTGCTGACCATGTTTTCAAATCAACAGTCATGGAAGGCACTATAAATATGACTCACCCGTGAAGAGGTCACCACCTCAGAAAAGAAACAAGAACTCAGGAAGCATCTAAATGCCCCTGCCACAACATGAAGTCTAGGAAAGGAAAGTCCTCTTTAAAATCACAGGATCCAAGACACATATGGATCATTGCTAAGGTGCCTTCCTGATTTCCAACCTCGGCCAGCACCTGGTGCCCTGTGATAACCATGTACTAAACTCTCTGGTCTCACGTCCCTTTAGTCCAGAGGTTTCCAATTTTGTTTGTGCCATGGCTCTGTTTGCAGTCTGTGAAGTTTTTGAATCCCTTCTTAGAATCACAGTTTTCAACAAGTAAAATACTAGAGAGGACCACAACAAGGCTAATTATATTAAAGCACATTTCTATCCATGGACCATTAGGGGTCAGTGGGCAACAGAAAAAGAGATACCTGTAACACTCATTCTGAGAGCATTCTCAATACTGAATGCTCCCGGCTCTCTCAAGTTCCACTCCTCTCTTTTAACTGGCCTATTAGGAGTTTGCCCCGAGAACTTACAGTGCAACAATGTAACTTTCTAGGACCATCTATGACTTCTGAATTATTCCCTCCCCTCCTACTCAACCAGCATCTGGGTCCTCTTGACACCATCACAGAACTGCCTTTTAAACCGCCTTCTCCCCTCATTCTTTGCACTAATACCTTTAATAATCTCACCATTTCTCACTTGGATTTTTACATTCCTCTTATGACTCACTGCTCCCCAGATAGTTTTCCCAGTGTTTATAGAAAGAAGTCAGAGCCATCATTCCAAATTCAAACAGGCCAGGCCGTTCCCCTCTCCAGAATCAACACAAAATTCTTTAGCTGCCGATCCTAGTACTTCAGAGCCTGGCCCTGGCCTTCCTGTGCTGCCTTCCTTGGCCTCAGGAGTCCGTCATAATGCTCACTTTTCTCTGAACAAACACCAATTGTTTTAGCTCCTCAAGTTTCTGAAGCCTAGGGAACCCTTTCCCTTTTTCCTTTCACACCCAAATACTGAAGTATATCCCCAATTTTAAGGACCTTGAAGAAGGCTTCTTCTGGGTGGCTTTGAAGCAAGGGCTCTCTTTCTTCACCAGTCTATGTGTTTGTGGACACTTGACTTTTGGAACTTATAAAAAGAATTAATTCGCATTATAACTTTTTAAGGGGACTATGCTGTCCCCTCCTTGGTGTGAATTTTGTGAGAAAAAGAACGGTGATTTATTCATTTTTATAGTTCTGCACCGCAAGGGGGATGAGTCTTCTGTTCACTGCCTGAGGCCTGTGGGTAGAGAGGCTGACTCTCCGACAGAGGGTGCCTTATCTTGTCATCCCTGCTGCCTGAACCCTGCATTCCTCAATAAATGATAGTTGCAAATTCTCAAAAGTCTAAATCTCATATAAACTTGGTGAAGATAACATTATTTTAAAAGGCTGGATTTAATTCCATGACCCCAACATAGTATATTAACTTCTCTCTTCTCTAAAAAATAAGTACCATGGACCCAGGGGACAGTTACTAGAAAGTTGTTTCAAGGAGGTGACTAATTGATATTTGCTAATAAGCTTGTCCTCTTATTGAAACAGGAGCCAGAGTATAGACAACCAAGTTACCTTTGATTTCAGGGTAGTACAGAAAAGGTTTTGGTTCACTAGTTTCTAAGTCAGATTTCCTCCGAAGTTGGACGAACACGGAGGCTGGTTTGGTAATATTGACGTCTTTATACTTTGGTGTTTTGAAGACGATGGCAAACTGCAGGATACAAAGATCCAAATGTTAGGATGCTACATATTAAAGCACATTCCTTATGCACAATGTTTAATGTACAAAAGAAAATAGAGTACCCTTGAGGAAGATATAAACTCAGAATTCTATACCCATTCATTTTAACTAAATTGCCTTTGCGAAACTGAAGCAAGGTTGTGCCGATGTATTATAAATCTTTATTATTTAATTTATCTAATAATTCAGATGTCTTCACTTGTAAATAATCATGTGAAAAAAATACACCTTCTCCTCTTTTAAATCAGCCTTAAAAGGTTCTAAGAATATTGGCAGCAACATCAGAAAGACTGGTTTTGGGATGAGGGAGATAAGGAAGGTGGTACTATTATCAGGTTAGAGGCCTGTTGATGAAGAGAGGTGACTAAACCCTTCAAGGAAGACATTATCACAGGGTCGGTTTATTTTGAGGTGTGACTGGCCAAGGCTCAGGGCATATGCAGGGCATTCTGAAACACCTCTGGCATTTTTACATTTATTTTTTTAAGTTTGACTTTTTGATTATAATATATTCATTGAAATACAGTTTTTTTTTTAAATATAAAAAGGTATATAATGACATACATAGAAATGTCTTCTTGCCATTCCTATCCCCTGTTCAGGCAATTCTTACTGTTTCCTTGCCACCCACTCCCATTCCCCAGAGGTAAACACAGCGAATTTATTAATTTTTTTGTATTCTTCCAGAGTTTCTTTATAGATGTGCAAACATGAACACAGAATCTTTTAAATACACACTTTGTTTTATATTTATCTTTTAAAATGTTTTAATGTTGTATCTTCGAGATCTTTTCATATTAGTTCATAGAGTACTCATTCTTTTAACTGCATAATATTTCATCACATAGATACAACATTAATTAGTTGGCCACTTATTGGTGGATATTTGGGTTGTGTCCTTTTTTGGTGTGTGTGTGAAAACAGTATTCCTTAGTCACTCAGAGTAATTATTAAGGTGGGGACTTAGCATTTTCTTTTCTTTTTTAAAATGTATTTTTATTGATTACAGAGAGGAAGGGAAAGGGAGAGAAAGATAGAAACATCAATGATGAGAGGGAATCATTGATTGGCTGCTTTCTGCACTAGGGATTGAGCCCGCAACCTGTGCATGCGCCCTTGGCGGGAATCGAATCCAGGACCCTTCAGTCCATAGCTGACACTCAATCCACTGAGCCAAACTGATTAGCAAACTGATTAGCAGGATTTAGCATTTTCATCTCTTAGTCATATACACATGATAACATTAGCCTTAACTAGAAGACTCTTCCTTTCAATGCTTTTTATTAGAATTCCCTTGTAGCACGCTTCATCATAATTATTCTAGTAGAACACTGCTATGAACCGATTGTGTCCATCTCCCCCAAATTCCTATGTCTAGTGTAGCTGCACTTTGATAAAAGGCCCTTTAAGGATAAAATTAAGTTAAATGAGGGTCATAGGGGCAGGGCCCTGATTAGTGTCCTTATAAGAAGAGACACCAGAGAGCTTAACTCTCTCTACCCTGAGAGGACATATCGAGAAGGCAGCCATCTGGAAGCCAGGAAGAGAGCTCTCACCAGAAACCAACCCCGTCAAATCTTGATCTGGAACTTCTAACCTCCAGAACTGTGAGAAAATAAATTTCTGTCATTTAATTCACCCAGTCTATGGTGTTTTGTTATAGAACCTTTCTCATAAATTTATGGTAGATACCTTTTTTGAATTACCTATAAGAATCTTAAAAATAGTAGTCTTTTATGAAACTTAAATATTTACAATTTTTCCTTTTTCATATATGGAAACCAAATGGTAAATTTCAACAAGGCAAAAATGTAAACTTATCATCATCATCCACTTACTTGTCTATGAACGTCTGTTGGGGAAAAATCTCCAAATCCTTCCCAGATTCCACCATTTTCCTCCTCTTCATAAAATCGAATCTGGATGTCATCTACAAATAGGCACAGTCAGGTGTATAATTTTACATTATAAACATGCTGGGAAAAAGTTGTTCAAGATTCTACCTACTGTGCACTTAAATTTTTGAAAGTAATTAATATGAAAATGACTTTTTAATAATTTAAAATTTGTACAAACCACTGAATTTTTTATTAGTTACCATAGTAATGGGCCCCAGGTTTCACTTACAATAACAGATTTACCTATTCAATTTGAGTTTTCTTTTACTCAATCTTTGACCTTCTCACTTCTCCATTTCTAAACCAATCCACTTCTGAGAAAGAGGAAGGATAATGAGGAATATCAGAATCCTGAAATGTGGCCAGCAGGGGAGGCCAGTTGGCAGGGACCAGGCCAGCAGGAGAGGGCAGTTGGGAGGGACCAGGCCTTAAACTCAATAAAGATTTACATAATAATATTTAACTTATATAAATTTAGTATATGGCAGACACAGTTCTAAGTGATTTATATGTATACTAGAGGACCAGTGCACGAAATTCGTGCATGAGGCGGGGATGTCCTTCAGCCCAGCCTGCTCCCTCTCCAATCTGGATCTCTTGAGGGATGTCCAATCCAGGCAGGATTAGGCCTAAATGGGCAGTTGGATATCCCTCTCACAATCCAGGACTGCTGGCTCCCAACAGCTCATTTGCCTGCCTTCCTGATTGCCCCTAACCACTTCTGCCTGCCAGCTTGATCACCCCCTGCAAGCCTGATTGATGCCTAACTGCTCCCCTGCCAGCCTGTTTGCCCCTAACTGCCCTCTCCTGGAGGCCTGGTCACCCCTAACTGCCCTCCCCTGCAGGCTTGATCACCCCCAACTGCCCTCCCTTGCAGGCCTAGTCCCTCCCAACTTCCCTCCCCTGCTGGTCTGATCACCCACAATTGCCCTCCCTTGCAGGCCTGGTCCCAGCCAACTGGCCTCCCCTGCTGGCCATCTTGTGCTGGCCATCTTGCATGTTGGAGTGATGGTCAATCTGCATATTTCTCTTTTATTAGATAGGAAAGAGGCCTGTGGCATGGGTGGGGGCCAGCTGGTTTGCCCTAAAGGGTGTCTGGATTAGGGTGAGTGTTCCCTTGGGGCGTAGGGTGGCCTGAGTGAGAGAGGCTTGTAGTGGTTTGCAGGCTGGCCACCTCCCTCAGAGACTCAAGTGGAGGCCCTGGTATCTGGGATTTATTTATCTTCTACAATTGAAACTTTGTAGCCTGGAGCAGAGCCAAGCCTTCTGCTGGCACAGCCATTGAAACTTTGTTGTCTTAAGTGGAGGCCTGGGCCCTCCAGAGTGTGCAAAAAGCTTGGCTTCCTCCATTGCCAGGGACAACCCTAGCCTGTCTCCTGCTCTCTCTGTGGCTTTAGCCATCTTGGCTGGGTTAATTTTCATCCTCACTCTGATTGGATGGTGGGCGTGGCTGGTGGGCATGGCTTGTGGGTGTAGTGGAGGTATGGTCAATTTGCATATTACTCTTTTATAAGATAGGATATTAACTGATTTAATCATCCAATAATTTTGTAGGTGTGTTATTAATATCTTCATTTTGCAGAAGAAAAATTAAGGTCTAGAGAAGTTAAGTAATTTATCCAAGTTTGAATAGCAGTAAATAGAGAAACCAAGATTTGAACACAGACAGTATAGTTTCTTACTTAAATATTCTACTATTAAACATTCTCCTATACTGCCTTACTATAATACTTCATTAATCCTTACTGGAAAACTGTTAAGTCCCTTCAGATTAAATTTACAATGCCTGCATTTCACACTTCAGTTATGGATTTTACTTTTGCATAGATATGACATTATAACTCAGGTTGGCATCTCCCTAGCTTGCCCAGGAATCTAGAAATGTGTATTACTTGACTAGAATGGGTTAATAGAGATTGACAACCAGGATAAGCAGAGAAAGTTTTTTTTTTATAAAGATGTATGCATTTACCTTAAAATCTGATTTATTTTTTCAGACTTTTTACCTCAGAGCATTTAGCCTCAAATAAGAATTTTCTTCTTTTTAAAGCCACAATTCATTGATTTAGGGGCTCTATTTCTAGTTGTGTATCTGCTTATTTTAAAAATGCTCCTTACTTTGTAGTGAGTAGATCTTTATTATACTATACTTTCAATCATTTTATTTTAAAAATGAGTGAAGTTTGAGAAAATAATAAAATCTCTGTAAGCTTTTGCTAAGTTATTAATCTTGTACTGTATTTCACACGGTTAATGTCAAGAACCTTTTCTGAAAGTCAAAAATTATGAAAGAAATTTGCTCTGAAAATTTCCCTATCATCCTTTTTCTTGCTTTTCTTTAGTCCACATCACAATGTCATGTGAAAGCAGCTGGAGAAGCTCTCTCAGTGTTGCAACAAAGCACTGTAAGGTAAACAAAAGAAACAACTTCATACTATGCAAAACTTTAGGGAGACTAGTGGATCTTCCTGCAAATTAAGCCTAAAATATCACTGGAGGCAAAAAAATGACAACACAACTTGGGCACATCATGACAAAGCAGATTCTTTGAAAAAGACAATAATGCTGGAAAGCCAGATGGCAGCCGGAAAAGAGGAAGAACAAACATGAGATGGATTGACTCCATAAAAGAAGCCACAGGCATGAAGCTCCAGGAGTGGAGCCAGGCTGTTGAGGACAGCACATTGTGGACATCACTCAGTCATAGGATGGCTGGGAGTCAGAGCTGACTCAACGGCACAGCATGTTATAGACACAAACATTAGTGTGTGTGTGTGTGTGTGTGTGTGTGTGTGTGTGTGTGTTTAAAGCGTGGACTATTTCTCATTTCTGTTAGTTTAACTAAGTCCAGATACTAAACTCTGAAGCATAAAAACATTGACATGTCGCCGATTACCACCATTTTAGAATTTCTCTTTACTTCTGTTAAAAATATTTAAATGAATTGGTTGGGTTTAAAAATATACAGATACAGTTGGAAGAGGTGAAATTTGTAAAATTTAAAGGGATATCCACTGTTAAAAAGTGACTCTCAGATACACTCAAAATATTTCACATCATATATTTACCTTTTTGAACCTTGTCACAGAGAAGATAAATCTCTTCTCCTCCAGTTACGCATCCAGCTGTCCTGTCCATTCGTACAATTTTCAAGTTGGATGCATTGGGGGCTTCTGTCCACAGGAGAAAAACAAAGACCATCCTGGTTTAGCCTCAGCTCCACAAACAACCTGGTTTATGGTAACCCTATAAACCAATCTCTTTTGAGAGACCCTGCCCTTAGCACAGATTAACCAAATGAAAATTGAAATAGATGCTTTCACTCATATTGTTTTAATAAGGATACAAATAAAACAAAAATGCCTTCTGAAGTCCACAGAGCACTCATGAGTATGGGTCATTCATTATCATCCAAATAGAGGAAGCCGAGAGGAGCAGTCTCGGTTTCTCCCACTAACACAGTCAGAGAGACTGAGACAGAAAGAGAGAGCGCTTCTGACGTTCTGGGAGGAACGAAGCCATGGGTTGGTGGAATTTCAATCAGGTCAAGACTTAGCCCAAGCTTATTTTATGATACTGATATACCATTTACAAGAATCCTATAAATTTAGGAGAAACACAATTTTCTTAACCTATCTATTAATTTTTATTCTACAGAAAAGAAAAATGGAGGTGTTATATTTCTTTTCCTCAAACTAAATTAGAATTCTGTGTGGTCAGGGGCAAAAGTTTTGTGTGGTAATGGTATAAAGCTTCCTTTTTTCTTGTTCCCCCAACACCTGCATTTTAAGATGATCTTTGATATAAGAGTCTGCATCATTTTATCACTCTTTCACTTCCTTTTAAACTTGTTTAAATTAGAGAAATCAGTTGGTTGTCCTTGGAGCCTGGAGTTTCCTACTTAAACCAAACTCTAGAAACTGTCAATGAGCCTATGTAGTGCACTTGCAGGCTTTCTGGGAATATCCATTTAATAAACCACACACATACCAAAAATTTTACTACACAAATTTGTATGGTAAATTTGAAGAGCATTATAAAACTCTTTAAAAATTCTAGGAACCACAGATTAAAATAAAAATTTAAAGCCACCCAAAATCCTCAACAAAATTCTAGCAAATCGGATCCAGCAGTACATCAGAAAGATCATACACCATGACCATGTAGGATTTATCCCAGGAATGCAAGGATGGTACAATATCTGCAAATCAATAAATGTGACACATCACATAAAAAAATTGAAAGATAAAAATCACATAGTCATATCAATTGATGCAGAAAAAGCATTTGACAAAATCCAACACCCTTTCTTGATAAAAACTCCCAGCAAGGTGGGAATAGAAGGTCCATACCTCAACATAATAAAAGCCATATATGATAAACCCACAGCTAACATCATACTCAATGGGCAAAAACTAAATCCATTTCCCCTAAGAACAGGAACAAGATAGGGATGCCCACTCTCACCACTCCTGTTCGACATAGTACTGGAAGAATTAGCCATTGCAATTAAACAAGAAGAAGATATAAAAGGCATCCAAATTGGAAAAGAAGAAATAAAGCTGTCCTTATTTGTAGATGACATAATATTGTATATAAAAAACCCGAAAGACTCCATCAAAAAACTAACGAACTTAATAAATGAATTTGGCACTATAGCAGGATACAAAATTAATGCCAAGAAATCTATGGCATTTCTTTACACCAATAGTGAACTTACAGAAAGAGAGACTAAAAAAGCAATCCTATTTACCATCTCACCAAAAAAATTAAGATACCTAGGAATAAACTTAACTAAGGAGGTAAAAGACCTATATGTGGAAAACTATAGGACACTGAAAAAAGAAGATGAGGAAGACATAAACAGATGGAAGAACATACCATATTCATGGATTGGTAGAATCAACATTATTAAAATGTCCATACTACCCAAAGCAATCTATAGATTCAATGCACTACCCATTAAAATACCAATGGCATATTTCACAGACCTAGAAAGAACTCTCCAAAAATTTATCTGGAATAAAAAAGGACCCCGAATAGCCACAGCAATCCTGAGAAAAAGGACAGAGTAGGTGGGATCTCAATACCAGATTTCAAACTGTATTACAAGGCCACTGTTCTCAAAACAGCCTGTTACTGGCACAAGAACAGACATATAGAACAATGGAATAGAATAGAGAATCCAGATGTCAACCAAAACAACTATGCTCAATTAATATTTGACAAAGGAGGCATGAACATACAATGCAGTCAAGGCAGTCTCTTCAATAAATTGTATTGGGAAAATTAGACAGATAGATGCAAAAAAATGAAACTAGACCACCAACTTATACCATACTAAAAAATAAACTCAAAATGGATACAGAACTTAAACATAAGATGGGAAACCATAAAAATACTAGAGGAATCCACAGGCAGCAAAATCTCAGACATATGCCGAAGGAACTTCTTCACTGATTCTGCTCCAAGGGCAATGGAAGCTAAAGAGAAAATAAACAAATATGACTATATCAAAATAAAAAGCTTTTTCACAGCAAAAGAAACCATTAACAAAACAGCAAGAAAGCCTACTGTATGGGAGAACATATTTGCAAATGTTATCACTGATAAAGGTTTAATCTCCAACATCTATAGGCAACTTATACAACTTAATGAAAGGAAGACAAATGATCCAATAAAGAAATGGGCAACGGACCTAAATAGAATCTTTTTGAAAGAAGACAGAAGGAAGGCCAATAGACACATGAAAACATGCTCAAAGTCACTAATTATCTGAGAGATGCAAATCAAAACGACAATGCTATACCATTTCACACCTGTCAAAATGGCTATCATCAACAGATCAACAAATGACAAGTGTTGGTGAGAATGCAGAGAAAAAGGAACCCTCATGCACTGCTGGTGGGAATGCAGACTGGTGCACTGTGGAGAACAGTATGGAGTTTCCTCAAAAAACTAAAAGTGGAACTCCCATCTGACCCATTCCTAGGAATATATACTAAGCAACTAGAAACACCAATCAGAAAGGATATATGCACCCCTATGTTCATAGTAGTACAATTTAAAATAGCTAGGATTTGGAAACAGCAAAGGTGCCCATCAGCAGATGACTGGATCAAAAAACTGTGGTACATCTACACAATAGAATACTATGCTGCCATAAAAAAGAAGGAATTCTTACCATTTGCAGCAACCTGCTGTCAATGAAAAAAAATACATGATCTCACTTATTTATGGATAATAAAGAACATTATAAACTGATGAACAAAAAGATAGATACAGAGGCAGTAAAGCATCAAACAGACTGTCAAATTACAGTGGGAAGGTTAGGGAGAGATGGGGTAGATAAGAAATTTGAATCCATATACTATCTATGCTGCTCACTCAGTTAACCTGAAGTTTCTTTCTTTCTTTTTCTTAATATATATATATATATTGATTTCAGAGAGGAAGGTATAGGGAGAGAGAGATAGAAACATCAATGATGAAAGAGAATCACTGATTGGCTGCCTTCTGCATACTCTCCACTGGGGATCGAGCCCACAACCTGGGCATGTTCCCTTGACTGGAATTGAACCTGGGACCTTGAGTCCGCAGGTCGATGCTCTATCCACTGAGCCAAATCAGGTAGGGCTGAAGTTTCTATCTTGATGAAGCTATCAAGAATGTGAGAATTAGGTGAGTAAGAAAAATAGTTGTCTTTTATTAACTTTTGTTCAGACTTCCAGTGGAAAAAATTAAGATACTTTTCTCATCTAAGAGCACAAACACTATACCCTCATAGCAAGGCCTTAGTAAGGAATGAGATTTGGCATTACACGTGAAAGACTAAAATGCACATCTGAGAGAGGAGGACTACATTTATTGAGCACCTTTTAACATTTCAACTTTTTCCCTAATTTATCTTTATTGCTGAAAGTATTACAGATGTCTCCTCTCTTCCCTCCTCACCCCCTCCACCTGGACATCAACTTTTTATATTAGATTTTAGTATTCCCATTTTGTAGATTATAAACATGAAGTTCCAAGTAATTAATTACTTGCCCGGGGACTCAGAGCTAGTAAGTAACTGCCCGGGCAGGCTGCAAGTCTGTTCTTGATGTTATAGGGAGCTGCCTCCCATGATAAGTAAACCACTCACTGCTGTCGTAGATGGCGTCTGATACCACAGGTTCCAGGGGCCTGGTGAAGCTACCAGTGCTGTCGGGGAGGAAAGCTGTAAACATGAGCCGCACCACGCTGAGGTCCATCTCCTTTGTTTGCTGAAGAGCTGCCTGGCGAATGATCTCCTTTTCCCGATCTAGGATCATACAGCACAGGGTAAGAGTGAAGCAAGAGCTTTTTAGATAGGATGCTTTTATCAAGCTCCAATAACATAAGCTTAAAATGAAAATTGAGTGGTTTTAAAAAAATTCATGTTGTTAATAAAATCTTAAAATTTATCCCTTATATGACATCCAAAATTAAAGCCATCAAAAGAAGACCTGCATTTCCTCTGGATTACAGTAAAATCTGTCCTCCATGTAGCAAAATGCCTCTCCTTTCCTATCTCTCCACAAACTCTCCACTTTTCTCTCTACAGTAAGAGTTAAAGATACAAACAATGAGATGGAATAGAATGTAATAAGCCAACTGTGCATTGGTGGTTTTGTGAAATGTGAAAATTAAATATCCTCAAACTCTTGGAGCACAGAGACTATGTTCATTCCACAGTGCCTACCACTCTCCTTTAGACATAGTAGATACTCAGAAAGTATTTTTGAAGGAACTGAATGACTCAACTGCATTTGACTCCTTCCTTTCCCCCTGATGGAACTTTCATGCTGATGGATATAATCATAATTATTTTATATCATAAAAGGTGATAATGCAGGTGATGAGGACATTCCAAGAGCTACAGATGAAGGATATGGAATTCCAAAGGAGGAGAGACCCCAGAGGCTTTGGAGAAGAAGAGACATTTGCTCTAAATCTTGAAGGAATGGCAGAACTTGCACTTATGAAGAAGGTAAATAAGGGCATTCCAGAAAGAGGGAAGATTCAAGTACAGAAAGAATGTGGCAAGGCGAGGAAGTGAGAAACCATGGTGCCTTATGGAGTAGTTCAGTTTGACATGAAGGGACATGGTGGGAAATACAGTTGAGAATGTAGACTGGGGAAAGCTCTTGGGAGACACTAAATAGTGGTGAGATCCATCTGACCATAGGATGTAAACTGGATTAGAAGTGAGGAGCGACAAAGACAGAACAGCAAAAATGGAGTGAGGAGTGGAGCATGAGAAACAGCACAGCATAGCTGAACCACTAGCTGGACATGTAGCACAGGGTAGATGAGGAGTCAAAAATGGTGAGAAGGTTTAGAGTCTGGATATCAGAAGCTAGAACACAGTTGGCGGAAAATAATGATTGGATCATCTGAATGTGAGCTCATCTGGTCAGACTAAAGGAGAATATATAAAAGCAGAAGTGGTGCAGGTGATGGGGACAAGGTTTGGAGTTGAAAGAAAAAAATATGAGTGAAGGCAGGAAAACATAAAATCATAGCATTTTAATGACAAAAACAATAGTTTATAAAGAAAGAAAGATTCCTTATAAGTGAGTGAGCTGGGGGAGATAAAAGAGAGGAGTTGTTTTTAAACTAAGTCTTGAATAATGAATTGGTTTTGACAGGTTGAAAAGGGAAAGGTGGGTTTAAGTAGAGAAATACACATACAAAGGAATGGAGATGCATGAATGCAGAGGTGGGGGCAGGTGGGACTGAAGATGAGGCTAGAAAGGTGGGTGGGGCCAGACTGGGAAGATTTTGTTTGACAGGCTATGGAGGTACAGATGTTATACTAGAGGTAGCAGGATGTCATCAAAGGTTTCTGAGCAGGAAGAGTGGGAACAGCTTAAGATACAAATTGAGAGAAAGAGAAACTTGAGACATACAGGTGAGGACATAGTCTACACACAAGAAATAAGAGCCTGAACTCTCAAAAAAGCAAGGATGTGAGGGTGACACTCACCTGTGAGCTGCCGGTCTCCTCCACCTTCTGCTTGCAAATAGGCAAGATCCGGATGTACCAAAAGTCCGGGATTGTAGCCCCTAATGCACGCATCTGTCATCCGTGCTTCCAGTGTTTCATATACTTTTTTCTTTGTCACATGAAGTATACCTAGGTTTGCAAAGCTGGAGAAAACAATGATAATGACAACAACCTAAGGTTAGGCAGCCAATCAGTAGAATATATGATTTCACTTGAGCATACACACACACACACACACACACACACACACACACACACACACACACAGATCCTCAATCATTGGGGCCCATACCCTAATCAAACATATTAGTATTTCTCCAGAAATATATAAAGTAGACTGACTTACCAAGTGGGAGAATAAAGATTATAACTAGCTGTACCTTCAGAACAGATTGGGTGTTTCCACTAAACAAGTCTGTGGTATATTTAGCAAAACCTTTGGGCTTTTAGAGTGTATTAGACTTCCAAATTATGATTCAGGGTATGGGGTAGACAGGTATATATAACCTAATAGAAAATTTTACATGAACTCATTTTGAAGTATTTTCTAGGAGAGTTATGTAAAATATTTTAATTCAAATACAGTACTAACTTTTCTAATTTTTTCTCAGAATAAGAGGAATATTATATTAAAAAATTTTTTTTTGTTTGTTGATTTTGGATTATCCTTGGATTTCTGAACGGGATTTAAAGTCTAAGTCCTGTTTGGGATCCCCTTTCCTGGAATTCTACCTCCTCCTAGGTTATCTATAAGATTGAAATTATTCATTATTACTAGAATGTTTTTTAATTCTACCTGGGCTCATGCCTGAAGGTATATCTGTTAATCAGGGATGGAGAACCTTTTATCACGAAGGTTACATACCTACAGGATAAAATATGTTAAGCTAAATAAAGCAATTTAAGGGATTCTAAAGAAAATATATAAAATGCTCCAACCATTTGTTTTTTAAATCAAGTATATGAAAGAAGTATATTTAATAAATGTAATACAACAAACAAAAAAAGCACTTTACTAAGGAGACTCATTCATTCAACAAATATTGACTCAACTATTTATTAGTGTCAGGCAATGTCCTATTGCTCCTGTCAATAAAGAAATCCCGAGTTTCATAGAATTTATATGCCAGTGCAATAAAAGAGAAGAAATGAAGCAAACTTTATAGTATAATTTAGAAGATAAGTGTTACCAAGGAAAATAAGGTAGGGAACAGAAGTAGTACTTTAAAATAGGGAGAGGCCAGAAAGGGCTCATTGAAAAGACAACTGAGCAAAGACTTGAAGGAAGCAGAGGGAAGACATAGATGTGTAGAAGAATAGCAAGTGCAAGCATCCTGAAGTAGGGTCATGCCTGGTGTTTTTTAAAAACAATAATGGCAAGGAGGCCAAAGTGGATAGAGGAAAATGAAGAAGAGGTCAAGGGGTTCAAAGAGGGAAGTGGTGGCACAGATCTTTTAAAGCCTGGTAAGTGTTTGGAATGTCTTTTGTTTTACGCTGACATTCACCCAAAAAGAGAGAAAAAAGGTAAGTACAGAGAAGATAGAAATATATGACAACTGGATTGAATAAAGCAAATAACAATGTGGAAAGACCAGATAAACTATGGTAAAAAAATATAAGAGCGAAGGCAGAATGAGATGAGCCTTCAGACAGAGGCCTACAGATAGAATGAGACACATGTCCACACAGTGATAGGAAAAAATGGGATAGATGAGACATAAACAGAAGAAAATACGCTAAGAGAGAATTTAAACTCCTTGAGGGCAGAAATATTCAGTATCTAGAACAATGAATGTTTAATAAATATCTATTGAATCAATGAATGCATGAATTAACCCAGCACAGAAAAATATACAACATGGCATACTAATATGGATGGAGGCATAGGTAATTTCTCAAAAAACAAATCTCCATTTTTTGGCCCTTTAGGCCTTATTCCTATAAAGAACATACAAAACTATGGGAAAACCAGGTACCCCCCCCTAGGCAATGGCAATGACAAATATCTTTGTAGCACTTAACACTTTATCATATATAGAGTACTTTTGAGGTATATTATTCTATTTAATCCCTGTAAAAAAGGCAACATCCTCATTTTCATTATGTGAATAGTGAATTTACTCTGGTAATAAATGAAACAATATAGAAGTCAGTCTTCTGCATCAAGTGATGATGAAGTTATCAGAGACCAGATTGAACCTTTTATGTTAAACAACAAGAACAAAAAATACATAAAAAGTTTTCATACATTGGACAATAGGTAGCACAGGACAGTGATTCTTAAGAAAAGGAAAACAAATACAATGACTCCTATAATTATGCTGGTTTAAAGCTTTGAGTTTCTAGGTTGCAACACAGGAAGGGGGGCCTCAAACAGGACCTGGTGATCTCCCAGAGTTGAGGAGATAGAGTTAAAAATTTGAGGAGGCAAGGAGGCTAGAATTCACAGGCAGAGCCCCAAAGAGAAAAGAATCACATACAGAGAGACACTCAGAGGTATATAGGGGCTTCACCTTGAGTGCTCCGCTGAGTACTATCGAGTATGTATATGAGGGAATGACCCAAGGCTGGGAGTAGGCAGATGATTCTTGGAGGACATACAGGACTAGAATAATTCAAGAAATTTTGAACTACATAAATCATCAGGATGAATATTCAGAAATGCTTTACTAATGAGTAAAGGCTGCTTTGGTTTCCCTAGAGTAAAGGTTGCTTTGGTTTCCCTAATAAAGCACAAAAGTAGTCTAGAAAGAATCAAACTGTTCTCAAATTTACCTTTATCCCAATGCTCAAAAATATTTAAAAACACACACACAAAAATCCAACATGCAATATCCAAGATTCAAAATGTCTGACATCCAATAAAAAAAGCTACCAAGCATGCAAAGAAGTAGGAAAATATAACTCATAATGAGGATAAAAATCAATTAATAGAAAAACATATAGAAATGAGAGAGCACACAGAATTTGTAGGCAAGTACACTGAAGTAGCTATTATAGATATAGTTTATACACTCAATGGTCAAAAAAACAGAAAGCATTATAAAAGATAGAAAAGAGACCCCAAACAAATCTGTAGAGATGAAAACTATAATGTCAGAGAAGAAAAATATACTAGGTAAGATTAAGAACATATTAGAAATGACAAATAAAAAGATTAGTGAATCTGAGGACATAGTAATAAAACTATCTAAAATTAAACAGGAAAAATATATATAAAATATTTTTAAAAGAACTGATAATGAGCTGTGACACAATTTGAAACAGCCAAATATACTTGTGATTGGTATTCCAGAGAAGAGGAAAAAGAAGAATGGAAAAAATATTTAAAAAAATAATGGCTGAAAAGTTTTTGATCAGGGAGCCAAGAATTTTAATAAACCCTACGGCACAAGATATATGAAGGAAACTACACTAAAGCCCATTATAATAAAATTGCTTAAAACTAATAATGCAGAAAAAATCTGAAAGGCTAATAGAGAAAAAAAGATACATTGTGTGAATAGGAACAAAAATAAGAATGAGGTGAGATTTCTTGTTGGAAACTAAGGCCAGCCAAAACACCCTAGAGCAGTATATATCAAGGACATGTAAGAAAAACATTGCCAATATAGAATTCTATACTCTACAAAAATATCTTTGAAAAACAAAGAGTTTAAAGATGTTCAACAACTGAAAGAAGTTATCAGCATCAGATCAGTACTACAGAAAAATTAAAGGAGGGGCTTCAGGTAGAAGAAAATGAACTCACATGGACATTTGACTATGAAACAGAATGAAGAATACTGTAAATAGTAAAGATATTACATTTTTCCTTATTTGAAATTTCTTTAAAAGGTAATTGACTGTTTAAAGCAAAAATATAAACAGTATATTGTATCACATGTTTTAGACCAAGATGTGTTTTCCTAATATATAAAAACCCTGGTTCCCTGACATCTGTAACAACTGGAGGCTCGACCAACCAGAACTCCATCCTGCAGTCAGTGCTGGGTTGCCATGGCGACCCAGGGCTGACTGCTATGGCTGCAGGCATGGTGACCCAGCACTGACTGGTGAGAGGACTGTGAATCAGGCCTGGAGAGAAGCTTAAAGAGAGAAGCAGGGTCTGATCTGTAGCCTTTGTGGCAGCTGTTGATCAGCACTTGCCTCTTTCTTTCTCTCCAGGCCTGGCCAGCAGCTGCACCTCCATTTTCCTCCAGGCCTCCACTGGGACTGCTGATCAGCTCCACCTTTCTGATCAGGCCCCACTGATAGCCCCAGAGATGCTGACTGGCACAGAAACTGACCAATCAGAACCAAATCTGTGTGAACTGTGAGGAGCCAATAGCTGCCTAGGAGACAGAGTTTTTAATGCTGACTGGCACAGAAACCAACTAATCAGAATCAAATTGGCCAGCAGAGGAGGGCAGTTGGGGGTGAGATCAGGCCTGCAGGGAAGGGCTTTTGGTGGTGAGATCAGGCTGGCAGGGGAGGGCAGTTAGGGGAATCAGGTTGGTAGGGGAGGGCAATTGGGGAGGGGACCAGGCTTGCAGGGGAGGCAGATGGGGGCCATTAGGCCAGCAGGGGAGGGTAACTGAGGGCGAGATCAGGCTGGCAGGGGAGGGCAATTAGGGTGAGATCAGGCCTGCAGGGGAGGGCAGTTGGGGGCAAGGTCAGGCCAGCAGGGGAGGGCAGTTTGGGGTGATCGTGTTGGCAGAGGAGCTGTTAGGTATTAATCAGGCTGGCAGGGGAGCGGTTAGAGGGTGATCAGGCTGGCAGGCAGAAGTGGTTAGGGGCAATCAGGCAGGTGAATGGTTAGGAGCCAGCAGTCCTGGATTGTGCAAGGCATCCCAGATTAGAGAGGGTGAAGGCTGGGCTGAGGGACATCCCTTCCCCCACCTCCCAGTGCACAAATTTTGTGCACTGGGCCTTTAGTAATATATATATTTACATCTATCTATCTATCTATCTATCTAGCTAGCTAGCTAGCTATCTATAATATAGTTATATTTATTACAACACACACACACACACACACACACACGAAATGTAGAATATATGACACAACTGCACAAAAGCCAAGAGAAAAGAAATGAAAGTTTACTCTTCAAAAGTACAGTATAGGGAATATAGTGAATAATATTGTAGTAACTGTATGGGGTCAGCTGGGTGCTAAACTTATTAGGATGATCACTTCATAAGATATATAAATGTCTAATCACCATGTTGTTCACCTGAAACTAATATAATATTGTATGTCAACTGTAATTTAAAAATTTATTCATAATGAATACTATAAAATTAAATTTTAAAAAGAATGGAAATGGATTTTGCCAAAAAAGAAAGTATACTGCTCATATACTATATGTGAAGAGATGTAATGTACTTAAAGTTAGACTATATTAAATTTACTAGTAAGATGTGTACTATAAACTAACTGCTAAAAATATAAAAAGTTATAAACCAAATGGGGTTAAAATGAAATCATAACAAATAACCTAAAAGAAGGCAGAAAAAGAGAGACAAAAAACAGATGTAACTATCAGAAAACAAACAACAAGATGGTAAATCTGAACATAGCTATATCAGTAATTGGATTAAATATAAATTATTTAAGTCCCTCAATTAAAAGGCAGTGTCAAATGGAATAAAAAAGGATGACCCAACTATATAATGTTACGGTGCATATTTACTTTGAACATAAAGACACAAATAGGTTAAAACTAAAGAATGGGAAAAAATGTTCCAAACTAACATTAATCAAAAGAAAGTTAAACTGCTATATTCATATCAATTTAGGTAGATTTTAGAGCAAAGAATATTACCAGAGACAAAAAGGATCAGTTCATAATGAAAAAGAGATTGATTCAATAGGAGGACATAAAAATCCCAAATGTTTATGTATCTAATAAAAGAGATTCACAATATAAGCAGCAAAATCTTACAGAATTGAAAGAAGAACTAGGTATATCTATAAATATAGTCAGAGATTTCAACACCCTCTCTCAATAATTGATAGAACAAGTAGGAAGAAAATTAGTAAGAACATGGAAGACTTGAACAACACTATCAAACGACTTGACCTGATTGACATTTATGGAATGTTGATTCAACTTGACCAGGTTAATCATTCTTTTTAAGTACCCAGAATCATTTACCAGGTCAGAACATAGTCTGATCCATAAAACAATTCTCAATAAATTGAAAAAGATTCAAATCATACCAAGTATTCTTATCACAATGGCACTAAATCAGATATCAATAACTGAAAGATTATCTAGACAGGAGTATATTTAAATTAAGACTGATATGTAATAATTGTTGAAGTTGGGTGATGGGTACAAAGCATAGCTCAATTATATTTTCTACTTTTGTATGTACTTGAAAGTTTCTATAATAAAATGTAATAGAAAATGAAGAGCGGACACTATTATTAGCACATGCACCTTAAAAAATTGAGAATCATAAATGTTAAATACATGGAATGCAAAATGGCACAGACACTTTGGAAAACAATGTAGCAGTTTCTAATCAACATAAATGCATCCCTAAAATACCACTAAATATTTACCCAAACCCAAGAGAAATAAAAACTTATGTTCACACAAAAACTGTTTTTGTCATTAAAAAAAACTACAAACAAACCAAATGTTTTCAACAGGTGGATGGATAAACAAGCTGTGATACACCAATATAATGCAAACCTATTTAGAAACTAGAAGGAATAAACTACTGATACACACATTAACCTGGAAGAATCTCAAGTACATTATGCAAAGTGAAAAGCCAGATTTAAAAATGCTACATGTTGTATGATTCCATTTGGAGGTCATTCTGGAAAGACTAAACTATAGGGCTAGCAATCATTTCAGGGGTTGTCAGGGCCTGGAATGGGAGGAGGGGTTGGCTCCAAAGGGGCACGCAGAGACTTTGGGTGATGATGGAACTGTTCTATACCTCTATAGTGGTGCATATAGGAGTATTTGCCAAAATTCATAGAACTGTTCACTTTAAAGGTTTATATTATAGTCTTTAAATTATACTTCAATAAAACCTGACAAAAATAAAGAAAAAGAAAGGTTTTGACAGCTAATAACACCAAGACTACACCTGTTTCTTACTCAAAATGCCATGTTCTTCCACACCAGTGGTTTTCAAAGAGAAGTCTCCAGACCAGCAGTATCAGCATTACATCAGAACTTATTAAAATGTAAATTTGGGGGCCCTATCCCAAACCTACTGAATGAGAAACTCTGAGGGTGGGGTTCAGCAACTTGTGTTTTTAACAACTCCTCTGGGAGATTCCCAATCACCCTAAAGGCTGAGAACCGCTGCTCTACACTATGCGAGACCAAAGAGATCAGCTTCTCTGGGAGTAGGGCTGGCATCAGGATTTTTATAAAGTGACCTAAGGTTTGATATCCTCTGCACTGGGCCAGATGTTCCCAGCATCCTTAACAGCTGGGGACTGCTGCTGTCTTCTGGGAAGGTTTGAATCCCAGTGTCATTGGGTTGGGATTCTAAAATTGTCCTTTACCTGCCCATAATTCCCCTCAGGACTCAAACACTGACTTCAGAGCTCGCATAAGATTTAAAAGCAGTCTATATATTTTGGAAATTAATCCCTTAGCAGATGTATCATTTGCAAGTATGTTCTCCCATACAGTGGGCTCCCTTTTGTTGATGGTTTCTTTTGCCCTGGAGAGCCTTTTATTTTGATGTAGTGCCATTTGTTTATTTTCTCCTTTGTTTCTTTTGCCCTGGAAGTATTGGTAAACATATTGCTACCAGAGATGTCTAAGATTTTGCTGCCTATGATTTCTTCTAGGATTTTTATGGTTTTTTGACTTACATTTAAGTTTTTTATCCATTTTGAGTTTATTCTTGTACATGGTGTAAGTTGGTGGTTTAGTTTCACTTTTTTGCATGTACCTGTTCAATTGTCCTGAGTCCATTGTATGCTCTTGTTTCCTTTGTCAAATATCAATTGAACGCAATGGCTTGGGTCTATTTCTGAATTCTCTGTTCTGTTTCATTGATCTACATGACTATTCTTGTGCCAGTTCCAGGCTGTTTTGATTTATAGTATAAATTGATATCTGATATTGTGATTCCTCCAATTTTTTCTTCTTTCTCAAGATTTCTCTAGCTATTCAGGGTTTTTTTTTTTTTAATTTTTTTGTGGGTTTTTTTTTTTTGGTTTAATGTAAATTTTTGAAGTTTTTGTTCTAGCCCTGTGAAATATGGCATTGGTATTATAATAGAGATTTCAATGATAACAAACAATCCAATTGAAAAATGGGCAAAGCACCTAAATAGACACTTCTCCAAAGTAGAAATACAGATGGCCAAGAGATATATGAAAAAATGCTCAAAGTCACTAATTATCAGAAAGATGCAAATTAAAAGAACAATGAGGTATCACCTCAAATCGGTCAGAATGGCTATCATTAATAAATCAATAAATGATAAGTGCTGGCAAGGATATGGAGAAAAGGAAACCCTAATACATTGCTAGTGGGAATGTAGACTGGTGCAGCCACTGTAGAAAACAGCATAGAGTTTACCTCAAAAAATTCAAAGTGGAATTGCCATTTGATGCAGTGGTCCCACTTCTAGGAATATATCCTAAGAAACCCAAAACACCAATCAGAAAGAATGCACCCCTATGTTCATTCAGCACAATCTGCTATAGCTCAGACCTGGAAACAGTCCAAGTGCCCATCAGTAGATAAGTAGATTAAAAAACTGTGGTACATCTACACAACGGAATACTACATTGCTGTAAAAAAGGAGGAACTCTTATTCTTTGAGACAGCATGGAGGAACCTGGAGAGTGTTATGCTAAGCCAGTGGTCAGCAAACTCATTAGGCAACAGAGCCAATATCAACAGTATAATGATTGAAGTTTCTTTTGAGAGCTAAATTTTTTAAACTTAAACTTCTTCTAATGCAATTTCTTCAAAATAGACTCGCCCAGGCTGTGGTATTTTGTGTAAGAGCCATACTCAAAGGGCCAAAGAGCTGCACGTGGCTCTCAAGCTGCAGTTTGCCAACCAAGTGCTAAGTGAAATAAGCCAGTCAGAGAAAGACAAGCATCACATGATCTCACTTATATGTGAAATTTAATGAACAAAATAAGCTGATGAACAAAATAGATCCAGAGACATAGAAGCATGGAACAGACTGACAAATCTCAGACGGAAGGTGGGGGTGGGGAGAGATTAAGCAAAAAACTTATATGCATATATGCATAACCCACATTAGACAATGGTGTAGTGAAGGCCTGGAGAGGGGTAGAGGTGGGATTAATGGGGGGAAAAAAGGGATCTGTAATACTTTCAACAATAAAGATAAATTTAAAATAAATAAATAAAAGAAGTCTACAGTGTTTGTAATTTGCTTAGATATTCTGGATATAAATATTCTTTGTTGGACTTCCAGTGTAAAGCTTGTCAGTTTCTTGACATTTCGATACTGTTCATAATTTCTTTGGCCCACAAGAATTGAAATTTTTTTTATATAAAAAAATAGCAGCCTCTAACTCACACCATAATTTGGAAGTTGGATATTTACAATCTTAGTTCATACTTGGCCTATTTTCTCCAAACACTCCTTTTATGTAAACTAAGGCTGACCCAGATGAAATTGCCAATAATTGATTGTTTTTGGACCCTCAAAAACAACAATTTAATATGGTCTGCACTAACTCCTTGAAGGAGGCCACATTCCTCTTTTGCATTTAAAGAAATTATTTATCTACTTCTAGTGTTTACTAATTGGTATATGCCATAAATTTTAGTTAGAAAAAAAAAGAAAAAGGCTTCACATCTCTAAATTAGGGTTGTCAGGAAGCAAACAGAGGGTGTGGTAATTATTGGTGAGGATGGTTGCTTAAGGCAAAGTCAAACAATAGTTTCTATTGCCTGAAAATTTCAGAGAACCAAAATGTGGTTGAACCAGATTGTTGATATTCAGGGTCAAAAATATAATACCAAACTAAGATTATATTTATGAGGACCACCACTAAAGACTAACTAAATAAATGAATAAGAAATATAAAGGCAAAATTAAAGTTAACTAAAAAATTTAAAAGGGCAAATCTCTCAAGTTAAAGCAATCAAACCCACAATCATGAATATTTTAATATAGATATATATTTGAAAATTAAGTTTTACTGAGAACCCCAAAGAAAGTCAATTCTTTTGGTTTTAATAATTTAAAGGTTATTTATCTTCCCAGTGTCCCTTTTAATATAACTTTTTTGATGTGTTGGATCAGTGCTCTGCTTGTAAATATAGCTTTGGCCTAAGCTATATTATTGAAAACAGGTTATCTTCCATTTCCAGTATTGACAGGTCTAAGGAATAACGCTGGCTATCTTCCTAAATTTCTTTATGTGCTCTTCTTACCTACATGTTAGAACTAAATAATAATCGATGACATACCACAAATACATATGTGGCAAGTCTGCTCATGTTATTCCATAACATTAGCTAAAGTCAGTTTAGTCTAGAATTATGAAGATGTAAAAATCCTGGAGATGAATTCTGTAGCTCAACACATATTTTAGAAGGGAATAAATTCAAGTTCTCAAGAAGTCATGCAAATTGTCCCCAGTCCAGTCCAGCCAGGGTGGCTCAGTGGTTGAGCATCGACCTATGATCCAGGAGGTAACAGTTTGATTCCGGTCAGGGCACATGCCTTGGGTTGTGGGGTCAATACCCGGTAGGGGGCGTGCAGGAGGCAGCTGATTGATGTTTCTCTTTCATGGATGTTTCTTTCTCCCTCTCCCTGTCCCTTCCCTTCTTTATAAAATCAATAAAAACATATTTTAAAAAATTATCCCCAGTCCTACTGTTAAGAGTGACAGAAATGAAAAGAGAATTCTGGTTTCCAAATTACTAGCATGATATTTTTTCAACTAAAATGCAACAGGTTCTAACATTGGAAACTTTAAGAGGGAGGGAGGGAGGGAGGGAGGGAGGGAGGGAGGGAGGAAGGGAGAGAGAGAGAGAGAGAGAGAGAGAGAGAGAGAGAGAGAGAGAGAGAGAGAGAGAGAGAAGAATCATGAAGGAAATACTGCATTTTGGAAACTATTTTAAGCAAAAATTTCTGTTAAAAATCAAATTACAAAGGAAGTACCAATGTTTTGCAGAACACTGAACAAGAGGCTATTGAGTTGATTACAACTCTCAAGTGGCATCTCTGGATTAAATTTCTCAGGGAAATTGTATAGGGTTAGGAAGTCCCACAGCACTATGACCAGACACCTTGATGATCAAATTGTTTGATCTTAGATAGTCAAAATGTTTGTTGAATGAATGAACGAATGAATGAATACAGTGTGAATGAGTATGTCCTCCCAACTATTGAACCCCACACTCCAGCACTGCAAAAGAATAAAAGATTTCCTCACTTGCCTTGGAAATGGAATTTACTTCGACTCTGCTGCAGGTCCCCAAATAAATAGCCATTAGTTCCTTAGAGAATCCTGAAAGGTTACTAAACTAAACCACAGAAACACCAAATTACAGACAACATATTGCAAGTTTTATAACAAATATTATTAGAAGGAAACCTCATCCGTAATTTCCTCCAAAGGATATGATTATCACATAAATTTAACAGGTCCACCGAGAATAACACTTCAAACTGACAGCCTATTAAGTAAATCTGCAGAAACACTAAGTGATCAATTCGTCTCAAACTCTGACAGTCACCCCGTATTTCAAAGCTCTCACAGGTCAGTAAGGAACTGCAAGGCTATTCCAACCCAGACCATGAACCAACCGTGACACACAACAGGAAACAGGCCAGTCTTTCAGGAGGATGTTGAAACAAGTTTATATAAAGCACAGTTGAATTTTTCAAATCAATTTAAGCTTCTTCCTCCAACCTAGAGTCCTTTTTTTTTTTCTAACATCAAAAGCATCAGATTTTAATGACTTAAAAGAAAGCTCTCTCTCTTGGTTTTTCACACTTGAATATTTTCACAGTCAAACAAAGAAATGCCTAGGAAAATGAAAGCGTGGCCCCCCCAATAACAACTGACTTGAAACTTGATCGGAATTCAAAGCCTAAAAATGCTACCATCAGCTTAATTACAGTTGATTTAAGCAATTCCTTTCTTTTGAGTGAACAGTCCAGATTAACTGGGATTATATCACAAACTACTTAAACCAGTATTTGGAAACCCTGAAAAATATTTTTAAAAATTAAAGAAAATAAATTTAAAATTTCTTACTGCTTTTGGACTGAATTTATTTTAATATTTCTTTCACTGGTTGGTCTATTGGTTGAGCAACCTTAAGTGAAGAAGTCACTTGGTATTTACATTTCAAGTCTAATTAATGCCCAAACAAATTTGCATTCCTTGACTTCTTACCTGTGGCACACTCCTAAGTAGCACAGAACTGAAACAATATTTATCTATCCCCTTCATGCTCAAAATGTTCACACTATAAATCCAGTGTCAATACTCCATTAAAGGAATCATCAAGAGTATAAAACCATTAATAAATTGTTGATTTCTGATATAATTATTCTTTCTAACTTGCTCTTATCTTTATTTCCAGAAAAAAAATTTTGCCAAAAGTGACACAAGATCAAGTGGCCATGTAATCTATCAGGCATTTCTGACAGGGAAAGGAGGTGCTATAAGTAATGAGGCTAGGACCACAGGCTAGGACCCAAACTGGGCTGCCTCAAGGAAACCAGGCATGGGGGTACTGTATGCCTCGGAATTCTAGAGAGGGCACATGTTTTCATTTCCAGCCTTCTGAGGGTTATGGAAAGACCCCTAATAAAAAGGGCCTTTTCAGTCCAAGTCTTGGATACCATGTTTTATCTGCTCTCCATGGCATCGCATCTGCTCACTTACCCGACCACCATGTCCTTGGGTCCAGCAGTCACGGTACAGATCCCGTCCTCGCAGTGCTTCCCCACCAGGCTGTGTGCATGCAGGTGGATGCTTTTTCCATTTGTGACCAGCTGAACAATAACCTTTGCAGGTCCCATATAGTTGCAGATCTATGTAAGAAGCACATTTTAAAAGTGAGTGCATCAGATGAGTGGATTAAAAAACTATGGTTCATCTACACAATGGAATACTACGCTGCAGTAAAAAAAAGGAATTCTTACCATTTGCAACAGCATGGATGGAACTGGAGATCATTATACTAAGTGAAATAAGCCAGTCAGAGAAAGATAAATACCACATGATCTCACTCACTTATGGAATATAATGAACAACATAAACTGATGATCAGGGACAGATCCAGAGAAGCACTGATCAGATTGTCAAACCTCAGAGGGAAGGTAGGAGAGAGTGGGGATAAGGAAGAGAGATCAACCAAAGGATTTGTATGCATGCATATTAGCCTAACCAAGAGACACGAACACCAGGGGTATGAGAGCATGAGCAGGGAAGGGTATATAGGGGGTTAATGAAGGGATGAGGACACATATGTAATACCTTAATCAATAAATTAAAAAAAAATAAAATAAAAGCAAGCCAGATTCTAAAACAAACAAAAACAACCAGATTTCTTGAGAAAAAATAAATAAATAAAATGAGTACATCTGACTCTATTGCAGTATAGAAAATGCTTAGGACAGCTAGTAAGTATAAAAAACAGGCTCTGTTTTAAAAAATATGTGACAAACAAATAATGGGATGGAAATACATCAAAATGCTAATGGTGGTTGTTTTGTGTGTGGAGGATCTACTACTTGGTAGCAGACTAAATACAATACAGTATGTACTGCTGAAGTTGGAACAGCATATCTTTAGGATGTTGTGTAGCAGCCACGAAGCACCCTCTTTCTACTAACCAAGAATATATTTTCATTTGCACCTTCATCACAATTTTCAGTCATAAAAGCTAGGTAAAAGAACTGTCAGAAGGGAACTGGGATTGAGGGAGAATGGAAATCAAGAGAAGGAGTGATGTGAGCAGGCACAGTGCATCCTAAGTCTCTGCTATGAGACAGGCAGGAGAGTCTTGCCAGGGACCTGGTTGTGAAGGTTGCCAATGGACACCCCAGCTCACAGACTAGGGTTGCAGTGATTGGTTAGGAAACTTGAGCCTGGCAATCTCTGCTATCAGCTCTGTTAACTGAGTTACAGATGCCCAGACCATAGTATTTTTCTTCAATTCAAGTTAGTACGCTTCCAAGGTGCAAATCCTTATATCTGACACCGATTGCGCTCTTATTTCATAAAATCAGGTTTTCCCACTTAAGGTAATTTATCTTTTTTATGGTTATATCATTAAAGTTATCATTCCACTAAAAAGGAAACAGCAAGGGGATGATTACATTTTAAGCAAAGGGAGTTTGGACAATCTTTCTCCTCTAGTTGTTCCTCAGACCCCTAGAGTAGACCACAGGTTCCTTCTTTGAGAGAGTCCCAACACTAAATTCATATTAACAGAAAAGACCAATGGCTTCAGTTTTTACTTTCCCAAATCCTATGGATCAGAATCCTGTCATAAATTCAGCCAAACTGTTAGTAATACATTATAACTCCTCAAAGGCTGACCAGCCATCTTAGTTTTCCTAGAACTGAGAGGGTTTCCTGGTACACAGGACTTTCAGGGCTAAGAGTTGGTCATCCTATCTCAAAAACTCATACTACTTCTTTTCGAGCAAATGCATGACCTAAATCCAGGGTCTCTCAACTCTTAACAATCATTAGAAATATTTTAATCTGCACAAGCAACCTTTAGCTCAGGTGGACAGGAATCCCACCTAGTAAACTTAAGGAAGAACCTACATTTGCCAATAAAATTCTTGGAAACAGACTTTCAACTAGTCTGCTTCTACTAGCAAGTCACCAAACAGATGCAGATTTCCTAGATGCAGGGTTTCATTAGGATTTTTCAGCATGCCCGCTCCCCACCCCCTAAATCCAATCTCTCCTTGCAAGAATTGGGAAGTTGATATGAGCTGGGATTATCCCCCAGGAGGTTCTGGGGGAGAGACTACCCTCTAAACAACAGTGTGGCTCCACTGGAAACCGTAGAGCTTCTCTGCCTAAACCTTAACTCAGAGCTGTGACAAGAGGGCAAGAGTTTGCTTCCGAATCCTCTAACAGGCCTTCCCAAGAACCTCCAGTCCTTGTGGAGCCAAGGTAATCACAAAAAATATTTAGGACTAAGTCAGGTTTTGACCACCTCAAAGCACAAATAAATAATTTCTTAAATAGGTATAGCATTTAAAAAGCCCTCTGGGCATAACACTAATTATGAACTTAATGCTTTACCTTTAATAACAGGCAGGAAGCCTTTGCCCTTTCAGAACAGGACAGGCGATGGAAAGTACTGGGTTTGCTCCAAAGTTGGCTATTGTCCCTACATACTCCCTGGATCGTTGAGACCAGTTTTGTGTTTGGTGCTGACATCTAAAGTTGGTCTTTGTTATGAGGACACACTCCACAAGGACTTCTTCAGCAGTAAATGAACAGTGGAAACAGCACTAAATAGATCATGTAATGCCACTCTTTAAGTGCATTAAGCACAGAAATGTAACAGTGTAAGGCATGACGAAATGCTTCACTTGGGTGAAATCAGGCAGGCTTTCCACCAAAGCAGGACAACAGAAGGAATCCAGTGATGAAAGCCCCTCCACTTTGGATATCTGGGCCCTTCCATGTCACCACTAGGAAGGAATCAATCACTGAAGGGAAGAAGTGGGAGGTGTCCCCCAAAAGTACTCACATCTTTTTCTTTCTATTACTTCACGATTGAAGGGTGGAAAGAATGAGGAACTGGGTAGTCTCTGAGGAAAGGTACCTGAAAAATTTGCCGATGACTAATGCACTGAGCCTTTTGAAAGAGTTCAGGTCAGCATGGCATCATCTGGTTTTTACACAGACCACAGAACAAGGACAGGGAGGCCCCTGGGTTTTGTGGACTTTCCAAAATACTGACTGAGAGAAGAAAGCTGAAGTGTGAGACAGAAAACACACGATACTATTTTCATGTTATAGGGTGAACTGGGATTCTAATATGGGAGTAGGGGGGTGGAGAGGAAGGGTATGATGTACTTTATAAAAATGCCAGGATAGCTGAGAGCTCTTTGCAGTTAATTCGGAAATTCCTTTGTTTTATGGAGAATGTGAGTACTTTTATTCATCCTCCCTCTTACTTTTTTGAATAGCAGTTCCCTTGGAAGTTAATAGAAAGCAATTGTATCTTCCAGAAAGGTTGAATCATTTTTGAAAGAGTCTGAACATAGCAGGCTCTTAAATAAACACCAATGGCTCAAACACAAGGTAAGCTTTCAGTTACAGACAAGGAGACACAGATGACAACTTGAGTAATCAGCTATCAAGGGGGCATTGTAAGCGCAAGCACTTGAGGGGCAGACGAGCTGGGTTTAAAGACATTTTACTAGCTGTGGCATTGGGCTGTGTTCAATTCCTCATCTGTAAAATGGGGATAATAACAGGACCTTACAGGTTTGTTGTGAGGATTAAATACATTAATGCATGTAAAGTCTTTGGAACACTGACCAGTAAGTAACAATAGTTACCTTGTTAGTACAAGTGTTACCTATTAACCTTTTTACTACTACTAGAGGCCCAATGCATGAAGATTCATGCAAGAATGAGCCTTCCTTCCCCTGACTGCCATCATTGCCTTTGCTCTGGTTAGAGCTGCCTTTCTGCCTTCCCATACTGCCCAGAGGATTGGCACCTGTGTATGCAAATCAACCCACCATTTTTGTTGGGTTAATTTGCATACTCACTCCTGACTGGCTGGTGGGCATCACAAAGGTATGGTCAATTTGCCTCTTCCTCTTTCATTAGTGTAGATAATATACTTCTCTACCCAGAGATCTTTAAATAATACAACTGCCCTGAGATGATGCTTTTTAAAAAATCCTGCCTAAAGGCAGGTGATTAATATAAATGATGAATTAAGGCCCCTTTTATCCCTAGGGTAAATCTTTTTTTCCAGAGTGTCATACTTTATTGGGCTTCATTAATTTTCTAGTAATTATTATGTTACTATAGTAACAGCTGCCCTTCTTGGGGGCACTCAGGATTCTGTGGCTTCCTTGATGAATTAAACTTTTCTTCCAGGAGCTTCATGACTCAATATCTACTGATAACCACAGGCTAGATCTGCTTTTTGAGTAAGAAGTAGAAACCAAGGTCTCAGATAATACCAAACTTAGTCAACTCACATCCTTTTATTTAAAACAACTCTGCCAGGCTCTGGCAAAGTACATGACTAAGAGAAGTAGTCTAGAATTTTCTGGGAATCAGAATTTGAAATGGCCAGTTTGCTTGCTGAGTAAATGTGACCCTATCACTCTGGCAGAATGTAGAATCAACATGAAGGTAAGATGTGACACATGTTCTTTTTCTGCTTAGTTTTCCTCATGAAGTGACGATAATGATGATGGTAATTAAAGAAGAGGAAGAGGACAAAAGCAATGTAGTTAATTCCAAAAGCTCAGAGTCCAGGCTGCTGGGCTCAAATCCCTCTGCTGCCAATGATTAGCTGGGTCAACAGGGAAAGATGATTAACATCTCTGAATATCCACCTCTATATGAAAGTAATAACACACTTGGTTTCATAGGATTGTTTTGAAGGATTAAGTGAGCTGATACCATGCTTAGAACCTAATGGGATTAACGATCTCAAATATAAACTCTTCTATCTTCATTGATAACCAAAATGTGTCCATTTATTCAATCATTATTTATTAAGCCCCTGCATGTTTCCATGCCCTGCAGTAAGTCAGGGAATGAAGGGTTACAGAGTTGAGGGCAAATAGACACAGCCCCTGTTTTGGGGGGAATTAAAGAGTAGAACCAATAATCAGAGACTCTCACAAATAAATACAAATGCATAACTGTGAATCGCTGACAAAGGGCATACTATAGGAATTTGACTGGGTTAGGAAGTCTGAGAAAACTTCCTGAAGGAGGAATGAGGACTGAGCTCTGGAAGAACAGGAGTGGAATGAGGGAAGAGTTTAGAAGAGGTGAGTAGGAGGGGCTTGGGAACAGCATTCGGACAGGAAGAGCAGCACCTGCAAAGGCTCTGTGGTAAGTCTGCTTATTCGTCATACTTGTCACCACTTCTCAGTTTCCTTCAGTGGTTCCTATCCCCTGGGGGTGTCCCTTCCTTCTCTTTTCTACCTAGAACCACCCATTTCTCAAGGGTAAGACCTAATCCTCAGTCTTCCATGACATGCTCCTCACCACTTTAGTCCACAAAACCTCACTTCTGTCCCATTCTTTAGGACTATCATTAGAGCAGGACAGGAAAACTACAGGCAACTTACTGCGAGGAGAAGATGATAAAACCAGCTGGCAACCATAGGGTTCTTGTCTCACCTCTCTTGCTTGTTAAATCCCCAGATCTGTATGTCCTGACTTACTGTTTTTACAGAAGGAAAAGGAACATGTTAACTCAGCCAGTTTTCACATCAGCCCTGTGGATGTACCCCATTCCACAGCCGAGGAAACTGAGGCACATGAAGACCAAGTGAACTGCCATCTTTCCTATAACTAGAGTGAGTGGGTAGCCCTTTAAACTCGGGTGTGTACACCTCCAAGGCCCGTTCACATTTTGTATTATACTGGGTACCACTTGGCTTGATCACTTTTATTCCCCTCTGTCCAGTTTGCCCAATGTTTTGTAGTTCTCTTTTGCCTAGCACAGTGTTGGTACATGACAGCTATTCCTGAAAAACCTGTTTTCTGGGTTTTGTTGGTGTGTGTTGTGAGAAAGAGGTCTCAGAGATCGTTGGGAGGTGGCAGAAGAACACTCTTTCAAGGAACCCTCCTTCATAAAGAACATCATGTCACACACATTATTAGACTATGCATGGATTCTTCTCTGTTAGGCTGCAAGTGAGAATATAATAGGAAGAAGGAGAGGGTGGGGAAGAGAAGAGTGAGAGGGGGGATGGGGAAGGAGAAGAAGAAGAAAGGAAAATAGAAGAAATAAAATGTTGTCATAACCTAGTTTCTTTCAGTGATAAACAAACAGTAAGATTTTATGGTTTCTCTTATGTTGAGCACCCAGGAAGTACAGAATAACTTTTATTAAACAAGAAAGTACAGAACCATGTCTAACACAGTTTCTGGTGCAGAGCAGGAAGATGCTCAGTAAAGTTCCTCCTTCCCTCCCTCTCTCCCTCCCTCCCTTCCTCCCTTCCCTCCCTCTCTTCCTCCCTTCTTTCTTTCCTTCGCAGGGGATTTCAGGTTGAGCCAATCTGGGATCAAATCCCAGTTCTTTCTTTTTCCAGCTCAGTGGCCTCTCTGAACCTCACGCCCCACATCTACAACATGGACCAACAACCTGACCCAGGAGACCTGCGGTGAGGGTTGCACAATGCCTGGCCCACAGCAGGTCCCAAAGAAGCACCAGTTTCTTTCCTTCTCTTTTATGTATGAATAGCCTGCTTCACCCCTGGCCTCTCAACGACTGTATGAGGTAGACAGTGCTGGCATGATCATCTCCATGTTGCAAATAAGGAAACAGAAGTTTGGAAAAATGAACAAGTGATATGCCACAAGGTCAGACAGCTGGGACACAGAGGACCCTGGGATGGAAGGGTGGTGCTCCCAGCAAGGTGGCATGACAGGAGAATACCCTCTGCGACCCACTTACTGCTGACAAAAGTGTTCCTGGATCTCTGCTGATTCGTTCCCATTCTTTCACCCTGTTTGATGCCCTTACTTTTTTTGAATAGCACATACAGTGCAAATGTTAGGCTGGGATTAGAAGGGCAAACTGTGCCATTAAATGCAACAAAATGGGCTAAAAGGGTCTCATCAACTAGGAAACAAAGACAAATAAAATCTGTATGTACGTATAACTCTGCTTTGACAGTTTGCCTTTTTCTGTCATACTTTAACCTGGAATTACTTTTTTTTGGGTTTCTCTACTTTAATTTTCAGTTTCATTACATAAAGTATAGCTTTTTATAAATTACGCTTCTTTCAGAAAATCGAGGACCACTATTGGTACCTCCAAAAATTGTTGGGGACTTGGACCTCAACAGGTGCCATTACCTCATTAATAAACTACAAATAAATCCGTACCCTTTGCATGGCCCAGTTATCCATGGTTGCTAAAGAATATGGGAATGAGTAGATAATTTGTAACTTATGGAAAAGTTGTGCTATACATATTTATTTATAAGCCACTTGTTCAGGACACTTGAATTTATGTTTATCAGAAAATGAAGTTTAAAATAGTGGTATTCTGGTACCATTTCTTTCCCCCTTACTACACTATGGGTATTTTCAATTTTTTTTTCTGAATAAAGCAAAAATAGATATCTAGTCAGACCTCCAAAACACATCCCAAATTGAGTTTTTGCTCCTAACTATGTTTGCTGTGTGTACCCTGGCCCCTCAGCCCTGATTGATCCCCTTCAAGTCAGGTCATGCCAGTCTCCTTATTCTGCTCAATGTCCTCCCATTGAATGATTAGTACAAGGGGACTCATTATATTATTCTGTGTATATATGACTAACATCTTCCATGATAAGAAGTTAAAGAAAAACAACCCCGCCCTAGCCAGTTTGGCTCAGTGGATAGAGCATTGGCCTGTGGACTGAAGGGTCCTGGGTTCGATTCCAGTCAAGGGTACATGCCTGGGTTTTGGGCTTGATCCCCTGTAGAAGGTGTGCAGGAGGCAGCTGATAAATGATTTTCATCATTGATGCTTCTATCTCTTTCTCCCTCTCCCTTCCTCTCTGAAATCAATAAAAATATTTTAAAAAAAAGAAAGAGAAAAAGAAAAAAAAACCAAAAACAACCCCAAACCCTCCAATGCTTTTTCATCTTAAAAGCCAAAGTCTTGACCACAGCATACAAGCCCCTGGAGCTCTGGCCCACCTTTTCCTGTTTGACTTTGTTTCTTGCTAATCCCATGCAGTCACACCAGGCTCCTTGCTGTTCTGGATCTTGCCAGCTCAGCTCCCACCTGAGGGCTTCTGCTTTTGCTGTGTCCTCTGCCTAGCAGCCTCTTTCCCTGGACGTCTGTGTGTTCTCTAACCTTCTCCAGGCTTGGCAGGAATGCCATTCTCTCAGGGAGGCTTGCACTGATCACCCACTCCCGGTTAAACATCCACCCCTCCCACACTCCAATCCCTGTTTCTTTGCTCTTTCCCCTGCTTTACTTTTCTCCCTGTGTTCATTACTGCTTAATGCTCCACCTTTTACTAATGTTGATTGTTCCCTACTTTCTCAGGATAAGAGAGGCTCTAGAGTAGCGGTTCTCAACCTGTGGGTCGTGAATAGCTAGCAGGGTCTCCTAAGACCACCAGAAAACACAGATATTCACATTAAGATTCATAACAGTAGCAAATTACAGTTATGAAATAGCGACAAAAATAATTTTATGGTTGGGGATCACCACAACATGAGGAGCTGTCGTAAAGGGTTGCAGCATTAGGAAGGTTGAGAACCACTGCTCTAGAGAGTAGGGATACCGATTTCTCCCCTGTTATGTCCCCAGTGCTTGCAGTCTTTGCCATATTGTGGGCATTCAATAATTAGTTATTTAGTGAAGGTGTGATTAAATAACTAAGTCATGATTAAAATGTTATCTGTGGAAGGCAATTTTTCAAAAGCATTGTGTTAGATAGGGGGTAGAAATAAGGTAACTATATTCATTTTTTTTGTTATTTTGTCTTTTTTTTTTTTAAAGGCTAGATCCTAGTATAGACTCTCAGTAGGCTACTTAAATTAGGATGTGATTATTATATACCAGAGCAGAACATTAGCCTAAGTTGGCAGAAGTTGTCTGGGTGGAAGCTCTGAGGGGTAATTAAGAATTGCGGCAGCTGTGAGAAAGTGAGGGAAGGTGATTCTTGAATCATCACCCTTGGAAAACCAAGGTAGCAACAAAGGCATTCATTCTCCCACTGCACTGAAGCCTTAGTGCCTCGCTCCAACGTTTTCTCCATTCCTTGCCTTATTATGGCCCTCCGGGACCTAGAATTTACATTTCTGATTCACTCCAATTTCACAGTTCCTCAAACCAGAGTGAACATCTGATGTTCACTCTGGTGACTGACAAAAACGCCCCTTCTCGACCCCCAGCAGGACCATATCCGAAGCAGCGCAAGGGTACACCTCCAAGATGGCAAACTGCCGAGGCCCCTTGCAATAAAGAGCACAGCCTCTGCAGTCAGACAGACCTGCCCCGAATCCTGGCTCCTCCCACTGCTAGCTGTGCGCTCCTGGGCACATCGCTTTGCCTTTCTGACTTGTTTCCCACCTGTAGACTGTGACTACAACTACACACTCGTCCAATTTTCACGAGGACTAAGAGAGATAATTTCAAGTGTCTAGTTACAGTTCTTGATACATAGCAGGTTCAAAATAAACGACTGTGCTTCTTGTTTCTTCATGCCTTAAGCACATATTTGTAGTTGAGATTCCTTCTGACTTTAATGAGAAGACGGAAACCGTTGCACGCCGAGTCTCTTCAATTGCTCTTCTGCTTACTGTTACCCAGGCTCAAAATGTCCCTGTTTTATCAGATATCCTTTCCTCATTCAGAGAAATGGAGAGTTGTTCCCTTTTCTAGGGCTAACCACTCTAGTCTGGCCCTTAATGCCATCCTTATGCCAGACCTCCTTGAATTACCCTCCTCTTGTCCAAAAATCCTTCTCTTTAGCCCACAAAACACTTACGCTCTTCTCACTTACTCTAAACAATCCCTTTCCTGATAATGATGATGGCAACTATAATGGTTAGTATTTATTGAAACCTATGGGCCAGGCACTACACCAAAACCTACCTAACCATTCTTTCATTCAATTTCCTGTATAACCTAAAGAGAAAGGTTCCTAAAAGATACTTACACCTGCTTGAGTGCATTCTTTTTGTCCTTATCAAGTATGCATGAAGAGCCCTAATCACCGAAGCTGAAACTCCTACTTAATCCGAATCCCTCTGCAAATTAACTAATTCCCTTAATCCTCAAATGAAAAAATGGTCAAAGGTTATGTTGACTCCATGTTTCCAAAACTACTAGACATTTCTTATTCTTTATCTTAATCTCTCTGGGACGTGTTACCATTTCCTCCTCACAACTCTCCCCTGACCCTTCACTGGGCACTCCCAAAGAGGCACTCTTTTTCCTCAAAGAGTTCTGTCAGACATCCATTCGGTTCATTTTTAATCTTCACCATGATCACGCTCTTGACACTCTTATTTAGTCTCCAAGATTTAATTACTGACTTTGTTCAGATGCTCCTTAATTTAAGCCTCATGCACTAATTTCCTTTTCAGCATCTGTGACACATCTAGCCGCTTGCAGGGGTCTTCCTGTCCATGACATCTTCACAATCCACACTGCCCAAGACTGAACAATTGCCTTCCTTCTGAAACGACTCCAACCCCTATTAAACAGAGCACATTCTTCTAAGCAATTGCACCCAAATCCTCCTTTCATCTTGGAGTCCTCTGCTGTCTTCTATGGGAAATCAGCTGCCAAATGTCAGCCAGGTGGCACGCCTACGCCCTGACCTTTGACATATGTCCCTTTCCTCTCATCTCATTGCCTTAGTTTATCAACCTCAGCCCAAACTCTGAGTGTACCTCATAAGGAATCCCTGCAATTCTTTAAACTGGTCGTGTGACAGGGTTCACCTCACTAATCTAACAATAAGGGATGACCTGAGGAGTTTCTGAAAAGTCCTTGGAAAAGGTGAGTACACGAGACCAACTAACTTATGAATTCTACTAACTCTGTGGCTTGAAATTACAGTTAGAAACATCTAACTCTGGCACCTTTTTTAATTTATTAGAATATTATTACTATTTTTTAAGCAATTGTACTCCCTTAGGTTTTTTTTCAATGAGAAAAGTAGATTTTGTGTATAGACAGACTGGTGCAGAGATGCTAAAACATGTTTAATTTTTATAAATTCAATTCACAAGTAAAATTTAACTCTAACATATAGTTTGCCATTGTGCTGGGGTTTGGCCAAGGTGATAAGGTAGGTGGAAAACAACCATCAAAGATTGGTCCCAGAGATTCAAGATCACCCAGCAACAAACTGGAATTACAATGAAATGCAAGAGCAATCAACTTGAATAACCAATTGAAGACTAGGTGAAGAGAAGTTTTATAACCAAGGATTTACAGAAGAAGCCACAAGGAGACTGGGAGGAAGGGCAGAGAGACATGAGAAGGGCCAGTTCTACTTGCACGGGCAGGGACTGAAATTCTGGAAGGGTATCTCGGCCACAAAGGTTCCCCTTGAGAAGCCTGGGGTCTTAATCCCAAGCCAGGCTCCCTACCCCAGATCACCAGAGCCAAGAGGGGCACCATATGTCTGGCTGTCAAAATCAGCAGGGATTCCTCCAGGGAGAGACAGGAGTCTGCCAGAGACATAGGCAGCCTCATGAAGGGCCTATAACACAAAATCTCATTCACAGTTTGTGGGACCTGGTGGAAGGAAGGCAGAGCAGACTACAGTACATAAGGAGACACTAGAGTTTGTGGCTCTGGGGAGAAGCAATAGCTTCACCCTCTGGCCTCTCTGTAGACCCACCCTGTAGAGCTTGTATTCTCTTGAGGAGTTAGCTGCCTGAACCTGGGCTTAGAATTCTGGGCAGATTCTGTGGGTGTAAGTGACTGAGTTGTGTGGCTTTGGGATGGAGGCCATTTCCCCCCCCCCCTTTCCTATGTACCTGACTGGAGTCTCCCCCTCACAAGAGATTGGCTACTTCTATTATCTGGGACCCCAGTGGCCCCACCCTCCTGACTCTTGGTGGCTTCAGAGTGCCAAGGTATGGGAAGAATCCAGGACAGACTGAGTTGTGTGGCTCTGGGATGGGGCCCACTGTCCCCTCCCTTTCCCTAAATCCCACCGGATACTTCCCTTTTATGGGAGATCCACGAACCCCATCCTCACTACTCTCAGCAGCCCCACCCTATTGATATCAGGCTCCTGGTAGAATCTGAAACAGACTGAGTGGTGTTTCAAATAGCTCTACAATGGAGGTTCTTCTCCCCTCACACAGCTGAGCGGTGCAAAGCCCTCCTTTATACAGCCAAATCTTAGTCTGTTTGGGCCTGATAAATTCTGCTGGACTCACCCTGATGACTCCCTAAGGTCATGTCCCATCACAAAGGTGTATGAACACCCATTTGATGGCTGCTAGACTTGGTATATGCTGGGATATTCACTGAGTGGTGTTTGACACAGCACTGGCACTGAGTTTGAACCTGTATCAATCTGGTGAACACCACTCACCCCTACCTGGTGACTCACTCAGAACCTACCTCATGCAACTTGAATACCACCAGAGGCTATTTCAGTGACTGAGCCTAATAGGCAGCCAACAGGCAAAGGCAGATCTTGGGGTTTCTTGGGATTTTGCTGACCTGCTTCCAGGCCTGTGCTGGTAAAAGCTGGCTGTGTGCATAGCTGGGTCATTCCCACGCACATTTAGGCCCAGCAGAGGAAGCCACAAACTGTGGATCACTTTGTTGCTCTAAACAGGTTTCCCAGGACCAGTTAATCACAGGCAGCATCGGATACTGAAATGTACCAGAGTCCCTCCAAGAGACTCCAGAACCAACACATCCAGCTTCAGACAGCATCAGAGCAGGATTCAATTAGTTGCACAAGTGGTGTATCTAAAGGAAGATCTTGGCAGGCACCAGACCCTACTAAGGCGAATTCCACTTTGGGTGGTCAGCATATGCACAGCAGCTCAAACACTGAGGTATGGGTTGTTCCTCACAGTCAGCCAGTCTGCAGGTCAACCCAGGCACAAACAGGCCAATATAAATCAAGACTCAAGTACAACAGCAGTGCCCACATAACCCACATAAGGGATATTCCTGGAGCACTCAGCTCAGGTGATCAAGAAGACTACACTACTGGGTCCCACAGGGCACCTAGTATATAAGACTGGAAGTCATAGCAGATTTACCTAATATATAGACACAAAGAAACAGTCAAAAAAGGGAGACAAATGAGAGAATAAGACTGGAAGTCATAGCAGATTTACCTAATATATAGACACAAAGAAGCAGTCAAAAAGGGAGACAAATGAGAGAATAGGAGAAATCTTAAAAAAGAAAAAAAAAAGAGCCAAATGAAATAGAGGCAAGAAATCTATCAGATAAAGAAAAAGAGATTATTATAAGGATGCTCAAGGAACTTACTGAGAACTTCAACAAAGAGAAAGCAAGCATAAAAAAGGGCATAAAAAGTGGAGTCAGAAATGAAGACTACAATATCTGAAATGAAGAATACACTGGGTTGGATAAAGCAGAGGTCCAAATCTGCAATTGGAAAGACAAGGTAGCAAAAAAACTTAATGAGAGCAGCAAAATGAAAAAAGAATTTAAAAACATGAGGATAGTTTAAAGGACCTTTGGGACAACATGAAGCACAACATCATCCACACCATGGAAGTACCAGAAGGGATCAAGAACCTATTTGAAGAAATGACTAAAAACCTCCTCAACTGGATGATGGAAAAAGATATACAAGTCTAGGAAATGCAAGAGTTCCAAAAAAGATGAACCCAAAGAGAGAACCTCAAAAGCAGCAAGAAAAAGTCAGTTATCTACAAAGGAACTCCCATAAGACTGTCAGCTGATTTCTCAATAGAAACATTTCAGGTTGGAAGGGACTGGCATGAAATATTCAAAGTCATGAAAAGAAATGCCTACTACCATGACTAGTTCACACAGCAAAGCTATCATTTAAAATTGAAGGAGAAATAAAGAGGGTCCCAGACAACCAGACAAGAAAAAGTAAAGAAGTGTGTTACACCATCAAACCAGCATTACAAGAAATGTTAAAGGGCCTGCCTTGAGAGGAGGAGCAGAAGGAGGGGGAGGAGGAGTGGGAAGAGGAGAAAGAGGAGGAGGAGAAGGAAGGCAGAGGAACACAGTTAAAATAATAAATGGCAACAATTAAAAACCTATCAATAATCACTTTAATGTAAATGGCTTAAATGGTACACTAAAAAAGCACAGGATAGCTGAATGGATAAGAAAGCAAGATCCACATACATTCTGTCTAAAAGAAACTCACCACAGAACAAAAGATACACCCAGACTAAGAGTAAATGGATGGAAAAAGATATTTCATGCTAATGGAAATGAAAAAAATTACAATAATAGAATACTTACATCTGACAAAATAGACTTTAAAACCAAAGCTATAATAAGAGACAAAGAAGGAAACTACATAATTATCAAGGGTTTAATCAAACAATAGAATATAAAACCCTTGTAAACATTTATGCACCCAAGAGAAGAGCACCTAAGGATGTAAAGCAAACCTTGAATGATAGTAATACAGTTATAGTAGGGAATTATAGTAAAGAACAAAGAAGTGGCGCCCTTAAATAACCCACTAGACCAGATGGATTTAATTTGTATCTTCTGAGCATTTCACTCTGAAGCATAGAATATACATACTTTTCAAGTGCACATGGAACATTTTCAAGTATAGACTTCATGTTAGGATACAAAACAAGTCTCAATAAATTTAAGAATATTGAACTCATATCAAGCATCTTCTCTGACCAGACATAATGCTATGAAACTAGGAATCAATCACAAGAAAAAAATCCTGAAAAACACACAAATACATAGGCTAAAGTAACATGTTACTAAACAAATATATAGGCTAAAGTAACATGTTACTAAACAATGAGTGGGTTAACAATGAGATCAAGGAAGAAATCAAAAGATACCTTGAAAAAAATGACAATGAGAACATAACAACCCAAAATTTATGGGACACAGCAAAAGCAATCCTAAGTGGGAAATTCATAGCATTACAGGTCGATTCAAGAAACAAGAAAAATCTCAAATAATCAATCTAACTTTACACTTAAAGCAACAGAATAAGAAACAACAAACAAAACCCAAAGTGTGTAGAAGAAAATAATAAAGATGAAATAAATAAAATAAAGTCTAAAACACAACAACAAAAGATCAATGAAACTAAGAGTTGATTCTTTGAAAAAAAATAAACAAGATTGACAAGCCTTAATCATACTCATCAAGAAAAATAAACAGGACCCAAATAAATAAAATAAGAAATGAAAGAGAAGTAACAGCTGACTGCCCAGAAATACAAAGGATTGTAAGAAATATTACAAACAACTATGTGCCAACAAATTAGAAAATCTGGAAGAAATCAATAAATTCCTAGAAACATACAATCTTCCAAAATTGAATTAGGAAGAATCAGAGATTCTAAGCAGACAGATTACAATGACTGAAACTGAAGTAGTAATAAAGAAAAGGTATTCCCAATAAACAAAAGTCCTGGATTAGATGGCTTCACAGCTAAATTTTACCAAACATTCAAAGAACTAACACCTATTGTTCTTAAATTATTTCAAAAAAATTCAAGAGAACCAAGCTCATTTAATGAGGCCAGAATTATCCTAATTTCGAAAACTGAAAATGACACTACAAAGAAAGAAAATTATAGGCCAATATTCCTGATGAATATAAATGCAAAAATCCTCAACAAAATATTGGCAAACAGATCCTCCAATATATTAAAAAGATCATATAACATGATCAAGTGGGATTTATTTCAGGGATGCAAAATTCGTACAACATCTGCAAATCAATAAATGTGATACATCACATAAAAAAATGAAGAATAAAACCACATGATCATATCAATAGATGCAGAAGAAACATTTGATAAAATTCAACACCTACTTATGATAAAAACTCTCAACAAAGTGGGAAAAGAGGAAACATACTATGTCAAACCTACACCCAACATTATATTCAATGGGAAAAACTAAAAGTATTTCCCTTAAGGTAAGGAATAAGATCAGGATATCCACTTTCACCACTTGTATTCAACAGAGTACTGGAAGACCTAGTCACAGCAATCAGACAGGAAGGAATACAAAGTATCCAAATAGGAAAGGAACAAGTAAAGCTGTATTTATTTTCAGATGACATAATACTGTATATTGATAAAGATTCCACCAAAAATCTACTGGAACTGATAAATGAATTCAGTAATGTAGCAGAATACAAATAGATATATTCAGAAATCAGTTGCAATTTTTATACACCAATAATGAACTATCATAAAGGGGGTCTAAGAAAACAATCCTATTTGCAATTGCATAAAATATTACTATGAATAAATTTAACTAAGGATGCAAAAGACCTGTATTTGAAAAATTATAAGACACTGAAGAAGGAAAGTGAAGATAATACAAATAAGTGGAATAATATACTGTGTGCACAGATAGGAAGAATTAACATCATTAAAATGTCCATACTTCCCAAAGCAAACTATAGATTCAATGCAATTCCCATTCAAATATTAATGGCATATTTCACAGATCTAAAGCAAACACTCCAAAAATTTATATGGAACCCCCAAACTCCAAATAGTCTCAGCAATCTTGAAAAAAAGAACAAAGTTGGAGGGATCACAATACCAAATATCAAGCTATACGACAAAGCCACTGTAGACAAAACAGCCTGGTACTGGCACAAGAACAGGCATACAGATCAATGGAACAGAACAGAGAACCCAGAAATCAACTCTAGCCATTATACTCAATTAGTATTTGACAAAGGATGCAAGAACATACAATGGGTACAGATAGTCTATTTAATAAGTGGTATTGGAAAAAGCGGACAAATACCTGCAAAACAATGAAACTAGACCATCCCTTATACTATACAAACAAATAAACTCAACATGAATTAAAGACTTAAATGTTAGACTTGAAAGCATAAAAACCCTAGAAGGAAACATAGGCAGTAAAACCTCAGACATTTTTCATAGCGCTATTTTTTCTGATATTGCCTCGAGCAAGAGGGGAAAAAAAGAAAAATAAACAAATGGGACTACGTCAAAAAAGTTTTAAACAGCAAAAGAACCATCAACCAAATGAAAAGACAACCCACTAAATGGGAGAACATATTAGCCAATTACATCTGATAAAGAATAAATAACAAAAATTTATAAAACTCAACACCAAAAAAGCAAACAATCCAATTAAAAAATGGGAAAGGACCTGAATAGATACTTCTCCAAGGAAGACATACAGGTATCCCACAGACATGAAAAAACGCTCAACATCACTAAACATCAGAGAGTTGCAAATTAAAACCACAATGAGATATTGCTGCACACCTGTCAGATTGCCTATCATCATCAAATCAACAAACAAGTATTGGCAAGGATATGAAGACAAGGGAACCCTTGTTCCCTGTTAAGAGGAATACAGATTGGTGTAGCCACTGTGGAAAGCAGTATGATCATATCTCAAACACAAAAATAAAAAATGGAACTGCCTTATCACCTAGCAATGCCACTTCTGGGAATATATCCCAAGAAACCTAAAACACTAATACAAAAGAATATATGCATCCCTATGTTCACTGCAACATTATTCACAACAGATTTGAAAGTAGCCCTAGTGCTCATCAGTTGATGAATGGATAAAAAAGCAGTGGTAATACATTTACACAATGGAATATTACTTGGCTATAAAAAGAAGGAAATCTTACCTTTTGCGACAGCATGGATGGATCTGGCAAGTATATTGCTAAGTGAAATAAGCCAGTCAGAGAAAGAGAAGTACCATATGACTTCACCTATATATTGATGCTAATGAAAAAAATAAACTAACAAACAAAATAGAAACAGTCTCATAGGGGAACAGACTGACAACCATCAGAGGAGAGGGTGAAAAAGATGATGAAATTAAGCAAAGAAAAAAGAACACTTAGAGACACAAACACTAGTATGGTAATTAAGAGAGGGAAAGGAGGGTGGAGGGGAGGTAGCAGATGGTAAACAGGAAGTGAATGGTGATGCAGATATGTATTATAGAATTATACACTGGAAACCTATATAATTTTATTAGCCAGTGTCAGCCAAATAAATTCAATGATAATAATAATAAAAAGCTGGTTCTTGGTAAAACAAATGAGACTGGGAGAAGCAGAGGAGCTGCCTTTGCCTTAGGTGCTGTGTAATCTGGACAGTTGATCTCATTTATCATTCCACCTGGATTCTGCCAGGGCAGCTGTGCAGAAAGGCTTTTCCCAGCAGCATCCCAAGACACACTTCTCCCTCCCACTGGAAAACAGTCCTAACTTTAAGTATCAATTTTCACCTCTAAGTCACTGAAAAATATCACAGGTGTACAAATTCAGGAAAGTTTACCCTATCCAAAGTTGTAATTTATTTTCAAGTATGATTCTGGGTTTGGAGAAAACAGCACAATCTATAGCATTTGAAAAAAATTGTACTGAATATAAATGCCTCAAAATTCTTAAATTTGTAGAAGAATGTGCTCCTGAAATCTGCAAATTTTCAAACAAGAACACCTGGGTTAATTTTTAGTGCTCCAGTAAATGGAGAGAGTTCTAGTTACCAATTACTGCTATGATCTTGTATTAGTCACCTAACCTGTTTGGACCTCTCAATTCTTCATTTGCAGAATCACTAGACAGTGTCTAATGAGTCTTCCAGCTCTAAAATTCTATGATTCCTAGTCATCAGTATAGGACATATAGGACAACACCCAAAGACTTTTCACACTTTACCAGTAAAACTGAAAAAAAAATAAAATAAACAAAAGTATAAAATCACAGAATTTCTGAGTTGGAAGGAACCTAATAGGTAAACTTAATTTTCAAATTGTAAACATTTTACATTTCACCACAATTACATACTGAGAAAACATACAATCAACACTCAAATTACCTGTTGTAATGGGGCTTCTGAAAGCATGGAAAATCAAAATTTAGAGACAAAAACAAAAACAAAAAACAAAACCTTTATATTAGGCAAAGATTTCAACTTTTATCATTAAAACTAATATTAAGTACCCAAAGTGTTTATTCTCAGAAAATCCAAGGAGGGGTCTTCCCTGGGCTGTTAAGCCCTGATAATGAAGAATTGTCTTTACTGGGGATATGTCAGAAATGCTTCTATTACACAAGTGTGTGTGTCTGTGTGTGTGTGTGTGAGTGTGTGTCTGGTGCGGGGTAGAGGAGACAAGCAAAATAAAGACAGAATGAGAAATTTTAATCTACAAGTTTTAAAAAAATCCTTACAAACTACATAAAAATAATTAGAAGAATCAGACCACATGTAAGATATGATTGAAGATTGTCCAAAATAAAAAATATTAGGTTTCTGATTTATGTGTTCTTTCAAAGATAAATTAATATGCTTTTTAACATTCTTATAAATACAGTGGTACCTCGAGATAACGAGTGCCCTAACATACGAGATTTTTGAGATACGAGCCATGGAGCAAGCAATTTTTGCTTTGAAATATGAGCAACATTTCAGATAGGAGTAATCGCGTGGATCGGCCCGCTGCACACGACCCACCAGTTTACCGCGACTCGAGCGTCTCATAGTTTCCCACGCTTCAAGGTTACAGAACGAATTAAACTCGTATCTCGAGGTACCACTATAGTTTAAAAATCTCTCAACATATTATTTTTGACCCAAACTTAATTTGAGATTAAGGATATCTACTGCCTGTGATACTTAAATTTACTTGAGATTAAATGTCAGTGACTTATTAGAAAGACGGTCCATGTTCATGGACTGGAAGAATTAACATTATTGAAATATTAGGTAAAGCGATGCATAGATTCAACACAATCCCCATAAAAAGCTCAATGACATTTGCCACAGAAATAGAACAAAAAAGATAATCAAATTTGTATGGAACCACAAAAGACCCCAAATAGCCAAAGCAATCCTGAGAAAAAGAACAAAGCCAAGGTATCACACTCCCTGATTTCAAATTCAATTGCAAAACTACAATAATCAAAACAGTATAGTACTGACAGAAAACCAGACACACAGACTGATGGAACAGAATTGAGAGCCCAGAAATAAATCCACATAAATGGGCAAACTAATTTTCAATAAAGGAGCCAAAAACATATAACGGAGAAAGGAAAGTCTCTTCAAAAATGTTGGAAAAACAACAGGCAAAAGAATGAAATGAGAATGCTATCTAATGCCAGACACAAAATTTTTCTCAAAATGGATTAAAGAATTGAAAATAAGACTTGAACAATAACATATATAGAAGAAAACATAGGCAATAAACTTAATAAAGCTTGGTCTTGGAGGGGTTTTTGTGAACTTGACTCCAAAAGAGAGGGAGGTAAAAGCAAAAAGAAATGAATGGGACTACATCAAACTAAAAATCTTCTGCACAGCAAAAGAAACCATCAACAAAGAGGCAAACAAGTGAATGGGAGGAGATATTTGCAAATGATACCTCTGATAAGGGGCTGATATATCCAAAATATATAAAGAACTCATACAACTCAACAACAACAACTACAAAAAAACCCCCACCCAAAACAAGCTGATTGGAAAAAAACTGGAAAAGAGATACCTTTCCAAGGAAAAAATAAAGATAGTCAACAGAAGCATAAAAAGATGCTCAAATTTACTACCTATAAGGGAAATGCAAATTAAAAACACAATGAAATATCACCTCACACTAGCCAGAATGGTTATTATCAATGAGAACAAAAACAAATGTTATTGAGAATGTGTGGAAAAGGGTACCTTTGCACACTGCTGGGAATGTAAATTGGTGCAGCCACTATGAAAAACAGTATGGAGTTTCTTCACAAAATTAAGAATAGAGCTAACATATGACCCAGCAATCCCTTTTCTAAGTATCTATCTAAAAATTTTAAAAACAATTATTTGTAAAGACATATGCCCCTCTATGTTCAATTATTCAAAATATCCAAGAAATAGAAACAACTTAATTGTCCTTCAGCAGATAATTGGATAAAAAAGAAATGGTACATATATACAATGGAATATTACCCAGCCATTAAAAAGATGAACTATTGTTATTCGCAACAACATCCATGGGTCTTGAGACTATCATGCTAAGTGAAATAGATCAGATGTAAAAAGATAAAAACCTTATAATTTTGTGGAGTAGAAAACAAAAAGCAACAAATGAACAAACATACAAAAACAAAAAAACACACTCATAAATACAGACAACAGAATGGTGGTTACCAAAGGGGAAGAAAGAGAGGGAAGGATGAAGGAGGTAAAAAGGTCAAATAGAGGGTGACAGAAGGAAACTAGACTTAAGTGGTCAATACACAATAGAGTATACAGATTTATTATGATGCCATATATACCTGAAATTTGTAAAATGTTATTAACCAATGCTACCCCAATATATTAATAAAAATATTTTAAAACACAATAAATAAATAAATAAATAAATAAAACCAATTTCTGTCTTGTTAACAGCATACAATCATCTCATGATGTATTTTTCTTGCTTGGAAAACCTATTCTGTCTCTTTCACTGAAAACCACTGGTTAGAGGTAATTAAATATTTTGGCTTTCAATGACTGAAAATATTTAGAGACATCATTTTGTGAAGCATTTAATTTGTACTATGGTAAATACAGCTGCTTATACAAGAATTTAGACCACTTTGGAAAGAAAACAATTAACTGTTCCTTTCTTCAGAAGGAAAGTACATAAGATAAAGAATTTCAACTATTCTGTGATTTCCTCTGGAAAACCCCTACTAAATTAGGAGAATTAAGAGTAGAACTGGGAAATTTTCTTTGTCTGATTTCTTGTTGCCATTTGTTGGTTAATTTACACCCCAGACACTGATAGGGCAAAAGAGAAAGCTGACCTAAGTGTCAGACTGAGGTTCACCAACATATTGTACCTTCTACATATTATGATATAAGCAAAAGGAGAAAGGGGGGAAAACACCAAAATTTTTACACACTCTAGGATAACATCAGTCAGTAATGTTATGGCAGCACTTTTAACCTGCCCTCAAACCTTCAATATTTTTCAGCCTGTATAAGGAGATTAAAACAAAGTATATGAAACAAATCATAAACTGTGATGCTTGGATGAAGTGTTCTGCAAGCTGTTAATTTCTATTATTTTTAGGGACTTGCCAGAAAATTTTAATGGCCCTATACCCACATCTTGATTTTCCCTTACTATGTAGTCACAATTTATTAAGCAGAAAGTCTTTTTAAAGGCATAAACAAAATAATTTACTGATCGTGAAGGATCTTAACACCTTAGTTCCCCTGCCCTGTAGCCTTCCAGTTCAGGAAGCTTGAACCAGTATCGGGACAGTGAACTTCACCCTGAGGCTATACATTCCACCCTCAAGCAGCTGACAATTGATATCTCTCCCTCAAGGGCTTCCCCTCGCTGCTCCTTATTTCAGTCTTTTGTGAAGGACAGGATATATCTTACCCTTATTTCCCATGAAAGCCATTCAAGTATTTGAAGACAACCAACTTCTACAGGCTATAAATACTCGCAGGCTCAATGACTATTCCCGTTTTGGGAAAGTTTAAGTTCTGCTCTGCACATTCTGCAAGTGGAATGTTCTAGGTTTAGATGGATTCAGGCTTCTAAACTAACAATCCAGAACACAATTTAAATCAAGGCTCTGACTGATCTATTTTGTGTCTAGATATTTACTTTAAAAATTAATAAAACAACCTGACTTATAATGACTTCTAAGGGTCGAATTAATTTCATGTAAATAAAAGATTATGAGAATGATAAATAGCAATATTAAAAAAAAATAAGATCAATAAGGTTGGGAAATTCCTAAAGCTGAATGCAAACAAAAATGACTAACTATATATCCCAATGTTACTGTACATATATACAAGGAAAAAGATTTAATCCAAGACATTTCTGAACACATTACTCTGACTGAACACTCTCTTGAATATATTTACAGGTCAAAAAAACCATAAATAAATTATGACTGTATTTAGTAAGTTTGTAACTAGTGCTCATATTGGTATAGCAATTCTGAAGCTATTCCGTATGTATCATAGAGTTGAGCAAAATGGATAAGTATACTGACATCATTGGAAACTAAGATTTTCATTATTGGAGAAAGACAAAATAAATACAGAAAGGTAAGGAAGAAGCCATTGTGTTGGACTAGAGTTAGAGGCATCAGAATAAATTCAAGCAGACATTTCTCTAACAAAAGGAATCAGGGCTTCTTGGAGAGATAGATGATTCCAGGACTGGGACAAGGGAAGCCTGGGATAAACTTAGAGTATTATTTCAGAAATAAGGAAGTGTTCAAAATCAAGTGGGGACATGTCAAAAGGAAACAGGAGCTAGCACAATAGACTTCCAATGGCCAAGATGAGGACAATTTAAGTATTAAAATAAATAATGACAGGGGTGTCTTATAATACAGTGAGTAACAAAATAATACTCAGTATGTAACAGCGAGTACATACTGTTACTTTAAAAGGTTTTAAAGGAATGTGAAGAAGAGAAAACTCCTTTTTTTAAACATAGAAATTCCAAGTAACACAAAGTACAAGGAATGATATAAATGGAAATTCACAAATTTATAATCATCCATTACTAATAAAATTGATTCAGGAAAGAATCATCTCTGGATGTTAAAACCTTTGGGTAAAAGATGCTGAGATAGTTTATTGTATTGGGGTGACAGCAGGAAAGGTGGTGATGAGTGATTCGATTGAAGTCACAGCCAATAGAATTCCTGATGGATTAACTGTGGGGTATGAAAGCAAGAGAGGAGTTCAGGATAACTCCAACGGTTTGGGCCTGAGCAACTGGAAGGATGGAGCTGCCATTTTCTGAGAAGGGAAAGATACTAGGAGGAGCAGATTGGTGGGGAAGATTTGGAATTCAGATTTGGCCACACTATGTCTATCAGACATCCAAATGATAACATTTCTCAAGCAGCTAAAGCACGAAGCTTTGATTTCAGAGTGGAATCTAGGCTGGAGAAAAGAACTTGAAGTCATTAGTATAATATATATATGTTACTTCAAGCCAGTAAGAAGGAACAAACAAAGAAAGAGAAGTTGTTCTAGGTCAATTTTTAGCTAAATACTTTTTAACTAGTTAAACAAGTTAACTTTCTTAACAAATTTAAGTTTAAATTTGTATGTTTAATTGGTGAGCAACTATTGAGTGCCCAATTTATGAAAAAGAAGTTAGTTCAATTCAGCAGGAGAATATATCATGAAAAATAAGACATGGTGCTTGTCCTCAAGAAATAAAGTCTAAAGACAATAAGACAGGCATAGTAAGTAACTGTGAGGCAATGCAAAGAACAGTAATAGAGGTATGCAGGAATATCACAGGCCTATTAAACAGGAACACTAAAAGGCCACCTAATCCAATGACAGCCAATCAGGGCATATCTTCCAAAGGAGTCCTTAGACTAAAAAATATGGCAGAAAACTACATAGGAAATACATTATAAGACAAGGAGCTGAAATGATATTCTAAATAAATTATAAGACAAGGAGCTGAAATGATATTCCATAATTCTTCTGAATTATGAGGATGAAACCTTCTCATAATTCAGAGGAAATAAAAAACATACATTAAAAGAAAACTTCATAGCTTTTCAAGATAACTTATTGACAAAATACATTTTAAAAATATGGATACTCAGTGTAAATGATATTGGGATCAGGTAGGATTATCAAGGTCGGCTTTTCGAGCTTGTCTTTGATAGTGAAAAGGAAAGTAAACGGATTCAGAGGCTGTAAACAATAGTATTTACAAAAGAAGTAATAAGAAGCTGCATATAAGCAACCAAATGCCATGCATATACGGTAGATATCCAAACCTGACACTCACAGAGTACTTACCACTGCTCTCTCCAAATACTAATTCATTTTAATTTTCCCAACAACCCTGAGAGGTAGGTACTGTTTTTATCTCCCTTTTAATGAGGCACAGAGAGGTTAGCAAACATGTCCAAGGTTATACAGCTTATAAGGGGAAGAACTGGATTTGAACCGAGGGTAGTGTGCTTTCAAGGATGTTATTAATCATTTTGCTTTATCACTTCCCTAGAGGTCTATATGTTGCTGAGGAATGTTCTACAAATATTCATTAAAGTGAAAAACATAAGGGGAGAGCATTTTATATATGAACAGAGTACGTGTGCATAAATGCATTTGCTTTAGAGTTTATGTTTTATATGTATTAGGATGTATAATAAGCTTATCTGTAAACACACACATGTAGGCATGTATATTCATGAAGTATTTTTGGAAATCTACTTAAGAAATTCATAATAGTACCTCTTTCAAAAAGAAGTGGGATCTTGAGTAGAAGGGAAACTTACTTTTCACTTATACATGTCTTTGTATTACTTGAATGTTTATTAAACAAATCTGATACTTTCAAACAAATAAGGAACTAGTTCTTATTTTAAAAAAATGAAACAATGGGAATGTTACATAGACATTGTCCAGTCTGGTCTAAAGAGGGAGTACACAGGGTTACACAATTTCAGTAATGAAGGGGGTTTAGAAGTCTTTTCTGTTCATTGGCTGAGGAATTAATTGATGTTTGTTATTCTGAAATTTTTAATTTTACCAGTACTCATGTTTTTTGTTTGGGTATCTACCCACCCTTCATTCAGTCCACATGTTTGTGGTGCAGCTTACCCACTGCCAGATCCAAGGGTGTAGCCAGGAAATGGCTGTTACACAATCACTCTGTCACACATTCCCTGTCCCCAGTGACACCTCCAGGGGTGGACTAGGAAACAATGCAGACCAATGAGGACTTAGAAACCTTCATCTTGGAACCTCTGAAGCCTTTGTATCTAGAAACACAGGCTCTCTGCTGCAGGACTTGGTTCCCTAACAAGCTGCTGGGCCACCTTCTGGAGCTGAAGATGGGAGCCTACACCACAAAAGTCAGGGCTGAGAGATAGAGAGAAGCTATGTCTAGTGCCATCTCCAAAACCAGTGACGTCTGATGCTAGCTAGCTCTTCCTTTGGACTTTTCAGCTTTTTAATCAAATAAATTTCAATTACTGCTTAGTTTTACTTGTTTTTTCTCTTACTTGCCATGGAAAGATTCCAATGGATAGAGAAAATGAGGCAGAAAAAGCCCATTTAAACTTAGAAGAGTTTCCTAATATGTTTAAGGTTTAAGTTCTAGTATTCTAACTTGTTGGGATTAGGACACAGGTGGCGAGGTAGAGGAGGTGAAGGGAAGGAAGGCTAGTGAGATGGGACGAACAAAATGGAATGTAGTTGGAGGAGCCTTGAAGGCTGCTTAAAGACTCTTACTATTTTTAATAACAACCTACATTATTGTATCATGTCATCTGTCTCTTCTTTAGCCATATCTGATAGTATTAGTGCTTCTTCTGGGAAAATGGTTCCAGCATCTACTATAGGTAATCTTACCTAATAAAGAAGGAATATGCTAATTGACCTTCACGTTACCACAAAGATGGCAGTACCCACAGCCACAAGATGGCGGCACCCAGTCCCTCAGCCAATAAGGATGGAATATGCTAATTGACTGCCATGCCCGCAAAGATGGTGGTGTAGACAGTCACAAGATAGTGGCGCCCAGTCCCCTTAGCCTCACTGGGGCGGCAGATGTGTGGCAAGGCCGGGCCCACCCCCAGGTGGCCCCAGCTGCTCCATGCACCTGCCTCTGGATTCCTCCAGTCCCCTCAGTCCCCTTCTCTCCCCTCACCCCCCTGCAGCTGCCCAGGGCTGGCCAGAGGCACAGGCAAGCCTCAGATAGTGGCTGCCCAGCCAATCAGAGCTGCCTGAGGCTCAGATAACCAGGACTGACCAAAGCTTGTGCTGCCGGCAGTGGCAGCAGCATAGTGTAATGGAGTGTTGCCTTCCCCTGGTAGCTGAGTTGTCTGCCGCCCCTGAGGGCTCCTGGACTGTAAGAGGGACCAGGCCGGGCTAAGGGACCACCCCTCCAGTGCATGAATTTTCATGCACCAGGCCTCTAGTATTATATATATATATATATATATATATATATATATATATCCTAGAGATTATTTCAGTACTGGAGATACAGCAGTAAACAAAATAGAAAAAAAATCATCCCTGCCTTCATTGAGCTAACCATCATTTTATAGGCATTTTCATTATTCTTTTAAATTAAAGACATAAACATGTCCAGAATGAACATTTAATGCTATTGACTTGCCAGAGATGGCACTAGATGCTTTGATGTCAATTCCTTCACTTAATCCTAATGCTATTCCTGTGAGGTAGATATTTTTATTTTCATCTTATAAATGAGCAAAAGCGAGCTGGAAGAGATTAAGTGACTTGTTGAAGATCACACCGTCTGTAAGGGCATAATCTTGAGTAAGATCTAGCTTGCTTTCAAGTATGATATTTTGCTCACTAAACCACAGCTCATTTTAACTACTATGTCATACATGTCTCCACTTTAGCAACTTATTGGGTTACTCAGATCCTGCAAAGTCCCTGGTATTATATAACACATGAATAAAGAACCTTATACGAAGCAATTTATTATCTTCTCTTGATTTGACTATTGCTCATTGGGGTAATATCTAGGCTGTGATCTCATATCTGTTTTCCTTATGAACTCTTGCAATAGTATGCTAGAGTTGGTTTGACCTGCTCACAAAAGTTGATTGTTAAATTTTCAGAAAATTTGCAAGCCAGTTGACTTCATGCTAATAACTTGAAATTGGTCATGGTGGAAATATTTACACCTAGAAAATAGACAAATGCTACAAATCAGGGCTTATTTTGTTTTCTAGAGAACCACTTATTAAAAATTTACTAGCACACCACAGTATTTAGGGCCCATCATCTAGTCAATGGAGAAATAAAATAGAAATTACTTTGTTAAATAAATTATTAAAAATACTGGAAAAATTTTCCAACTTGAAAGATTTTTCTACTGTTCCCTAAATGTATAATAATGCCATATGAGGGAACGTCATTGGTACATGTAAATGTCTTTCCCAGTGCACTGTGGGCTAAAGTGGTCATTATCTTATACTTTCGGGACCACTGGTTTTTAAGCTTTCTGCTATAATGTACTTATAATGGATAGTGTCACCCCTTCCAAAATCCCCCAGAACCTCAGAATGTGACCTTATTTGAAAACAGGGTCCTTGCAGATATAATTAAGATGAGGTCAACTAGATAATGGTGGGACCTAAATGCAATGATTGCGATCTTTATAAGAGAGAGGAGAGGGAGATTCAGACACAGAGTGATAGAAAGAGATCAGCCATGGGCAGACAGGCAGAAATTAGAGTGATGAAACCAAGCAATGCTACAGATCACCAGCACCACCAGAAGCTCAGAACAGGCAAGGAAGGATTCTTTCCAAACCATCAGAGAAGCATGGCCCTGCTAACAACTTGATTTTGGACTTCTAGCCTCCAGCTCTGTGAAAGCATAAGTTTCTGTTGCTTTAAAACTCCCAGTTTGTGGTAAATTGTTATGGAAGCCTTAGGAAACTAATACAATACTCCTGCAAATTTGTATATGTATAGTGCGTAAGAGAAAACAGTTAAGGAGCCTAACAATCCTATTTAATAAAAGGATAATATGCAAATTGACCAAATGACAGAATGGCCAGAACATTCTCGGCCCTTGCCTCAGCCGGCCCCGCTCCCAAGAGGGTCCCCCTAACCCAATCAGGGGCAAGGTCAGTCAGCAAATCATCTGTGGCCCCTCACCCCAGTTGGCCAATTCTTGATAGCCCCTATCGGGTGGGCAGGCTGAACCCCACCAGTGCCCAAATTCATGCACTGGTCCTCCAGTCATTTAATAAATTCCTTTCTAGACTGCTGCTACCTATAAGATTTTCATAAGAAATCATGTGTTACACCTAAAAGTCAGCATTTGGCACAGCATCTGGATTCAATCTCCATCCTTCACAATTAATAACCCCAGAGAAAAGAAGGACATGGTATAAACAGAGTGGAAGCAAAACTGAGTAGAGAGGTTATGCTGAAAATAAAAGGGAACCGGTGAAGCTTCTATGTAGATCCATGTTCCCTAAGACAATTAGCACAGTTGCCATCCAATACTCAAATAATGTATGTGGGGATATAAAAATAGAAACAACTATCATTTTTAAGTACTTACTGGGTGCCATGTATCGATCAGCTCAATTTATATATATACATATGAAGTACACAGTATTCATCTCAACTTTACATATGCAAAAACTGAGGCTTGGCCAGGTGAAATAACACCACTGGTAAATTGCAAAACTAGGAATCAACATCATGCCTATCCTCCACTAACTGATGTCAGAGCTAATGCTTTAAAATCTAAAAGTGTGGTCCACAAGCCAGTGGAACCTCACTCCAGACCTGGAACCCCTACATGTAGGACCAGCAACTGCAGCTATATTACCTCCTTCCAGCGCCCGAATTAGACACTGGTTACTTTCTCCTGTGCCCTGCATCTCATCCTTCCTTTCAAGTTTTCTGTCTCTCTGTGTTGCATTCCACAACATTACTTCAGATTTATTTTTCATTTTGGTAATTCTTTCTCCCACTGACTGTAATCTTTTTTTAAATTAAATCTTTATTATTCAGATTATTACATTTATTTCTCTTTTTTCCCCTCCATAGAACCCCTCCACCCAGCTCCCACCTTTCCCTCTCTGCTCTTACCTCCCTCCCATTGACCTCATCCATAGGTGTATGATTTTTGTCCAGTCTCTCCCTGTATACCCCTCACCCCTTTCCCCCTGAGAATGATCAGTCCACTCCCTTTCTGTGCTCCTGATTCTATTATATTCACCAGTTTATTCTGTTGATCACATTTTTAATTCACTTAATTTTTAGATTCACTTGTTGATAGATATGTATTTGTTGTTCATAATTTTTTGTCTTTTAACTTTTTCTTCTTCCTCTTCTAAAAGAGTACCTTTCAGCATTTCATATAATACTGGTTTGGAGTTGATGAACTCCTTTAGCTTTTTCTTCTCTGTGAAGCTCTTTATCTGCCCTTTAATTCTGAATGATAGCTTTGCTGGATAGATTATTCTTGGTTGTAGGTTCTTGCTATTCATCACGTTGAATATTTCTTGCCACTCCTGTCTGGCCTGCATTGTTTCTGTTGAGAAATCAGCTAATAGTCGTATGGGTGCTCCCTTGTAGGTAATGAACTGTTTTTCTCTTGCTGCTTTTAATATTCTCTCTTTGTCTTTTGGTCTTGGTATTTTAATTATGATGTGTTTTGGTATGGTCCTCTTTGGATTCCTTTTATATGGGGTTCTGTGTGCTTGTACGTCTATTTCTTTTACCAGATGTGGGAAGTTTTCAGTCATTATTTCTTTAAATAGGTTTTCAGTATCTTGCTCTCTCTCTTCTTCTGGCACCCCCACAATTCTGATGCTGGTACGCTTGAAGCTGTCCCAGAGGCTCCTTACATTATCTTCACATTTTTGGATTCTTTTCTCTTCTTGCTTTTCCAGTTGAGTGTTTTCTTCTTCTTTATATTTTCAAATTTTTTACTTGATTCTTGCCTTTCTCTAGTCTGCTGTTAGGACTCTGTATAATATTTTTTATTTCAGTCAGTGTATGTTTAATTTCTAGTTGGTCCTTTTTCATCTCTAGTTGGACCTTTTCCATCTTTAGTTGGATCTTTTGCATCTCTAGTTGGTCCTTTTTCATCTCCTCTTGGCTCTCGCTAACTTTATCCAACTTTCCTAGGATATTCTTGAAAAACCTTATAAGTGTGGTTTTGAACTCAATATCCAGTCGTTTTTTTTCCTCCATTTCTTTTGTTTGTGATCCCTTCCCTTGTCTCAGCATTTTCACTATGCTGGGAGAACTTCTGTGTTGGATTCAGCCTTATGATAACAGACTTGCAAAACTGCAGAAGCCTCTCTGTTGAGCTTGGGATGGGTGGAGTCTCAGGGCTTAAGGGACTGCCTTGCTTTCCAGTCGGCCCCACCCTCCACGGCCCCCGAATCTCATGTGACTGGGTAATCGCTGGAGCGGTCCTTGTGCGCGAGTGCCCGCAGTGCCTCTAGACTGCTACTTTTCCAGCTCCCCTGTGCTCCAGGACCACAGGAGTCTAGGTCCCCAGGGTTTCACCCGAAACAGGGGCTTAGTGGAGTAAGAAGTGGCACAGTTGGGAGAGTCTGTCTCCCGGCCACTTGTGAAAGCCAGTGGCACAATCAGCAATCTGTCCTCTGCGTAGTGCAGTGTGCGCCAGCAGGCTTCTGATCTTTTGCAATTCCCCTAAATTTCCGTGCACTTCTCCCTTTTCACAGTCCAAACTCCCCCCATATGAGTTTCGGCTGGATCTGGGGTTTAGTGTGGTAAGATAAGGGGTTCAATGCCTTTGAGAGTCTCCGTTTCCCTCCTGCCAGAGAAAACCAGCCAGGTATTCCGGCACCCGCTCTCTCCGCGCGTGTCTCCGTACCTCAGCTTTTTGCAGCTCCTCTGGGTTTCTGTGAGCCCCTCTCTTTCCCTCTAGCTGTAGAACTTCCACTCATCCAGCTTTCCTGTGGTTCTGGATGATGTCCGTTCTGACTTTTAGTTGTAGTTTTGAAATTGTTGTGCGAGGCAGCAGTATAGGTGTTTACCTATGCCGCCATATTGGATTCTCTCTGACTGTAATCTTGATTTTAACTTTTTCACCGAGTTAAATCCTTTCAGTGATTATGATTGCAATTTGGGAAATCTTTCTCCTTCCCCTCCCCTGATCCCAGTATTAGGTTATAGGCAGTTGCCCATGTTGTACAGAGCCTTCATAATCATTTTTTTACACTGCTGAACTGAAATCTTAGGCTCCTTCTCTGAAAGGCTGTGAGATCCAGGGTAAGCTTTTTTATTCACTAGGCTTCCATTTCCTCATTTTTCAAACGAGGACCAGAGAACCTACCTCAGTGGGCTATTGCCATGATTAAATGAGATGATGTAAGTAAGCACAGAAAGCTATCTTTGTAATCATTCTGTTGGGTAGATGAGGACCTAAAAGTGAGAGGCATGTCTGTGAAAGTCTGTACGCACTTCCAGTCCACCCTCCTGAGACCCCAGAGAGGTAAATGGAGCCTAGAGGATTCCGATCTGGCATCCACCTGGTGTGCCAGGAAAGGAGACTGTGACTGCAGGGTAGTTTACAGCCCCACCTCTACACCTGCTGACAGGTTGAAAACATTCCTCTGTGAAGGAGGAGGGATTACACATTAGGGGCTGTATTATTGGGCATATTCTTACCTTAACAAGAAGAATAATCAGTATGTGAGTTAATGAGACCTGAATTCCTGAATGGAATGAGGAGATGCTATGCAACCTTTACCAGGACCACTGGGGTTAGAAGAAGCCATCAGAGATTTGCTTCAGCAATGGTCCCAGGAACAATCATGCATTTAAGGGAGAAAAATGGGAATGGCCAACAGTATAAGGTCCCCAAGCCAGGACTGACAAAGTGAAACTAAAATTCAGACAATTTGTAAATTCCAGGAGCCTATGGTTGTAATCACTTCTATGGGCTAAGTTTTCACAGCTATGATCTGTGCTAGAGGTTTCCCCTAGCAATAGCTTCTTCTAGTTTATAATGGAGACTATAAATACACATAGTGAATTTAGAATTTAGAGGGCTATTAAAAAAAAAATTCTACAAGGTAATATTTTGTTAGAGCAGAAACTGACATAGTGCTCAGTGATACCTGTTCAGTGAATTTGTTTTCTGTACTTTGGCTTCAACCATTATTGGATAATTTCATGCTGAATCTAGGAAGAGCAAGAGAGAAAAAGCAGGGAAGCCTATTCACCTTTATTGGCTGTTGATACCAAGTCTCCCCTCTTTTCTACCCTACACCTGAAGTGAGGGGAGGCTTTGCTGGGCTTTGTGTTGAGCAACCTGCCATATTTCAAATTGGTTAAAATGGGTAAAAAATGCAAAACTATAAATATAAGATTAAAAAGTACCAAAGTTAAAAATAAAAAGACAATTTATGTATACACCAGAGGCCCAGTGCATGAAGTTCATGCACAAATAGGGTCCCTAGTGGCTGCTGGCAGCCGGCTGGAGCCGCCCTTCCCCTGGCGGCCTGCCACCACCACTGGCCGGGGCAGGGGTGGACACGAGGAAGGGGCTGTTATTGGTTGGCTGGTCCCACCCCCTGGTTGAATGCCAGACAAACTCCTGGTTGAAGGGACAATTTGCATATTAGGCTTTTATTGTGTAGGATTAGTTTTTTAACTAGCTACTATCAAAAAACTAAAGTAACATGTACTCTATGACACTGGTTTTTTACTGTGTTTGAATCCTTCCCTTTGAAAATCTGGTAAAAGGATATACTTATCTCCCCAGAAAAGTGTATACATACATACACAAAATGCTGCTGCATATAAATTCAGAAATTCAAAATCCTTCTGAAACCACTCAAAGGGATCCAGATTACAAAGCCCTTCTCTTCAATATACACTTAATAATCTGGCCACTCAGTGTGTGTGTGTGTGTGTGTGTGTGTATGTTAAAGGCCCAGTGCATGAATTTGTGCATGGGTGGGGTCTGGTCAGCCTGGCCAGGGGAGGTGACATGGGCAATTGGCTGGCATGCCTGCTGATTGAACTCCTGGTTGAGGGGACAATTTGCATATTAGCCTTTTGTTATATGGGATATACACTGAGTGGCCAGATTATTATGCATTCAGAGATCATAATAATCTGACCACTTAGTGTAAATAACACAGGGCTCTGTTCATAGGGAATACAGTGATTTTCCATTATTAACATGCAAATAGTGAACAGCTTGGGAGTGTTGATGGAAATTTTAATAAATGCTACAGACCAGGTTCTTTATGCTTGCCTAATTGATTGTTGGTGATCTTCCCTGCTGTTTTCAGTAACTGAATCAGATTACATTATTCAAAATTGGTATTACAACTAGTTCCTTAAAATGGCAAACTTCCCAAACCAGACAAGTCTATACAAAGGAAAGGGAGGTTATGCAAAGATATGTGATATCCTTAAATGCCACAGCAGATCAGCCAGTCTTTATTTGACTTTGACAGAAACTTAGCATTTAGGACTTTTCAGTGAGAAGCACCCATAATTGATTTGAAAATAATTAATTCTGGCAGGGGAGTGGGGAAGGACAACAAAACAGCTGCTGTTGACCTCAACATTTCACCATATGCCTCCTGTTCAACCTAAAACACTCAGGAAAGAAAACATAAGTGACAATCAGCTTTCAGAAAACATGTGACTAAAAATAGTCACACTGCCCTAACCGGTTCAGCTCAGGGGATAGAGCATCGGCTTGCGGACTGAAGAGTCCCAGGTTTGATTCTGGTCAAGGGTATGTACTTTGGTTGCGGGCACATCCCTAGTAGCGGGTGTGCAGGAGGCAACTGATCAATGTTTCTATCAATGTTTTTAACTTTCTATCTCTTTCCCTTCCTCTCTGTAAAAAATCGATAAAAAAAAATAAAATAAAAATAGTCACACTTACATCAGCTGTTTCCATTTGTTGTCCATGCATTTGATACGGATAACTAAAGAAAAAATAAGAATACTGTAGAAAAGCTAGTTGTATTTTAGAGTCAAGGCTCCTGGTGCTGATTTCTGTTTGGCATGGGGTGAGCCCCACTAGAGGATGCCATCTCAGCTGCGAATGGGTGCTTTTGGGAAGAGAAGCAGGGAGGGTTCTAAAGCCCTGTGGGGCTGCTCCTGCTGGCACCTGTCTACCTCTGAGAAGAGGAAGGCAGTTTGTTTGATTAATAAAAATCTCATGCATAACTTTCGGGAAAAAGAGGGAAATGAGCCTTCCCTGGCACTCCTTGTTGAGTCAAAGACAGGCAGGGACAAGCTTGGCCTCAAGGAAGATGCCTGTGCTTTTCTGCCAGCCTCTGCCATTAGGAGCTCCCGATGAAATTAGAACTCGGGAAACTTTATAGGATAGCAAATAGGTTATTGAATGTTTAACAACAGGAAGCTTTTATTTTTTTAAAAAAAAAGAAAAGCAAGACAGAAGAGTCAGACTGCATATTTATTTTAGATTTTTTCTCTATTACTATTATTTGCTGTAAAAGTCAGAATACACTGCACATTGTGAATGAAAAAGTTTTATCTAGACGATAATCAATAGGATCAAAGTGAACACTAATCTTCAGTGAAGCCCAGTTTTAACTCTTATTTGCCCTGGAAAAGGACGAAGGCAGTGAAAACATGTCAGAGAATGAAAACTCAGAATAGAAGTCTCTGCCTGCAAGAGAGAAAAAAATGGTGGCAGAATAGATAGATGTGTCCTGAGCCTTGTCCCAGAGTAGATAGAAAGAACAGCTGAGGATCGCATGGGGAGTGTATTTTGGTGAATTAAGGGACAGCTATACTCCAGGAGAAGGTGGGGGACTGCTGGATGGGGCTCCCTGACCAGGCAGCCACCACTGCTGCTGGGTTCCCTCCCAGAGTCACCAGCTCAGAAGAGGAGACCGTGCCATCTTGAAGGAGAAAGAGGATGTTATCTGAAGCCTGAAAAGCTACAACTGTGGCACCCACCAAACAGCTACAAACCCCAGAACACCAGTCCCCAATTGGTCCAAATACGCAGATTCAGAGGGCCTTTGCACTCCACCATGGAAAGGTTAGATTTTGCCTGGGATAAGGTGAGGTGACTGGTCCTAGCAGGGCAGAAGAAAATGTGCACTGAAGACTAGGGGAAGTCTGCACCTAGAAAAATCCATGGCTGTTGGGGCTGGCATGACCCATGATCTGAAAGAGGGTCCTCAGAACTGCTAATAGAAGGGATCTCTAAAAAGCAACCAATTTTGATCTGATGCAAAAGGACAGCCTAAAAATTTTAAAAGTGTGCCTACTGCTTAGACATAAGGGGGAAAAAAGTCTGCACAGATTTGCATGCAGCCCTGGAGTTCTCACACTTATGCTTTTTCCTCTTTAAATCCTTGCTTCTGATTACTAAGCCCAATACATAGGATCACCCAACTGGGGAAACCCTAAGAGATTGCAGGGGAAAGTTGTTTTTCTGGAACCTGGGAATCAGAGTGGATAATAACCATCAGAGAACTAGCTCTGGGGCAACCCATTCCCACAAACCAGTTCTGAGTGCCACAGGGAAAGCAGGATCTAAGCACAGGCTAGAGAGGACCTATAGATCCATACGTCAATCCAGAAACACTGCCACCCAGGGGTTGAATCACAAAACGACGCTTGTGTAATCACAAGTAAAGGAACACAAGAAATTAGGACATATTGTCTGCTTAAAAATCAAGACTGGCTTACAACACTGAGGAGTAGTGAAACCCAGGGAACTGAAATACTGTCCTGACTGGGAAACAGGTGTGCCAAAGAGAACAACAGAGGAAGTGAATGAACCTCACTATTGCACATTTTTTAAAATGTTATTTTTTTCATCTTTTACTTAAGAAACTATTTTTTTTATTCCTCATTTGATTTTACCTTTTTAATTATTACATTTTTATTTTCAATCAGCATTATTGCTACTACTATTTTACCTTTTTTAAAACTGTCATTTTTTTCTTTTACTTTGGGATTAATGTTCTACATTCTATTTTCATTTTTCCTTTAGCATCATTTTACTCTATCTCAACTCTACCTTAATACTATCACTCTCTTCCTAACTTTTTTCCATTTGTTGACCTGTTTCTCTTACTTCTTTCCTGCTTTATATTTCCCTCTTCTTTCTTTTTATCCTGTTAAAATTCCACCCTACTTATACAGTGGTACCTCGAGATACGAGTTTAATTCGTTCCGTAACCTTGAGGCGTGGGAAACTATGAGACACTCAAGTCTCGGTAAACTGGTGGGTCGTGTGCAGCCGGCTGATCTGCGCAATTACTCCTATCTCAAATGTTTTTTTTTTAAATATATTTTATTGATTTTTTACAGAGATGAAGGGAGAGGGATAGAAAGTCAAAAACATCGATGAGAGAGAGACATCGATCAGCTGCCTCCTGCACGCCCCACACTGGAGATGTGCCCACAAGCAAGGTACATGCCCCCGACCGGAATCGAACCTGGGACTTTTCAGTCTGCAGGCCGACGCTCTATCTACTGAGCCAAACCGGTCTCAGCCCTATCTCAAATGTTGCTCATATTTCAAAGCAAAAATCGCTCGCTCGACGACTCGTATCTCAAAAATCTCGTATGTTAGGGCACTCGTATCTGGAGGTACCACTGTATATCTAATTTCTAACCCCCTGTTCCAAGTCCATACCTACCCCTCTTTTTTCTGTCTTCATTATCCAAAAAATTGTTTTTCTCTCTGTCCTTTTGTTGTTTGCTTGAAAGTTGACTTGATCTATTTTTTATGCTTGTTTGTGAGATTGTTTTGCTTATTCTTTTTTGTTTTGTTTTGTTTTTGTTTTTTTGCTTCTGTTTTCCCTCACCTCTCTTGATATTAGTTGTTGTCTGTAGTTTGTATTCATCTCCAGGTACTTGTTGTAGGCATTTGTTGGGATTAGTGGCTATTCTATTAGAATTTTCTCCCCATATATATACTTTGTTCCCCTTTTCTTTCTTATTCTATTTCTTTTCTCTCTTACTTTTTTTTTCTTTTCCCAATTTCATTTTTAAACTCCTTTCTTTTTTTCCCCCTCTTCTTCTTTCTCTCCTATCCTCTAATTTGCCTCTCTGGTGATCACCTTTATTTGGGGTTATTAATATTGTGAATACATTTCTGTTCAGTGCCTTGTGCGTTATATCTGGTTGTGTTGTATTTTGTACCTTTAAATCAACACAGGAGAGAGAGAACTACATAACCAAACACCCGCAGAGGAGAGACCATGGGCAGACAAAGAAACAGTTCGCATATGAAAGAAAAGCAGGCATCACCAGAAAAGGAAGTAAACAAAATAGAGGTAAACAACCTGTCAAAGAAAGAATTCAGAGAAATGGTCATAAGGTAGTTGAAAAGAATGGAAGACAAATTCGACAATATGAGTAAGAACCAAGAGGAAATGAAGAAGAACCAAGGAGAAATGAAAAATGACATCACTGCTGTAAAGAACTCAATAAAAAGCATCACGAATAGACTAGAAGAAGCAGAGGACTGCATCAGTGAGCTGGAAGACAAGATAGAAAAAAAACTCCAAGTAGAGCAGATTCTAGAAAAAAAATTAAAAAGTAGGGGAGAGCCTAAGGGACCTTGTGGACAATAGGAAACAAAGCAACATCCACATAATAAGGGTACCAGGAGGAGAGGAAACTGAGCAAGGAATAGAAAACCTATTTGAAGAAATAATGACAGAAAACTTCCCTGATATAGGGGGGAAAAAAACCCCCACACAAATCCAAGGAGCTCATAGAATCCCAAGCAAAATGAACCCCAAAATACTGACACCAAGGCACATTATAATTAAATTGGCAAACACCAATGACAAAATAAGAATCTTAAAAACGGCCAGAGAGAGAGACAGAAAGTTACCTACAAAGGAACCCCCATCAGACTAGTGACTGATTTCTCAAAAGAAACTCATCAGACCAACAGGGAATGGAATGAAATATACAAAGTAATTCAAAGGGAGGGTCTGAATCCAAGAATACTGTACTGTATCCAGCAAGGTTATTAATCAAAATTGAAGGTGAAATCAAGAGTTTCACTGACAAAAAAAGACTAAGGGAATTTATTAGCACCAAATCAGCAATGCAAGAAATGCTAAAGGCTATAAAAAAAAAAGAAATAGGAAGTGAAGAAGGAACACAGGGGTAAAGAATAAAAATGGCGACAAATAAGTACCTATCAATAATAACTTTAAATATAAATGGATTAAATGCCCAAATCAAAAGACATAGGATAACAGATTGGATAAGAAAACATGATCCATATATCTGCAGGAACCCACTGCAGAAAAAAAGATGCACACAGACTGAGGGTGAAGAGATGGAAAAAGGTTTTTCAGGCAAATGGAAATGAAAAAAAAGCTGGGATAGTAATACTTATATCTAACAAATTAGATCTCAAAGTGAAGAACATAACAAGAGATAAGGAAGGCCACTTCGTAATACTAAAGGGAGTAATCCAACAAGAAGAAATAACTCTGGTAAACATATATGCACCCTACACAGGAAAACCAAAATACATTAAAAAAAACTCCTGGAATATATCATAGTAGAAGACTTTAATACCACACTGTCACAATTGTACAAATCCTCTAAACAAAAAATAAGCAAAGAAACATCAATCCTAAATGACTCACTAGACCAGATGGAATTGTCATCTTTATAACATTTCACCCCAAAGCCACAGAATATACATTCTTCTCAAGTGCACATGGGTCATTTTCAAAGATAGACCATATGTGTCTCATAGGCAAAGTCTCTTCAAATTCAAGAAGATAGAGATCATATCCAGCATCTTCTCAGATCACAGTAGCATAAAACTGGAAATCAACTACAATAAATACAATACAAAGAAATCAAACACATGAAAACTAAACAGCATGCTATTAACAATGCCTGGGTAATCAAAGAGATCAAGGAAGAAATAAAAAACATCATGGCAACAAATAACAATGAAAACACAACTATCCAAAATCTGTGGGACACATTGAAAGCAGTCTTGAGAGGGAAGTTCATAGCTCTACAAGCCTACTGCAAAAAACAGGAAACAATGGTAATAAATTACCTAACCCTACAGCACAAAGAGCTAGAAACAGAACAACAAGAAAAACCAATGTAAGCAGAAGGAAGAAAATAATAAAGATCAAAGCAGAGATAAATGACATTGAGACCATAAAAACAATATAAAGGATCAACAAAACCAAGAGCTGGTTCTTTGAAAGGATAAACAAGATAGGTGAACCTCTAGCAAGGCTCACCAAGAAGCAAAGAGAGAGGACCCAAATAAACAAAATCAGAAATGAAAGAGGTGAAATAAAAACAGACCCTACCAAAATACATGGATTAAAAAAAAAATACTATGAACAATTCTATTTCAACAAAGTGGACAACCTGGAGGAAATGGACATATTCCTAGAAAAATACAACCTTCCAAAACTTAATCAGGAAGAATCTAAACATCTCAATAGTCCAATAATTATGGAAGAAATTGAAGCAGTCATCAAAAAGCTTCCAGCAAACAAAAGCCTGGTGCCAGACGGCTTCACAGGGGTGTTTTACCAAACATTCAAGGAAGAATTAAAACCTATCCTCCTCAGACTATTCCAAAAAATTCAAGAGGAAGGAACAATTCTAAGCTCCTTCTATGAAGCTAGCATCACCCTAATACCAAAACCAGATAAAGACAATACAATGAAAGAGAATTACAGACCAATATCCCCAACGAACATAGCTGCCAAAATCCTCAACAAAATTCTAGCAAATCGGATCCAGCAGTACATCAGAAAGATCATACACTATGACCAAGTGGGATTTATCCCAGGAATGCAAGGATGGCACAATATCCACAAATCAATAAACGTGATACATCACATAAACAAATTGAGAGATAAAAATCACATAGTCATATCAATTGATGTAGAAAAAGCATTTGATAAAATCAAACACCCTTTCTTAATAAAAACTCTCAACAAAGTAGGAATAAAAGGACCATACCTCAACATCATAAAAGCTATATATGATAAACCAAAGGCTAACATCATACTCAATGGGCAAAATCTAAAACTATTTCCCCTAAGAACAGGAACAAGACAGGATGCCCATTCTCACCACTCCTGTTGGACATAGTACTAGAAATATTAGCCATTGCATTTAGACAAGAAGAAGAAATAAAAAGTATCCAAATTGGAAAAGAAGATGTAAAGCTGTCCTTATTTGCATATGACATGATACTGTACATAAAAACCTGAAAGACTTCATCAAAAAACTATTAGGCTTAATAAATGAATTTGGCAATGTATCAGGATACAAAATTAATGCCAAGAAATCTATGGCATTTCTATACACTAATAGTGAAATTACAGAAAGAGAGACTAAAAAAGCAATCCCATTTACCATCACACCAAAAAAATTAAGATATCTAGGAATAAACTTAACCAAGGAGGTAAAAGAGCTATATGTGGAAAACTACAGGACACTGAAAAAAGAGATAGAGGTAGACGTAAACAGATGGATTGGGAGAATCAACATCATTAAAATGTCCATACTACCCAAAGCAATCTATAGATTCAATGCACTCCCTATTAAAATACCAATGACATATTTCACAGACCTAGAAAGAACTCTTCAAAGATTCATCTGGAATAAAAAAAGACCCCGAATAGCCACAGCAATCTGAGAAAAAAGAACAAAGTAAGTGGGATCTCAATACCAGATTTCAAGCTGTATTACAAAGCCACTGTTCTCAAAACAGCCTAGTACTGGCATAAGAACAGATATATAGACTAATGGAATAGAATAGAGAATCCAGATATCAACCAAAACCATTATGCTCAATTAATATTTGACAAAGGAGGCATGAACATACAATGGAGTCAAAACAGTCTCTTCAATAAATGTTGCTGGGAAAATTCAACAGATGCATGCAAAAAAAAATGAAACTAGACCACCAACTTACACCATACACAAAAATAAACTCAAAATGGTTACAGGAGTTAAACATAAGACAGGAAACCATAAAAATATTAGAGGAATACACAGGCAGAGAAATCTCGGGCATATGTCAAAGGAATTTCTTCATCAATACTGCTCCTAGGGCAATGGCAACTAAAGAGAAAATAAACAAATGGGAGTAAATCAAAATAAAAAGGTTTTTCACTGCAAAAGAATCCATTAACAAATCAACAAGAAAGCCCACTGTATGGGAGAACATATTTGCAAATGTTATCACTGATAAAGGTTTAATCTCCAACATCTATAGGCAACTTATACAATTTAATAAAAGATAGATAAATGATCCAATAAATAAAAATGGCAACAGACCTAAATAGAATCTTTTCAAAAGAAGACAGAATGAATGCCAAGAGACACATGAAAACATGCTCGAAGTCACTAATTATCCGAGAGAAGCAAATAAAAATGACAATGCAGTATCATCTCACACCTGTTAGAATGGCAATCATCAACAAATCAACAAACAATAAGTGCTGGCAAGGATGTGAAGAAAAAGGAATCCTTGTGCACTGCTGGTGGGAATGCAGACTAGTGCAGCCACTGTGGAGAACAGTATGGAGTTTCCTCAAAAACTAAAAATGGAACTCCCATTTTACCCAGTAATCCCACTTTTGGGAATATATCCCAAGAAACTAGAAACACCAGTCATAAAGGATATATGCATCCCTATGTTCACAGCAGCACAATTCACCATAACTAAGATTTGGAAACAGCCTAGGTGTCTGTCAGCAGATGAATGGATTAGAAAACTATGGTACATCTACACAACGGAATACTACACTGCTATAAAAAAGAAGGAATTCTTACCATTCGTAGCAGCATGGATGGACCTGGAGAGCATTATGTTAAGTGAAATAAGCCAGGCAATGAAAGAAAAATACCACATGATCTCACTCATTTATGGCGAATAAAGAACATTTGAACCGGATGAACAAAAAGATACAGAGGCCGTGAAGCAGCAAACAGACTGTCAAATTACAGTGGGAAGGCTGGGGAGTGATGGGAGAGAGGAAAATAGATCAACCAAAGGACTTGTATGCATGCATATAAGCACACCAATGGACACAAGACACTGGTGGGGTGGGATGAGGGCATGCGATATGGGGTAGGGGAGACTGGGGGGAGGTCAATGGGGAAAAAAAGGAGATATATTTATTAATATGTGTAATACTTTAAACAATAAAAAAATAAAAAGAGATGAAAAAAAGAAGTCTCTGCCTGAAGAAGGAAAAAGTGATGAATGGGTGGGACTCTAGCAGTAACTATGTTTTATTTTAGAAAGAAGCAAATATGGTAAAATGTTAATATGTATTAAATTGAGATGGTGATACTGCATGTTGCTTATTAAATGAACAGTTTTTAAGTGTTCTACATGCTTGAAATCCTTTATAATTAAAACAGTTGTTAAAAGAGAATGTAATGACTTATACAGCAAGACTCTAGAAAGCTAACTGGGATTCTCTGACATGAAATAAACATGCAGAGCACCTAGTGGTGTGGTAGCCTGAGTTCTAGAAATAATCTCAACATAGTGAGAGAGTGTCTATTCCGAGCCTACACAGAATTTTTCTGAAACGGGGTTTCAAACATGGGACAAATTCTGTAGAAAAAGGAGGGTCGGTGCAGCCTCCTAGAGTTAGTTTTAAAATGTCTTAAACTGAGGAATATGTGGACAATCAGCAAGAGGCTAGGCCAAGCAGTTTACATGGTCTGTAAAGCAGTTACGGGTCTGCACCCCCAACCTCAGCCAGTCCCTAGAGCTTTCAGGTGGCCCTGACCCTTTGCTGCTGCTTGCATATGACTGAGTACACGTTGAACCACCTGCCTCTCAAGGGAGTGGTGTGATCTCACAGGGGCATGATGGGAAGAGGCAGAGAGGCTGGAGTGGAGAGAAGAGGAAGAGGCTGTACTAGTATGTAGGTGAGGAAAAGGCAGAGCCCATAACATTTTACAGTTAAGCATGACAAATGTACTTTATTAAATATGTAGTGTATGTAAATCTCAGAAATATTTTCTCCCCAGTAAATGTAAATGCCCTCCCTTCGAAGTCCCTGTGGAATGGATTCTGGACTGTAAATGGGGCACTCGCTCTTACACCTCCCTCCACAGAGGCTGGATGAGGACCACCAGGCTCTGCAGGGTCACTGCCTTGACTGAACTTCTCTCCACTTGAACTTTCTCTTCTCTAACAGTTTATGCTGAAAGCCAACGGAACTCATATATTAGCTTTCAGATATGCAGTTATCATAGAATATGGAATATTTAAGATATGTTTACTTCTCTTTTTCTTTCTCCTTAATATCCACCTATGCTAGTTCAGAGGTTCTAGAAGAAATTATAGTCACCATGACCATCATCTTGAAAATAAGTATCTACCAATAATCAGGAAAGGTACATTTGCCAAATAATATATTTAGGCAGTCCCCTGTAACCTATGGCCACAGCATTCGAGTAGAAAAGCATGCACAGAACAAGGTTAAGGTTGACTAGACACTGCATCTAGATAGGTGGTGTATAAGCAGGGTGATTTTGCCTCCTAGGGGACATTTGACAATGTCTGGAGATACTTTTGGTTGTCACAGCTGTAGAGATGTTACTAGCATCTAGTAGGTAAAAGCCAGGGATACTGCTGAATATCCCATAAGGCACTGGAAATCCCTTTATGACAGTTTTCTGGCTCAAAATGTCAACAGAGTGGAGTTTGAGAGCCCCTGGTCTAGCTGTGTCTGTCCATGCTTTCCTCACAGCCTCACCTAGAGTGGGTGCCTCATCATCTACTGCAGAACACAGGTAGAGCTGTAAAGGTCTTCCTGAGAGGAGAAATACAATGAGAGCAAGTCTTTCCTCTGCCAAATTTTTAAAGGGATTTAAAATCCCCCTGTAAACTGAAAGGTCACCCTCATCTATTCATTATGAAAAGACTACTGAAAGTGATATTGGGAGAAGAGCTCTGGGGAAAATATCTCATGGTTGTCGCTTTCTCTTCCTCCTCCCCATCCTTCTGCACAAGAAGATAAATAAATAAAAGATAAATAAGATAAATAAAATTACTTCCTTTAACTGTTATGAACAACAGAGTCATTTAAACTCTCAGTGGGCGAGAACAGGCTAGAAGAACAATTCCAATTTGTAACAGATCTCTACACTGTTCTTCCTTTTCTTGTAACTGGATTAAACGCTTAATGCTTAATACATATACTGTATGTGGAATTAGTGAATAAAAAATAAACGGGTAGTTGAAACAATAAAGCTATTAGCTGAAGTTTAATGACCAATTTACACATGTGTATTTTGACTCCCTTTAGTATCAATTGTTTATATATCTGTATCTCCCACTGAATATTAAACTCATTGATACAGAAACTATAATTTGACAAGAACATCTAAGGACCATTGGGTTGTTTTATTTCTAATTATTTTGTAAATGTAAGGCAGCAACCACCACATGAAAAGACTGCATGAAGACAGCATAAATGAATACATAAAGTTTTTAATTAGGTAACACACTTACAGAAAAGTTAATGAATGCCATATACTTGTTAGTATCAAGAATGGCTACTCAACCACAAAAGACCAGAGCAATAGAAGTAAATTGTTCATGAAAATACTATAATTTATATTTTTGTACAAAGCCAGGCCAGAAAAAACTCCCAGTTTTTTTTCTTAATGTTAATTCTTCAGTAATTATAATCAGTGTCAATGCTGATAACATGTATCTTTCTATTATCCTATCACAAGTACACACATGAACACATGCTTAAATATATATATATATATATATATATATACACACACACAATATACACAGTATATACTGTATATACACAGTGTGTATATATATATGTATATATATATATATATATGTATATGGCACACACAGATACATATGTTGAAAAGATAAGTGCTGGATCTGATTCCCTAATATCAGAGGCCCCTGAGCCTCTCTCTCCCTTTTTTCCAGAGTTATAATTCTCTGCCCCCTATTTCACCATTGTCCTCCCACGTCCTGCCCCCTTAGTCCTTGCCCCTAGCAACCCAAATGCACACATTCCATGTGCAAGTTCAATGAGCAATAGTCAGCTGTAGGATAAAGTGCCACAATCTTGTGAGAAAGGTAAGTTAATTTTTCTCTCAGAGCCTCAACTTCCTCATAAGCATTACACTTTAACTTACCAGCATTGGTATGAAGATTAGAAGAGGTTAATATATGCAAAGCACTTGGCACATCCTTGGTGCTTAATAAATGCTAATTCTCTTGTTTAACTGCTGCTCCTCTTTCCTCATCTAGAGTCCAAAGGACTGTGACCACAAGACTGTCATCTCCTGCGAACTAAACACATCATATTTACCCTGCTCAATGACCCTGGAAAAGAAAAACATCTTTCATTCCACAGGAGAGCTAGGAGACTTAAAATGTAAATGTGATTGGCAGAATCCACAGTCGATAATATGGGTAGGTTTCATTCAGAAGATAAAGAATGACATCACAGTATTCTGTATTTTGTTTCAGAACAGGGATAAGAAATTAGAAAGTTCTGGGCTAGGAGTGGGGAAGAGGAAAGGGAGGAAACAAAATGCAAACCTGGCAAACAAAGATAAATTTCCTTGACATCATGATTTTTCTGAGAGCCTGTCCTGCTGTCCTTCACTTATTCACAACAACAAACACAAAAACTGAGGCCAAAAGTGTGTCATATCCTAAGGGGTGCACACATCTTAGTGGAAACTAAGTTGGTAAGCTTTTGCTGAAACCTTGAATTATTGAATAATATGAATTTGTATAAACAATGAAATTGCAATTATCGGCAGGTTTATCTGCAAAACCATTATCAATCAGTCAATGAAACATGGCACATAAAAATAAAAAACTCAAATTAATTTAAACAAAGATATTCTTCTTAAATTAACAAACAGAGAAAGAACCTGAAGGTGTGTAAAGGGCTCGACTAAGCACACCATCATCAAGTGGTACATCATCAAGCAGTACATTCGAGGAACCTCCACGTGTGGATGTACATTTGCTCAAGCAGAGACCCTGTGGTACTTCCAGTCTAAGAGACTCTATGAAGTATCTACCATCAATATTTCTGCATTTTACATATTAGGGTACTGAGGTTTAGAAGTGGATAACTTAGTCAAACTCATGCAGAAAGTAAGTCTGGACCTGAATTCATAATCTTAAATACTCTGTTATACAATCATACACTCAGTTTCACCTGTTTCAATTTTCACTCAATCTCTAAAAAGCTGAAATCAAGCACGTCTTTAAAGATTTCTTAATGTATCAAGAGGTATACAATTTAAAAAACCCTTTAAAGTGATGAAAAAATAGTAAAAGTTGGTTAGCTAAGATTGAAATAATTTCTACTGAATGGAAATAATAATGAGGTTTCAAAATCTGTCACTTCTATTGCTAAAAGACACATTTTCTATTTGAAAATTATAATAATAATCATGTGAATATTTCAGCTTAGGGGATAAAAGCAAAGTGTATTCAAACTGTAAAGCAGTTCCTCACTTGCACTGCTAAGAAATCAAATCTTCCAAAGTCCACAGAGGAAGACATCATGAACTTACTTTGACCTGAGGGTAGGACTTCTTGTTCTTTTCACTAGATGCACCAGGGAGTCCGCCATGGGACGGGCCTTCACAGACATAACGGAAACGAAATCCTCTCTGCAAAGGTGAGCACAGAGCCAACACATTTGAGAAATACTTATTAAAAAGTACCAGGACAAATTACATACGAAGTTTTAATTCTTTTGTGTATTAGATGAGAGAGAAAAAACAAAAAAAATGTGTTGAAAGAGGATTATGTAAATGAAAACCACTCATCAATAATCTCACTATGAACATTGAGGTTAATTGTTATTTTGTGTTCTAGTGGCTTTAAAGTGAGGTCCCTAACCCGGTAGAAACTCTCCTGCTATGCACAGATGGGAGTGAACTGCTGAAGAGTTAGTTTAAGCCTTGGACTGGACTTGCTACAGCTTGTTTGAACCAGAGCTTCTTCATCTCAAATTGCTGCAGCCAAGCTCTGAACTTGGCCATATTACACTCCAAGTTATGCTTCTTTGACTCTTACTTAAAGGAATTCCTTTATCTACTCTGGTTACAGTTGGTTCAGCGGGGAATACATAAATGCCTCGTTAAATATAGCATGTCAGTGTTGTAGACACATCCTATGCTAGATGCCACATTTGGCCAGTTTTTTCAATAATTCAGAAGATAAGATTTTTGATTTTATGATTATTGGTATTATCAAGCTCAAACTCTCTATATGAACTGACCTGAATGAGTTCAAAACCAGTCTCTTCAAATATTATTAACTCAAGAGTTTGAAAATGGTTTTAAATCAATGTGGAGTTAGCCAGAAATCTTTACTATATGAACTACTGCGGGCTGAAAAGCCCTAAGTCCTATATTTTTATAATCTATACATATGAGACTGGACTAGACTACCTTTAAGGTCTATCCCAGTTCTAACATTTTATGATTTACAAAACTAACCGTTATAATTTGTATACAAAGAGTAAAACAAGGGCAATTATGAGAATGGATCTCATAATCTTAATATTAAGGGAACTTTCAATCTATTTCCTGAAAGATACAACTTTATAATGATGTAAACCAATGTGTGGTAGCATTAGTCATTTATAATTATACAGTCATTAACTGGATGGTTTTTCATTTTTCAAATTCACCCTTTGGTGAAAAGAGTTTGTTAATATACTTTAAGTAATAACCTCACCTGTCATTTATTTTTATTGTGGGACTGACTTCATCTAAACCAGTGGTTCTCAACCCAATGCTGCCACCCTTTAATACAGTTCCTCATGTTGTGGTGAACCCCAATCATAAAATTATTTTCAGTGCTACTTCCGCTGTGGGTCACCTAAGACCATGGGAAAATACAGATATCTACATTACGATTCATGAAGTAGTAACGAAATAATTTTATGGTTGGGGGTCACCACAACATGAGGAACTGTATTAAAGGGTCACGGCATTAGAAAGGCTGAGAACCACTGATCTAAACAGTGCTAGATCACTAGGCCATGAGGAGCTTCCCATACCCACTGCTCCCTGGTGGGGCTTCTACCCTGCACAGTCATAGCAACTCTAACTTTTTTTTAAAATATATTTTTATTGATTTCAGAGAGGAAGGAGTGATAGAAACATCAATGAGAGAGAATAGTTGATTGGCTGCCTTATTAGGGTCCCCCTGGGGATCGAGCCCATAACCCGGGCATGTGCCCCAATTGGGAATCCAACCATGACCTCTGGTTCATAGGTTGACCCTCAACCACTGGCCAGGCAAACACCAAGGTTTTAACAGCTCTGAACTCATCAATCAATGTAAAATTTTCACCCTCCTTAGACTTCACTACATTTCATTATTCCTTGTGTAGGATCCTGGGAAATAGTCTCTGAGTGGTCCAGGGGTCCCGAATAAATTTAAATATGTGGCATCCGGAACTCTCTGTCCCCATACTCTCTGATATCTTCCTGATTTGCAAAGAGGCTCAGCACTACAGCATGTTTCTGGGGATAAAAAGGGCCTGAAGTAAGTTCTCTAGTGAAGGAAAGCTTCTCAAGTCACAGGTCTGGAGGTGTGATCAACTTGTCAAAGTGGGACCTAAATACCAGAGAAGACTTTTGAGGTGCAGTTAGTTACTTAGAGGCAATTCTTCTATTTTGCCTCTCAAAAAATTAAAACTAAAAAAATACAAATTCAGCCCTATACCTTTTGTAGACAAAAGCCATTGCTTATTTTTAATAGTTAAATGGGCTTTCTCAAAGCATGAAGAAGCATCAGCATATGCAACAGTTAGCCTCCAGAATAAAGGCAAAAATTCACTTGACTGCTACTCAATTTAAATACAACTTCAGTTTTTAAACAGTATTAGATAATTACCAATGAATAATATGCAACAGAACTGGGTATTTTAAAGATTAGCAGTCTATGCTATGACTCATTTCTGTCAGAACAGGGGAGAATTGTGGCAAAGAGACCTCAAAGGAAAAAAGAACATTTTTCTCACTTTTATTCTTTAAAATGCAATAAAGGATTCATTATCTTGAATCACAAAATTCCTTTAGGACAGTTGGAAAAATATAGCATGTGTACTTTTATGTTTTATTGGGAGTGGTATCAAATAGAATATGAGTAAAGAGATGTGTCTTAATAACTTGCTTAAGTTTAAAAAAATAGATATTTTTCATGGTTGCATAAGAGTATCTAAACTTCTAAAGGAATTTTAACCTGAGGGTAGACATTTCTTTTTTTTTTTTAAAGGAAGATAGGGTGTCTTCAAATGCATAGTCTAGATGCATTTCTGATTCTGTGTTTCTAAGATTAAAGGTTTGTAAATCCACAGCCATTCATCTCAGTATCTCCATTTGCTTAAAATGAGTCATCAACCTCAAAGGCAAACCTAAATCTACCCAGTCAGAAAGTGTGACTTGAATACAACTTTCTTACTTTCACTGGAGTCAGACATCAAAATAACATCAGTTTGGTAAATAAGAGAAATGTTTTTCTCAGATGAGCTTTTATATTTCCACATATAGTGAATTATATTTTGAATTTTGAAAATACCTTGAGATAAATTATAAATGCCAATTTTTCCTTATAACTGTTAAGAGTTATAATAAGAAATGCATTTAAAATTCTCATTGTGGTGCTATGCATATGAAAACAGATATTTGAAAACATGCTTTGGTATGCACACAAATAACTTTTAGTTTATTTCTCATTTTCACAAATGACCCAGATCTTCCAATTAAAAATTTTCCAGGAGGCCAGACCCCTGCACAAAATTTTAGGGATAAAGTTCCCCTGGAAGGGTCTTTGAGGGAACTGGTGACCAACTTCGAGAAGTCACCACTATGGAATTGGACATAAGTAAAGGAAAGTAATGTTGGCAGACTGTGGAATCCAGTTGTGTCCCTATAAGCTACTGGAGCAAAATCTCATGTGGCATTCCAGTCCCCATACCTAAAACTTTTATCTAAGTTCAGCCTTATAATAATAGTCTATTGGTCATAGTTAAGATATTTATACCCTTTAAATGTTGACCAAAATCCAAATACACATATAATGCCACAATTATAGTAACCACAACAAATGCTTTAAGTTCTCGACCTAGTTATCATTTGCTAAATGCTACACTCACTCACCTGAGCTACTAAAAAACATTTAGGAAAAGTATTGGGTAATATAAGTGCAGGACACCAGGGACACAAATGTTTGGTAAGAACATCCATTCAGAGATTTACTGACTGTCCTCCATCTGTAGAGGACCATACCATCACTTCTTATCTCCTAATAACTGAAATCTATAGGCAGATGTTAAAGATTCTCTTTCTTCCTTTTTCATAGCACCGGTTCCACCCACTTTCCAATCACTATTATCGAGAGATTTGAAATAGGGTGAGGAGGCCATTCCTATTCCCAGAGATCCTCTACAGAATCCAGTGGAAAGAGGAAGAACCTGAGGAAATAAAATGCTCCTCTTGACTGCAAAGAGGCTGAGTCTAAAGTTAACACCAGAAGGAAGAGAACTCAACTGTCGATTCTAATACTATTCATCTCCCACTGGTGGTTTTAATACCTTAGGGTACATATTTTAAAGACAGCGCAGAAAGGCTGGAGCTACTAAAGGTAGTAGGAAGGCTAAGAAGTACTGCATGTGATGGACACGACTGATGGATGTAATTCCATGTATGTGAGCTACATGTATGTATTATTTCTGTATGAATGGAAAGAGCCTATCTTTCCAAGGAGTGGCTGGTAAGCAAAATTGGTAGAAATAGCAAGATACCAAGGATCTATAATTAATGGAAGTTTTACAGAACTACATATTAAAGCTCAGGATGATCTGCAGAATGACTAAGAGAAATGTCAAATGGACAAATGAAGTTGTTACATAATTTTGCAAGTTGTTGATCTTCTAGATCAGCTACTTCCTTCACAAAATTCAGTTACTATTTTTTGGTGCTTGAGATATTAATATATGACTTATGGGTCTAACATTTAAAGAGAAAGTTTCCACTCCTTTCATTTTCTTACCTGTTTAGGTTGCTCTAATATTTGAAGGTATGGGCCATCTGCTAAAAACAAAAACAACAGACAAAAACCAAAAGAACGTGAGGCTTCTCAAATTTGGTATAAAATATTAAGCAAGCAAAAAACTGAAATTATGTTTTAAAATAAAATTTTCAATGAAAATTTTTAGCTGAGATTTCACAAGGATATAATTTACCTTCCTCATTTGAATATTAAATTTATTATTATTTTAACAGTTTTATACCTTTAGAGAACCACAATAAAAACCATTTTTTTGAATAGTGATGATATATTTTACAACCTAATGAGAGGCCTAGTGTTGGGTAAAGATTAATATATGAATAGCCTTCATAATCTTGTGTACTAAGAAAGCATTTTAAAAATGACATGAATGCCAATTAAAAGCAGCAATGACTTCCTGGACTCTATGACTTTTTTTTTTTTCTTCATAGCATTAGATACTGACTTCTTTCCTTCAGAGGGGATGTGCTTCATATGACTTTACCAGACTGAAATGACACCTACATGTGTGAAATACTCAGATAATGGTCTCAGGCTGCCTTCTTTTCCTTATATTACATTCCTGGTGCCTTTCCTTTACTTGAATCCATAAAAACTAGCCTTTATTCCCTAACTTGCTAGCCTGTTCCCAGTCCTTCTCAAAAATTTAAAAAATATATATTTTATTGATGTTTTACAGAGAGGAAGAGAGAGGGATAGAGAGTTAGAAACATTGATGAGAGAAAAACATTGATCAGCTGCCTCATGCACACCCCCTACTGGGGATGTCCCTGAAACCAAGGTACATGCCCTGAACTGAACCTGGGACCTTTCAGTCCACAAGCCGACGCTCTATACTCTGAGCCAAACCAGTCAGGGCTTCTTCTCAAATTTATTTTGGTCTACCAGGTATGATGGACTTTTCTAAAAAATCTATAGCTTTTGTGATTTTTGTATACAATTTCTGAATACTGTGCTCTGATATAAACTTTGATCTAAAAAAGCAGAAGCATTTTGTAAAATCCTGAAAATAACTTAATTAATGGCAGGTGCATGCCAATTAATTATTATAAAAACATAAGGAAAAATAGAAACTTATTCCATATTCTGATTATATCTGACTTTGGAAATTCAAAGGAAAATCAAGAGTCTCTGACAGTATAAATATAAATTTGTTCAATATGAGAAAGTCCCTAAGCTACCCAGGGTATCTTCTGACAATAACATAATAACCCATAGCTCTTCAATAAATAAAGGCATATGCTGTTTCTCACCTGTTTGAATGTTAATGAAAAAGTTTAGTACTACCAAAGAAAAAAAATACTCTGGGAGAATGCTTGTATCCATTTCAATCTCCACTGCCCCTTAGCCAGAAATTCAAATCCTATTACTTTGAATAAATACATTTAAGAAGAATGAAATACCTTCAGGTTGAACTAAAAAATAAACAACTAAATTAAGAGAGAAATTATTTTTATCCTTTTAATTTTATGATGAATCAGAATAAGGCTAGAGAACTATAGGGAACAAAGGTATAATTATTCCCTGTTACTATTCAAGAAATGTACAAGAAAGTCAGTTGGAAAATGACTGAATTTGAAGAAAACATCCACACAAAAGGAAATATGAGAAGTAACTGGCCAAAGTAGTATAATTTATGTAAATGATCTCTTTTATCTGTATAAAATTCATCCCTGCACATTTTCAACTACTTTTAGAAAAGAAATTGCAAGTTTAAGATTCTAAAACATGGTTAGAATTTAATTTTTGATAAGAAAATAAAATCAATTAGAAATATTTTCACACTAATAACATATAATTTGTATGTCAATGTAACAGATATAGTCATAGAAACATTCCCTCTAGGATGCTAAATGAACATATCAGGAAGAGGAGCAATGCTGCATTTAGAAGCCATAGAAAACATAGGAGATTTGGAGCATATTTATATTAAACTTCAAGTCTCTCATTTATTATTATTATTATTTGTTTATTTTTCAATTACAGTTGACAATCAATATTATTTTATGTTAGTTTTTCACTATTAATTCTAAAAGCACTTGAAGTTTTCCTATTATTTTTGCTAAATGATGATATTTCTTTTAAAAAATGTGAAATTTTTAAAGGCTTGGTAATTTTGTTAGTGAAATGGGGCAATTTTTCTTTCAGGAAACACACTCAAAACTTAAATCAACTAGAAAATTAGATTTGATACCCATATATTTGTTTTAATGCTAATTTTTTTGGTCACATGTCTATCCAATGAGGTGACAGCCCACTTTTATAGAGAAATGTAAAAAACAGCATAATGTTATAGATTTTTAATATATATATTTATTAACTTCAGAGAGGAAGGGAGAAGGAGAGAGACAAACACCAATGATAAGAGAGAATCATTGATCGGCTGCCTCCTGCATGCCCCCTGCTGGGGATTGAGCCAGCAACCTGGGCATGTGCCCTTGACCAGAATCAAACACGGGACCCTTCGATCCGCAGGCTGATGCTCCATCCACTGAGCAAACAGCAAGGGCAATGTTATAGATTTAACAGCTATCCTATATCTCATAGTTTTCAACAAGTAATAGAACTACTTATGATTTTATATTTCAACAAACATATAAAATAGTCCATGTGAAAATTACAACATTGGCATCCATGATCTTTCTGCCCTTTAAAACGTGAATAAAATAGCATCTTGGATTATAAAAACTTGACTACACTATTGCAAAAGAGAGAAAATATAACAATAAAAATGATGAGGTAATAACTGGGGAATAAGTCTTTTTGGTATAATTTTAAAAGGTTTTCTAATATGGCAAAATAATTTCTACAATGTGAAACACTACAGAATATTTACTAAGATAGTTCTCTTGGTAATCTTATTTCTACTTCCATAAAAATCGATGAAATAAAGACATTATAAAAGCATTTGCCTCAGGATACTGTTTGGCATCTATAGGCATTAAATGGAAAGATTTATGTTCCTCTAAAGGCAGAACCAAGTTCTGATGTTTTCAATAAAGTGTTAATACTAAGAAAAATACTTTGATCCCCAGAATTGAAAGTTGACAGGAGCTACCAAGATATTTACTTGTTCTTGACAGGAAGCTGACCTAGAGTTCAAATTGGACAGCAGCTCACAAGATCTTAAACTCAGGAGTCTACAAAATGTGTTTTGTGGGGTAAAGAGAAAAAGACCTCAGCAATACAACTTTTGATGGTGAAGGTGAAGAAAAGAAGATTTATTAATATCCTCCCATGAAGTCCCAGAAATAATAGATATTAAAATGCAGAAAAACATTAAGTACCAGAATAACAATAATAGGTGTTATTATTGTTTAAATGAGAATGATACAAATTCTCCCACTGAGGCCAAGCAAGTCCATGTTAAATCAAAGAGTTGAGGTCCACTTTGGTGATTACAAAACTCCCTGTTTTATATACAGCACCCATCAATGACTCACACTGCGCTTGTGAATGTCTGTTCGGTACCATTGGTGATGTGAGGGGCACATAAAAAGAACCATCACACAGAGCTTACATACAAATCAATAAATTAAAACAAGCTATGTGTGGACATGATTAACATAGTCATGTTAGGAGGAAGGATGATTATCATATGTTTTATCCAGCTGAGCAGAATGTAAAGCTAAAAGCTTTTTTAAAAGATTATTTTTTCCTTACTGAGCTGATTTTTATGATTTTTGTACACTATTCTCAGTGCCTGACATACATAATAGGTACTCAAAAGAATGATTTTGTAATAGATCAGAGGAGTTGAAACAGCCCGAGTCTGGGACAAAACAAAGAGGAGTTAAAAATAACTGAGAGATGGTAATAATGGCTAAAAGGGAAAATCCTTACACTGAGTGAAGAAATTCCTTCTGAGCTGTGTCTTAGCAGATATTAGCAACAATTGTAAGTCATACAATGGGGATGAAACATTTTTGTGCAAATATATTTCAAGAAAGTATATTAAAAGATTGTTTTTTAAAAATCCTCAACTGAGGATATTTTTCCATTAATTTTTAGAGAGAGCAGAAGAGAGAGGGAAAGACAGAGAGAAATATCGATGTGAGAAAAACACATTGATTGGTTGCCTCCTACGTGGGCCCTGACCAGGGTCTGGGTCAGGGAGAAGCCTACAACCGAGGTACATGCCCTTAACCAGAATTGAAACTGGGACCCTTCAGTCTACAGGCCAACGCTCTCACCACATACTAATAGCCAAACCGGATAGGGCAAAAAGATTGTTTTTTAGAACATAAGTCATCATTTCCTTTGCAGGTTTATTGCTGAATTTCTAAAAGAATCCACTAGAAAATTCTGAATTTAAAAAAGTAAAAACCAGATAACAGGGTAGTGGGAGTGAGTTTTCTTACCCGTTGGCATTGGCATCTCTGGTTGAAATATTTCTGAGTTAAATATTGTATGATTCAAGGGCTCCAAATGAAACATCTGTAACAAAGAAAATTTAAATTTTCAATAATTATTTTTCCACCCTGTATTAAACATTTGAAGTTAATAGAACTACAACTTAATGACAAGAACAAAAACTAAAGCCAAATACAAAAATCTGAAAATATTTCAATCAGATTTTTAAAAATACCTTCATGAGACCTTGCTACATTTTCATGTGTATGAAACTTTACAAGGGGCTGGACTGTGTTTACCTGACAAAGGATTTTGAAGAGTAACCTGCCTCTAAAAGAGCACAGAGGGAACCTACTTAACTTCTATATCATTGGGGTCCAGCGTATGTTTATCACACAGTGGATACTTAATAGATATTTGCTGAATGAATGACTTGAAGCTCATATTTCTTAGAAATATAAGCATAGAATAGAATCCTAGGGATTTCTTTCATGATGGTAAACAACCCCCTACTCTAGACATTCTATTTCAAGCCCTGAAAGAATTAGACAGCAGCCCTGGGTCAATATACAAAAAAAAGGGACAATATTACTTACATTCCAAGGAGCAGAGGACTAAACACCAAGTTCCCTGACCTTTTTTAAAAATTTTCATTTACTTAGTGCAGTGCAAAAACACCTGGAATTTAGTGGGTGTGGTCCACTGAATAATGGTTCCACAAAGACATCCACATCCTAATCCCCAGAACCTGTGAGTATTATCTCATATAGTAAAAGGGATTCTCCAGATGTAATTAAAGTAAGAAAACTGAGATGGGGAGGTTCCTCTGGGTTAACCAGATGGGCCTGATAAAGGGATGCAGGATATCAGAGTGAAAACTAGAAGATGTGACAATGGAAACAAGAGGTTGGAGTGATGGAAGGGGTCACAAGCCAAGGAGTGCAGGCAGCCTCTCGAAACCCATACAGGCCAGGAAATGAAAGCTTACGGAAGGAAAGCAGCCCTGCCAACACCTTGATTTCAGACTTCTGACCTCCAGATGATAAGAGAGTACAATAACTCTTGTGTTGTTGGAAGCTATTAAATTTGAGGTAATTTGCTACATCACCAAGAGAAAACCGTGAAATACATTTTTGATAGAATTTTATTCTATCTTAATAAGTTACTAATAATTACTTATCCCAAGAAAATTTTTTTCCTTTCCACTTATTTTATTCAAGACTTTAAATTCATATTTCTAGTTTCGTACTATTTCAACTTAAGTCAGTCATCTGTTTGAAATGTCTGTGGACAACAAAGGAACCAACCATATTTAACTTTTTATGATATGCTAGGTGATAAGCATGCTGGAGCTGGTATTTGAAAACACAATAACAAAAACACACACACCAGGATTACAATTTACTCCTTTTTTATTAATAGGTTCTTGAACCTAGGTGTTAAATTAAAAGTCACAAATAGTGTTTAAATAAAGGACACTTCATATTCAGTTGTGAGGTATGCAAATTTTCAATTGAAGAATAATAAATGTGCTTCACTGCTTAAGAGTCAAGTGCATCTATGCTTTTCATCATTTGCTGGAAAGGAAATACAGGAATTAGAAAAACAAGTTATTGTAAAAACAGGCCCCAGCTTGCAGAGTATCAACAGAAAAGATAACCGAGCAGAAAAAAAAAATCTGTGTGATGGTCCTGGGTGGCTAAGTAACGAGGAACAGGGCAAACACACAGTCCACCTCCATGCAGGGAGCAGCTGTGTTGAGTGGCAGCTTGCTGTATGGATTAGGTCAAAGGTGGAGTGCAAATTCCAGAATATGCTACAGGATGGAAGATATCTCACTGAGGACAAGGAAACTTCAGGAAATATATGCCAGCAAGTTTGAGACAAGGGAAAAAAAACCCCAAATTTCAAGGAACTTTCCCCTCAAAAGTTGAAATAACAGAACACGCCCCATTCCTGTTGCTGATTATCACAAAAATGCCCACATAAGACAAACTTTCAAAATGAATGTTTTCAGCAGATTTTACTTGGTGTGGCATAAAGGACTATCTCTTGTTGATAAGATTTCCTGTATGTAAACAGGATGGTCTAAAACCAAGAAGAAACAACTCTAATGCTAGTTAGACTCTGCCTTTAATTGTTAGAGAGGGCATATTAAAAACGAAAGGTAAGTCACCGGTTCTTGATAATATGAGTAGCCAAATGTCTTTCATGCTGTAATCAAAGGAAGTGTACCTGGATTTATTCTCTGTCACTATTTTTATAATAAAGTTCAAAAGGGACATCTTATGGGGTAAAGCACTACATACTCGCTCTTTCTAAATCAATCAGAACATTACCAAGAAAAATGAATGCTAGATAGGTCTATTTTATTTTAAAAAGCAGTAACTCACTCAGCTGGAGTGGCTCAGTGGTTGAACCAGGAGGTGATGGTTTAATTCTGGTTAGGGAACATGTCCAGGTTGTGGGCTCAGTTCCCGGGGGGTAGCATGCAAGAGGCAGATGATCAATGATCAATGATTCTCTCTCATCGTTGATGTTTCTAGCTCTCCTCTTCTTTTTTTCACATATGTATATGTGTGTGTGTGTGTGTGTGTGTGTGTGTGTGTATATATATGTATACATATATAGATAGATAGATATAGATATAAAGATATAGATATAATATATAAAAGGCAATCCTAGACCTTTTGAAAGCATTGCACGTTGGGTTTTATTTTTCTGACTGTTTGTTTGCATGTGTAAATTTGGGAAATCCACTTTTCAGGTGGTTGCCACTAAACACTAAGTGTGAAATGATACGAATCTCTATCCACAGTGTCTAATGGCCCGTGTTCCCTCTTGGTGTCTAGCCTAGCTAACTATATCTTCCAAATAAATCTCAGCTTACCTAGACTTCATTTGGAAAATGCACGAGGCAGCACAGAGTGACCCTGCTCTGTGCAGACAATTACAGTATTTATCACCATAGTATAAGCTATTTATGTCACTGTCTCTCCTGTTAGAATTGCAGCTTCTGAAGTTAGGGTCTATGCATCACTTATTTTTGTACCGCCACCTTAGGTTATGTTCTGGTACATAGTAATGCCTGAATAAATAACTGATGAATGAATAAACCTCTGTAGCTTATGTAATTCTTAAAATCATTACATTAAAATTTTAATGTTTCCATTGTAATTACCCTAGAGTCAGAAATTGCTTTCAAATGGTTCATTTAACATCTATATAATGTAGACATAAATATTTAAGATATATAAATAAAAGAAAATCATTAATAATCAACAAAGATTTGTTAGACTATTCAACATTTCTATAAGCTTCAATTTTTTCCCAGTAAAAAACTAGGAGAAAGAGAGAAAGAAGACACTGGAATCTCTTCATAATTGGCAAAATAATGACGTATTATGCTCCCAAAGCACAGTTACTGCCATTAAGTCTTTTAACACACCTGTTAGTGTGGGGTTAGCATTCCTATTTTGCAAAGGAGAAAAGTGAGGATCAGAGTGTGCTAAATGATTTCTCGAGCCTTTTTTTTTTTTAACTTTTCTTTGTTAATCCTCACCTAAGGATATTTTCCCCATTGCTTTTCAGAGGGAATGGAGGGAGGGAGGAAGGAGAGAGTGAGAAAAGAGAAACATCAATGTAAGAGAGACACAATGTTTCCCACTAGTGCCCCTACCAGGGTTAGGGAGCAAACCCACAACCAAGATATGTACCTTTGACTGGGAATCAAACCCATGATCCTTCAGTACACTGGCAAATGCTCTTAACCATTGAGCAAAACCAGCCAGGGCTGACTTACCAAGTTTTAAGAGCTCATTAATAGCAGCCAATGCTTATATAAAGACCTTCAACTTCTAGGTCCAAGAGATCTTTTCACTATACCAGTCTGCCTTCTCATTTGATGAGTTTTGAATAAATATTGTGTATTCCCCTTGTACCTGTGACTTTACTTGGAATAGTGTCTTTCCAGACTATAATCAAGTTGAGATCTAGTCATACTAAAGGGTGGGCCCTAAATCCAATGACTGGGGCCTTTATAAGAGAAAAGGAAGGGCCCTACATGGTTTGGCTCAGTGGATAGAGCTTTGGCCTGAGGACTGAATGGTCCCAGGTTTGATTCTAGCCACGGGCACATGCCCAGGTTGCAGACTCAATTCCCAGAGGGGAGCGTGCAGGAGGCAACTGATTAACGATTCTCTCTTATCACTGATGTTTCTCTCTCCCTCTCCCTCTCTGAAATCAATAAAAAAATATTTTATTTTTTTTTAAAGAGAGAGAAGGAAGGGAAATTTGGATGCAGAGAAATGCGAGATACACGAGGAAGGCAACCATATGCTGGAGTGATACAGTTACAAGCTAAGGAATATCAGGATTGCTGGCCACTACCAGGGATTAGGGAATGGCATGGGACATAATCTCCTTTAGAACTTCTGGAAGTAACCAACCCTGACATCATCTTGACTTTAGACTTGTAGCTTCCAGACATGTGAAAGAATATATTTCTGTTGTTTTAAATCAGCTGATTTGTGGTCATTTGTTACACAGCAGCCCCAGGACACTAATACAGTAGTTATTATTTGCCCTGTAGCATACATAGTGTGTGATAATAGGGTTTAAGTTACTCATTTTAAAGATGTATCCCCTCTGACCTTCCAAGGAGGGAGAGGGAAACTGCAAAAACAATTTAAAGGCGAGTTTTACCAATTTCAGAATTTGCCAGATTGTTACTATTGTTACTTCTGTATATTTTTAAAATATGAGTATATTTATAGAAAATGAGTGGTGAGATGATATAATACCTACTTGTTCATGCCCTCCCAAATATGGATCCTCTTCTGCCATTCTGGAGCTGTACAGCAAAGCAAAACAAAAGCAAACCGTAAGCCTGAAATGAACCTTAACAATTCCATCATGCAGGAGTAAACTGTATTATGCCAGTAAGACCAAATATAATTCTTTTTCAAAGACTTGAGAAGGAGGACTTGGTGTCATTCTTTGGGACCTAAATCTAAGAGCAGAAAAATAGCATCATCCAGAGATCAGCATTTATGTATAATCCAAAAACCCTTTTGCTAGGCTCTGAACAGTGTCCTGGAGTTTGGTATAATTAACCTTCATCCTCTGTATAAAAATCGTATTTGGATTTTCAGAGGCCTTTTCTTTTTGCCACTATGTAGACTTCAATGATTCAGTCTTAGCTCTTTGAGTAGTTTATTTGCTAACCCTGCATGAACTCTGTGACGGTGTTAGAACTGCCTCCAGGCTTTCTGTATGCCACTCTAGGTGAGAAGAGAAATGGCAGTCACCCTGCTGACAAAGGGGCGTGGTCAGCACATTGGGGCACCAGGGGAGGCTGTTACAGTGTGCTGTGCCCATTTCCTGCCATTGTCAAATCGGTGCAGTAGTCCCCTTATCCAAGGTTCATCTTCCGCAGTTTCAGTTACCTGCCATTTGAAAAAGTTAAATGGAAAGTTCCCAAAATAAACAATTCACAAGCTTTAAAATGTGTACCTTTCTGAATAGTATGATGAAACCCCTGCCAACCCACTCCGTCCCACCCGGGGTGTGAGTCATCCCCTTGTCCAGTGTCTCCACACTGTACACCCCACCCAACTGCTAGTCGCTTCGTAGCCATTTAGGTGATCAGGTCGAATGTCACAGCATTGAGGCGCTTGTGTTCAAGTGACTCTTATCTTATTTAATAATGGCCCAATGTGCAAGTAGTGAGGCTGGCCATTCGGATATGTCCAAAAGAAGCCATAAGGTACTTCTTTTACGTTAAAAAGCCCAATATGATATTTTGAGAGACAGAGACCACACTCACATAACTGTTATTGTAATTTATTGTCCTACTTTTTCTATGACATTATTAGTTATTGTTGTCAACTTCTTACTGGGCAACATTTATACATTAAATTTTACCATATGTATGTATGTATAGGAAGTATGTAATATTAAGGGTTGGTATTACCTTTGGTTTCAGGGCATTTCCTAGGGGTCTTGAACAATCCCACCAAGGTGAGAGGGGACTACTGTATAGGAATGCTGTAATAGTAAAACTTCAAAAGAAAGACATAAAAATATGAGTCCTTATTATCAATGCTGCCATCTCCAACTTAATCATCTGCAGCCAACTATTAATATACTGCAAGCCCAGAAATCTTCTATTATCCAGAGGCCCTGAGAAAACCAAAGAACCATACTGCCAGATAAAAACAGTATCTAAAGTCATATATCCTGTTGGATTTATTTACTTAAGAGACAGCCTTATGTAGGTTAATTTTATTTAAATTTACTAAGCTCGAATTTTAGGTGTAGTACAAAAAAATTAAAAGATAAAAATATCACAGGCTGAAAGCAAATATGAATTCCTGAAGCACAGTTCCCCCTAACCCCCAAATGAAGTGTATAATGTAATCAAGGGCGCTTGGGACTGGGCTGGAAATGGTAACTGCCCACCAAAATCTGTTCTCTCCTTTTCCAGTGACAGAGCTGTAGCTGGAAGTGTTACTGCTCAGCTGGAGTGTACCCCACACTTCCTGGGAGTCAGGGATGGCCATCCGATGAAATGTTCACCAGGGGAATGTCAGAACTACTGTGTGTACTACCAGGTCTGAGCTTAACATCCTTCCTCCATGTTTTTGTTTTTTTCTCTTTCCTGTTGGATAAAACCTAGACACAAAGACAGAGCTTCTACCACACACGTGACGATGAATGGCAGGCAGCTAATACCACTGGTGATGGGAGAACAAAACTTCTTTGTTCTCTAACCCAGTGTACTCATGGATCTCCTTGTTAAAACAGTGTAGCTCTCACCCTAATGAATACATTGCTCAAGACTTCAATAAGAATAAAAATTAACCAAAGAAGTCCCTAATATGCAATGAAATCCTCCAGATATCGGCTAGAGCCCTGGGTGACTGGTGCCCCAGAAAACAAGAAGGCCATGCCGATTTGCAAGAAAGCATTTGTCTAAAACAAGAAATTACTGCTTGAAGATTGACAAAGAGCTGTACTCAATTAAGACAAGCCATCAAAAGGGGGGAAATCAACTTGACACAATAAGAGGAATTAAGTCATTCGAAATTCAAGAGTTTTGCCATTGCTGAGGGTGTGACTGGATATGCAACTAAACTCACTGTGATCTGTCTCTTCATCTGCAAAATAAGAGACTTTGATGGGTTGGACTTTTGAAAAGAACTCAGAATGTTAGTGAGCTAATTGATATTTATTCAAAGAACAAATCACCTACATCATAACTCTTTTTGTAAACTTGGATTTTCAAAGGTATTCAAATATACAACTATATTAAAGAATCATTAGCACGATTTTCAGTTATATGTAGAATACAAGGTAAACAATATTACAACATAGTGGTAATATCAGTTACAACATTCCATATGAAAAAAAAATCCTTATTTTTAGAACACCACAGGAGCCCATTTCCAAAAATAATATTAAAACCCTTTTTTCTTTTGCCTTTAGGCTTTCTATTAATCCGGGCTGATCACTTCAGTCCTCTCAGACAATCTCAGCCCACAGTCTTCAAAAGCAGAGGTAAGACTGTGGACTTGCTAAAATGACAGGACATGTTCAGTAACTCTATTACATTCAATATATTTATAGTTTTAAACTTGTGGATGGTTTCCTGGCCTGTGAATGCATGGATTCAATATGAAGCAGCCCTCACCCTAATTAAAAAAAACCTCAACTAAATCTACTTTGTAGAACTAATGCAGGGCTATTATCATGATCACAACTGTAGTTAAAACCCTAATGAACCTAAATTGTAGGCACTGGACAAACTGCCCAATTAAATGCAGTCCTCCCTCCAACAAACTCCCCAGGCACAAATTTGTGCCAAAAGATCACAATTTTAAAAGCCCAACAGCAGCCCCAAAGATACTTGGGTGATGGTTAAACTAAACTTTTACACACTTAGTAAGACAGTTTAAGTTCACTGTGAAAAGCTGAGGTAACAGTAACCCTAGAGTGATGTCAATGTTAATTCATAATTAAAAACCAAATGTCAAAAGAATCCAAATCTTATTTGGAAAGGATGAATCACTGAGTAATATTTGCATTAATTGCAAAAGCAAGTTTTATTTAAAAAATCTGAGTCTACAACAAGCCCCTGGAACTCAGGGGCTCGGAAAGGCCAGGGAAAGCCCCTTCTGCAACCTGCTCCCCAGCCTTTCCTCTCACTTTTCCTTTGCACAACGTTGGAAGCCACCCATTGTCCTCACTAACAGAGAGGTGTGAACAAGGAATCCTGAAGGCTAGTCAACCTTGAAGCTCTGAAAGGTCAGAGCCAACCACCCACTGTTTAGTTGAGATAATGTTAACTAAAGCAACTTCCACCTTTTAATGTAAATTCTTGCTGATTGGCTATTATTGGAATCGCCTGCCTAAAGGCTATGGGTGTATCCCTTAGTCTTAATAAAAGGGATAGCAGGCCAGAGCAGAGTCCTTCTCCTTGAGTTGGGCTCTCACCTGGCCCCCAATATTTCCAAATTAATATTTTCTAGTCTCTTTCATTTGTGTGCGGCCTCCTCCAGAGCCGGAACCCTAAACCTGAATCTTGAACCACGAGGGATGTTGGGGGGGAAGGGGGCACTCGCAATTGGCGCCTTCAATGTGGGACCTCTGGAGGGGATGATATTTTCGCCTACAGTGAAGAAAGGAAGATTACATCGAAAAGGTGGGGAAATGATCACCATATAGGTGACGGAAATTCACCTCACGCAAAGCCCACAATCAGCTGCAGAAGACAGGATCTGTAAGTAGGGTGGGAACGCCTTTTTCAGCCAGGCTAATGGGGAAGAATTAGATTATAAAGTAAACTTTATTATAGACTTTTGGTTTGCATGCTTAAGGAATGTGGTTAATTTGTATTTGGAATCTAAAATCTGTAATAAGAAATGAAACTCTGCTGCTGAAACCACCTCTGGTGTGGAGAAATACAAAGCGGGGGGAGGGGGGAGAGGGGGAGGAGAGGGCAGGGCTATCGGCTCTCCCGAAATGAGATTACTTAAAGTTTTGTTTAAAAATTATAGAAGAACTCGCAGGGAAATGCAAAATTTGGCCAAATTGGGTGCTAGTAATTACTTCGAAAAGCAAAAAAGAGAAAAAATTTAAGATCTGTCTTTATCTATTAAGCATGAAAAGATACGCAGCCAGATCTGTTCCTATGCTTCCCTCTTAAGTAAGCAGGATGTGGGGGAAGGGAGGCACATGGCAATCCAATATGGAAGCCCATACTCCCAGTATGCTAATTTAAATGTGGCTTGTTTGAAATCAGCTTCCCACCAGTAGCCATTCTTTAAGGAAAATTTTTCATTTGAATAGTACCTGAAGGCTTGCTACTCAATTTCCCCAGGCATAGAAAAAACAAGGTCATTTTAAAGTCAATTGATTAAGCCCTTGCAGAACCTATTTTGCCATCCAGAAATGTGGGTTATGGCAGCTTAAAATTTTGGAAGTTTACTTCCTCATGAGAAAAACCTAGAGGACAGAATTGAACCTACTGATTATGTCTGTATTTTTGAAAATTTATTCTTAAAAATATAAATGTTATTAATTTAGGAACTGTTAAATATTTGACTTGCCAGCTCTAAAAGTTTAAAGATTCAAATTAAATTAAATTGGGAGAAATGATATAGTTGCGGTAATTAAATGCCTAAAGTATAGAAATGTAAAATGTGTTTTCTCTAATAATTAGGAATTCAAAATGTGTTGCTTATTGGTCTAATTAAATAAGGATTAATTCTGTGATCCCAACTGAAATTTTTAATGCAAAAAGCAGTTTAAAATTTAATTGATATCTTAAGATAATTATAAAAAGTAATATAATCTTTAAATCATATATAGATATTTGTTTGATGTTTTTTTTTCCATGCTAAAATTTCAAGGCTTTAACCGAGAGATGATTCTTAGAGAGCTCCAAGGGCCCAGAGTAATTCAAGAAGTTATTCTGTCTTTTTAAAGGAAATATTTTGAACTTAATTGATTTAATATACTTGAAATTTCATGGAAAGTTTGATCAAATAAAAATTAATAACTATATTTTACTTATAAATGTATGAAAGTTTGGGCCTCTAAGGAGGGCAAAATGTTTCTTAAAATCCAACAGTGTAAAGTTAAAATGACAAAAAACCCATAGCCTCCTATATTTTTAATTAGGCTGAAGGTGAGTCTGCTTTTGTGCCTTGTGAATCAGACAAAAACATATACTAAGTTTGCTTTCCTTTTTTAATTAAAAATACCTACTTAAATTATAAACAATTAAATTCTAATAAAGCCACCAGAAACAGCTAGTGAGATTTCTGTTTGTCTGCAGTGTAGTTTTGGCTTTAACAGTCTGGACAGTTGCCATTTTTGGACTGCCTGACCTGGCAACTGCCATGTTGGCTTCATTGCTTGCCGCTCCCCCTGGGGGTGTCATCTTGAAACAGCAAAGGCCAGCCCCTCTTTGAATAAAGTTACTGAGACCTCCCATGATCCCTCTGTATATGCTAATTAGCCAAAGGGAATACTCTTTAAAAATAAAAGTCTAGCTTAATTAAAAGGAGAAATTTGAAAATTTTGAAATCTCTTTCAGTGGCATTTACAGGATAAACTAAGATTATTGTTAAAGTATTAAATCTGACAGTAAAATAGTAGTCAAGTTTACTGTAATGAGATTTCTTGTGACATGGCTATTCGGATGCATGAGCAAACATTAAGCACTAGTCCTGTAGGTTGCTTAATGAAAAAAAAAGTTAAACTCTCTGTAGCCTGAAAGTTATTTTGATTATTCATAAAAACTTAATTGTACTGGACAAAAAACTGTTCCTGAAGTATTTAACCAAAATTTTTGTTGATTATTCATCTCATATTAAAATTGTCTAACCCGCTATGAATCCAAAGCAGTCAAATTTCTATGCAAAAAATTAAGAGTTATCAAGACTGCATTAAAATTTCCAAAAGCCTCCTAATATTTAAATTAAAAAAGGGGGGATAGTAGAGTAATATCCTGTGAGAAATAATATTCTGTAAATTACATCAAGAAATTTTTACCCTGAAAATTAATTTTCAATTGTAATGCTAACAGCAAGACACCCATGAAAAATCACATGGTGTCAAAATAAGCCAAAGGAAAATTGGGCAAAAAATGAAAAAGAATCTCAAGTCAAATTTATAGAAAAAAATCCTTTATTAACCTTTGGTCGAGAATATATTAGTATATTTTTTAAAAAGCCCATGTGAATTTCTGCCACAGCAGATCCCAGAGAGAAACTGACTGGATTGTTCCAGCCATGAAGACAAGAGGAGAAACAGTCCAGAGATAGAAGATGGTAAAGATTCCTTGCCATGCTAGCAGTCAACAGCTGTGTGTCACTCCAGGTTGCCCAGGACCAAACCAGAGAGGGTTAGACCTGCATTGCCACCTTTTGTCCACCACCCAGAACTGTAATATCATTTATGATATAAACACATAAGGAACTGCTGGACATTAAAATTGGGACTCAAACTACTGGACATTGAAATTGGGATTCAAGGAACTATTGGACCAGAAAGAAACTTACCACAGACTAATTCATTTGCCTCTCAGCATAACCATCATTGCTTGTCTCATTTTTGTTCTCATATGTTTATGTCTAGCCTGCAGATGTGGAATGAAGAGTCTTATGAGGACTCAAATCCTTCAGGAGGCATTCACCATGCAAGATTTATTACAAAAGAGAAATGGGGGAGTCCTCACTAGCAGAGGTGTGGACAAGAAACCCCCAAGGCTGGTCAACCTTGAAGCTCTGAAAGAGCCAACCACCCACTGTTTAGTTGAGACAATGGTAGCTAAAGCAACTTCCACCTTTTAGTTTTATGTAAATTCTTGCTGATTGACTATTATTGGAATTGCCTGCCTACAGGCTATGGGTGTATCACAGTCTTAATAAAAGGGAAAGCAATGCCTAAGAGGAGTGGAGTCTTTCCCCTTGAGTTGGGCTCCCGCCTGGCCCCCAATATTTCCAGATTAATATTTTCTAGTCTCTTTCATTTGTGTGCATCCTTCTTCAGAGCCCGAACCTTGAACCACGTGGAACGTGGAGGGTAAACTCGCAGCACAGTCTGTGCTTTTGAGGAAAGATCTTGAAGCAGAAAGGGAGCTACTGGGTTGACTGCTGAGAAGACACTCGTAAACTCTGCATCATGCCCTGCCCCCACAGCTCCCCCAATGGTGCGAGGTTTGAAGGAAAGTTTTCATACCATGGAAAGAAATAGAAAATGTAGCTGCCTAGCAAATAAATAAAACATCTTTTCCAGTGAGTTGCTTGTATTTCCCAGGTGAAAAGCATATGTTATAACTAAGTTCTGAATACATGGTGAGTTCTACATGCAGTGTCTAATGAATTATTTCCTGCTCTTATGTGACAACTCCACATCTGATATCAAAGGCCAGCAGGGGGACATCTTAGTGAAGGCAGCAAGACAAAGGCCATAGAGGTGGACCATTAAGGATGGAGTTGGAGGCACTATATTCATAGTTTTTAATCAAGGCCCACTATAAGAAAATATATTCTTTTTATTCTAATAGATTTCATTTTTAAAAATCCTAAAATGTTTTAAACCCAGTAAATGGTTTCAAGATCCACTAATGGGTCACAATCTAAAGTCTGAAAACAGAATCTGAGGTGCCATCCAGTGTGCAGGCAGGAATCAGAGCAAGAAAGTTTCTCTATTTTTAAGATTATATCCAGCCACAACAGACACTGCTGCTTAGGTGTAATTTTAATGCCTCATCTTGGATAGCTAAGATGATAAAATTTCAAGCAAAAGAATGACTTTTCAACATTTCTCTGTTGAATAATCTACACTAATAAAGGAGTGAGATGCAAATTGACCATACCTTTGTCACACCCACCAGCCATTCAGGAGTATGCAAATTAACTCAACAAAGATGGAGGGTTAATTTACATACATGGGCACCGAGCAGTCAGAGTTGGGGTGTTCCGCACTGCCCCAGCTGTTCTGGGCCTCTGGGCAGCGTGGGAAGGCAGAAAGGTAGCTCTAGGCCTGAGTGAAGGTGGTGCAGGCAGCCAGGGGAAGTAAAGCCCATTCTTGCCTGAATCTTCATGAATTGGGCCTCTAGTAAATTATAGAGAGAAAGAGCCTCTTTATAGAAAAAAATTTTTTTGAGAGGATGTGCTATAAGGTTCAAGACATGTACTACACATAATGTGAAAACACTCAAATGAGAGTATCTTTTGACTTTGCAACTCTATTTCCAAAAATTATATGAGCAAGTGTGAAAGGACACACTGTACTTTCTGGCATATAAGATGACTTTTTCACCCAGGAAAATCTTCTCAAAAGTCGGGGGTCATCATACACGCTGGGTTTTGTCTTATAAGGCGGGTGCTGAAACTTCCAAGCCAAACTAGAGAATCTGTGGTCGCCACATACGGTGGTGTGGTGAGAGCTCAAAAACGGCCGCGGCCGCATCCCCGCCATATGCGGTAACTATGAAAGCATCAAGGGCGGTGCTGTACAAGTACGGTAGAAGAAAATCCACTCACCAGGATTCGTGGAAAGAAGTGACTTACCACTGTCCTGATGATGAGGTGAGGGGGTGCCACACCAGGAAGGTATAAGTGAAGGGTGGAGCAAGCTGCAGGCATCTGGGACGCCCGGGGTATGGAAAAAAGAGAGTGTCACTGTGCCCAGAAAAATGCCTCTTTCACCCGTCTGACCCACCTTTGTATTCTATTATCGTACCTCATTCTCTGCCTCTCAAATCTCACTCTTGAGGACTGCAGTGAAGCGGCACAGGCACACATGTGTGAGATCTGAGAGGCAGAGAAGGAGGTATAGTCTACTGGTGTGGGATATGTTCAGGGCTCATTTAACTCCCAGCACCAAGCAAAGCCTTGCAAAACTAAACACAGATGTGATGTGGCAGTTATTCCTGCAGGATTGACATCAGGACAGCCACTGGATGTGTGCCTAAACAAGCCATTTAAAGATCACATTAGAGAACAGTGGAATGAATGCACAGTTAGTGGCGAAAAGTCATTCACAAAAGGAGGAAACATGCGTGCTCCACAGTTGGATGTTTTGTGCAAGTTTGTCATAAAAGCCTGGAATGATACTGATGCAGAAACAGTAATCAAGTCTTTCAAGAAATGTGGCATATCAAATTCATTAGATGGTATGGAGGACGACTACTTGTGGCAAGATGAGGAAGCTGAAGCTGAGACCACACCATCTGATATGGAATTCGATTCATAAGATGACTGTCTTACAAATGTATCACAAGATGTCATTGATGTACTTAAGATATCAGATGACGAACAGGAGGATTTTGAAGGCTTTTAAAGGGAAACTGTCATGCCAGCAAAACCTGTAAAAATACTGTAGCTTGCAGTTATGATGGGTGTTGCTAATTCATCAGGGACTTGCCCAGCACTTGCTATCTCTCTATTGTTTGTTATCTTCCTCCTATCATCATCAGTTCCAGTTTGGTTGACAGCTTAGAAAACAAACAGCATGGCAGCTCCCATGGGTTTATTGTCTTATCCTTCCTTTCAGCTTTAGAGTGAATTAGGAAAAGTTTAATCCACTTGCACTGTTTTATGTTTACATGTTTGATGACAAATAGCTTTATGTTTATAAGTGACAGTTTTCCTGCTAAGTACCTGCATGTCATAAGCATTTGAATTAAAATTACCATATTGAAATCAAATCTGATGTTTTTTTAATTTTTATTTGATGTGCACTGGAAGAGGGGTAGTCTTATATGGCGAATATATCCCAAACTCTATATTTTAACTGGAGGGGAGAATCCAAGATGGCGGCATAGGTAAACACCTACACTGCTGCCTTGCACAACAATTTCAAAACTACAACTAAAAGACAGAATGGACATCATCCAGAACCACAGGAGAGCTGGCTGAGTGGAAGTTCTACAGCTAGAAGGAAAGAGAGGGGCTCACAGAAACCCAGAGGAGCTGCAAAAAGCTGAGGTATGGAGACGCGCAAGCTGAGAGAGCGGGTGCACAGCACTGCGCAGAGGACAGATTGCTGATTGTGCCTCTGGCTTTCTCGAGTGGGCAGGAGACAGACCCTCCCAACTGTGCCACTTCTGACTCCACTAAGCCCCTGTTTTGGGCGAAACCCTGGAGACCTAGACTCGTGTGGTCCTGGTGCACAGGAGAGCCAGAGGGGCAGCGGTCTAGAGGCACTGCGGGCGCTCGGGCACAAGGATCGCTCCAGTGATTACCCAGTCACGTGAGACTCAGGGGCCGACTGGAAGGCAAGGTGGTCCCTTAAGCCCTGGGACTCCACCCATCCCAAGCTCAACAGAGCCTTCTTCGGTTTTGCAAGTCTGGTATCACAAGGCTGAATTCAACACAGAAGTTCTACCGGCATAGTGAAAATGCCGAGACAAGGGAAGGGATCACAAACAAAAGAAATGGAGGGAAAAAAAACAACTGGATATAGAGTTCAAAATCACGCTTATAAGGTTTTTCAAGAATATGCTAGAAAAGATGGATAAATTTATATTTTAACTGGAAAAGCTGGCGGTCGTCTTATACGCCCTGTTGTCTTATACACCGGAAAATACAGTAAGTACAAGGATATTCATTGCAGCAAAAAAATTAAAATGTAAATGTGTTTTGATAATGGATTGTTCATAATTATGCTATATTCATAAATATTATGTAATTGTTAAAAATAGCAATATAGATCTTTATATAATAACACGGAGACTTTTAATCCCTAAGTTAACATTTCTATGTTTTACTCTTTTAATTCATTTATGTAATTGGAAATACACAATATAATAGAAAAAAAGAGAAAATCAAGTCCTATTCTGAATTTTAAAGTTTAAGCCTGACATTTTAAACAATTAATGATATATGGTGAATACTACATGAAATATGGTATGAGACAAATATTTATAAGCACCATTGATATCCTCTTTATAATAAATGTGCTGTTTTACATCTTTCTGATGATATATTGGCTTAGTGAAGATGGCAGAAAAGTTAATGATGGGTTTAGTTACTTTTCTCACAATAGCTGATTTTTTTATAGTTTTTGAAAAAGAAATATTTGTGTCCCACCATATATAGTTTTGTATAAACTCATTTTCCATATTTTTCCATTCTTCCATCTACTTCCAGCTCTCTGGTGTTTCATTTGGGTGCAATGTGATCATCTAACATCTAGAATAGCTACCTAGTGAGTACAAACACATTGTGATTGGAGTTGATATAAGGTAAAGTCGCTGTTCACAATTTAATGTCAGTCTAATAGGAATGGAAGATATATATACAACATTCATTCAAGCTTAATGGTCCAACCATATGGCCTTAGTCTTGCTATTATCACTAAGAACTCCTTATGCTAGCCTTGATGTCAGTTAATGATACAGGGCTTATGTTAGCCATTTTATTAGTTGGCATAATAATGTTTATAATAAACTAGTGGCCTGGTGCACAAATTCATGCAGATTGAAAGAAAAGTAATTAGAAGGTGGCCAGGAGGGCAGGACTGAGCAAGACGGGCTGACCATGCCCCGGAGCCAACCCATGGTGGCACCATGGCTTGAAAGGTGCCTCTGGAGTGTGCAGGGTCCCTCTGGCAGATGGGGTCCCTCAACCTGGCCTGTGGGGATCAGGCTGAAACTGATTCACTGACATCCTCCGAGGGATCTCGATGTGTGAGAGGGCACTCAGTAAAGTTGCCGTCATACAGGGTGTGGAACGTAAACTCAATTGTGCAGTAAGCCAGATTTGGGCTGACAATGCCCCAGCAACATATAACCCACAGCTGAAAGTGGAATCGTGCAGCCCTGTGAGGATTGGGCTCTCTTCTCTGGTATCGGGGTGTATCATCTGAGAACTGCTGCTGCCAACTCACTGTAGCTCGGCAGCTCCTGCATTGGGACTCTGTTCCCTGGTGGTCAGTGCGTGCACAGTGATTGGTCAGATGGAGGGACACTAAGCATATTAGCCTTTTATATATATAGATTGGGAAGAACAATTGAGACAGTAAAAGTTTTTGGTATTCCGAGAAAAATAAAGTATTTTTATTTCTTTTCCATCCTATAGTTATGGGTATATTGCCACATTCCCTCTTTATTCCTATCCTTATCACTGCTGGGTAAAATGTTTTGCATTTTTCCTTCAGGAACATTCGGCAATGTCTGGTGACATTGTTAGCTATCACAGCTGGGTGGGTGGTCCGAACGACATCTAATGAGGTTAGGAATACTGCTAAGCATTCTATAATGCATAGACAGTCCCTCACAATAAAGAAATATCTGATCCAAATGTCAATGTGAAGAATGAGAAACCCTGATGAAGGCCATTGCTTCATGTCAAGTGCTTGGGTTCACATGGAGAAAGAACTAAACTTGACTACCTCCCATGCTTTACATATTTCACTTAATTCTCACAATAATCCTCAGAAATACTGTCCCAGATGAAAAGACTCAAGCTTAGAGTGAGTCATTTGCTTAGAGTAATGCTGTTGAATCCATAGACTATGGTTTGTTCATCTGTCGAAGAGGCAGAAGTGATTTTCTTCCTTGACTTACAAATTTATTTCTTTTGAAACAGTGTCTTGCTCCAGGTCTCCTGAATGTTCAGGTTTGAGCTACTCTACCCATAGCATAGCCTGAAAAGCAAAAGGAAACTGTGACAATATATAAAACTCAAATGAGGTTTTTCTCAGACAATCAAATGTGAAGGTAAAAAATACCAAACAATTTATTTAACTCAGCTTTCTGTTTTGTTTTACTTATCTCCTTTGGTCAACTTCAGAGTACAGGAGGAGGATAAAGAGGTTTTCCTGAAACACAGAAACATATCCATAGAAAACACCATCTTCACTAATGGTATAATCAAAGTATGCCTATATTTAAAAATAAGATATATTTAAATGCTCCTTGAATACTTCATTAACGTAGTCATTCATTTAAAGAAAATACTTGGGCTTATGAGGCTTACTGTGTGTCAGTAAAGACACCAAAGCACACAGAGTGACACAGTCGCTGCACTCACAAAGCTACAGTTGTGGTGGATGGAAAGCAATGGACAAAATTTTTTGCAACTTCACCCCACGAGAGGTAAAATCTCTGTCTCCATCCCTTGAATCTTGGCAGGCCTGTAACTTTCTCTGACCAATGGAATGAGACCTTGCAACAACATTCTTGCTTTCTTAAAACAGTGCTGCCATGTGAACAAGCCTAGGCTAGCCCACTGCAGGATGAGAGACCACGTGGAGCAGAGAGGGAAAATCCTAGCTGAGGCGCCCCTAGACTAAACACCAACTGAACAGCCAAAGGATTTCAGAGATCAGCAGAGGCAACCCAGACTCCCTAGATAGCCCACTGCATGGGGAGAAATACAAATGCTGTGTTTTAGTGAACTTTGTCATGATTTTTATATGCAGCAGAAGAAAACTAATGTGAATAGGCATTAAGCTTAGTAAGCAGAAAGACAAATAGGCAAAATCAATGCAAGATGGTAAGTGCTGTGGGGAATGGAGGATATGTGTGGCATGGGTTAGTTATCTTGGTAACTCAGTAATTACATTTATTTTGTTAGGGTCCTATTCAGATAGCAGAGTAAACAATATGTTTATAATAAAGTGGGAAAGGAAATGGAGACATCAAAAGTTTTACTGTCCTTTTTACTCTATTGGCTTATTCAGTTCCAAAGGAACAAAAGAAACAAGTACATTAGTAAAAACAAAACAAACCAACCAAAAAACCCCCAAAATAGTGTGTTATAACTAGAAATAAAACTGATTCTGTTAAAAAAAAAAACACCTTTAAAATGTCAATATTAATAATTCCTGTTAGCTTTAAGTAGTGATACCATTATAAAAAGTTAATCATCCTTTCAAACCCTCCAATTCTCCAATATCTAAAACCAAATTCATCATTCTTGCAGCAACAGACCCCATTCTTGCCTTCCCAATTTCTGCCATTATATCAATCATTCTGTCAGGTATTCAAGTTCAAAATTTCAGTCACCTTTTTTTCTTTTTCCTCACTCATATCCAGTCACTAATCAATTTCTGCTGATATTGTGGGTGGGGGTGGGATGTATTATGTCCTGTATCTCTCTCTCTGTTCCATTTGCACTGTTTCATCCTACTTAAACCTTCATTGTCTCACCTGTGAATGACAATGATAACCTCCCTACTGTTCTCCCTTACTGTGGTGTTACTTTTTCCTTAAAATTCTTTTACATTATTGCCATATTACTTACAAGATAAAAGCCCAAAACCACTCAGCACATTAATTATTATATTAAATCATGTTATAAGCATCTCTTATAACTATATATTAACCAAAGCCTTTACTATAAGCAGACTGGTCATTCAAAAACATCTTGGTCATTTCCATCTTGTTCATTTGTTGAAAGTATGTCCTATATCCTGAAATGCCATATTTCCTACTTAAATACTACTGGTTCCTCAAGCCTCTACTCAAATCCGACCTCTGCCAAAAAACCCTATATTTCCTCTGTAACCTCTAGCTCTGTAGTCCACAGAAAGGCTATCACACTTAACTATATTGGTGATTTTGCATTTGACAAGATAGTTTTACAGAAATTTAACTTTAATTTCTATATTAATCTTCTTAAGTGGATATAAATGTCTAAGAGTAGATATGGTGGGTTCTTTTTTTGTATTTCCAAATCAGTAAGCATTAAGTATGTTTTAAACAGCTGTTGCTTGTTTTACTTTGTAAATTGTTTTAAATTTATTTTAGAGAGAGAGAGGGAGAGAGAAAAACACTGATTTGTTGATCCACCTCTTTATGCATTCATTGGTTGCTGCTTGTATGTGACCTAAATAGAGATTACCCACAACCTTGTTGTATTGGGACAGAGCTCTAACCAACTGAGCAATCCAGCCAAGGCAACATTAAGTACTTTTTAATTAATATTGCACAAATAACAAGAAACACCGCAACTTCTTGTTTGTCAAAATGTGAACTTCTGGTTTTAGTCATGACAGAGTAACAGTTAATGAACTTGCCTTTTAGCTATACTTAACCATAAAACTATACAAAATAATTGAAGTAATAATCTACGACAGAGGACAAAAACAGCATAGGGCTGAACACCATAAGAGAATGGAAACACTTGAGGTGAGCTCCAAATTCACTTTTGATTGACAGCATGTTCCAAACCATGACACAAGGAATGAGAGCACCAAGAGAGAGAGAATCTCAGTAGGCAGGGATCAGAAATGAAGGATTCACATAGAAAAAGAGGCTTAGAAATTTGCAGAAGGGAATCCTCTAGTCCTTAGCCAAATATTAAACCAGGCTTGTGTAGGACAAGACTGCAAAGCCTACTAGAAAACAGATTCTTGGGATCTAAGAGCTGAATAAAAATTCCAGAAGTTCCTAGAATTTTGAGAGACACCGAAGTTCCAATTATCCAACGTGAAGAGACATCAATGAACAATCTGAGTATTCAGCTGTGATTCCAGAAGAACCATACAATGGGATTAAGGCATATACCCTACAATAAGAGGCACTCTAAATCCATTTCAATAAAACCAGGTGATTCACCAGTAAATTTTTTGCTTGTTACAAGAAAACTCAATGCTCTTTTAAAAGACAAAAATCTATACTCTGTACAATGTGCAAAAAAAATATCAAAACATGTAGAGAGGTAGGAAAATATGACTCAAAAAATGACACAAATGCTAGAGTTAGCAATCAATGACTTTATTTTAAAAATATCTTTATTAATTTTTAGGGAGAGGGAGAGAGAGAAACATAAATATGAGTGCAAAGCATTGACTGGCTGCCTCCTGCACACCCCCTACTGGGGATTGAGCCCAGATGTCCAGGCATGTACCCCAACTGGGAATCGAACTAGCAATCGTTTGGTACATGGGATGATACTCAGTCAATTGAGCCACACTGGTCAGGGTACAACCAATGACTTTAAAATTACTAATAGCAATATGTTTGAGAATGTAAAGGAAAAAATGGACATCATGAATGAACAGATAGGAAATCTCAGCAGAGAAATTAAAACGCTTAAAAAATAAAGAGATCCAAAGAAAAAATCTAGACCAAAATGCAATTTCACTAAGTGGACTTATCAGCATATTGAACATTGTAGAATAAAGTATCAATAAACTTAATGAATGGTCAATAAAATGTATCTAAACTGAAGCATGGAGAAAAGAGGCAGAAAGAATTAAAACCCTTCAGTGACCTATGGGGCAATATCAAGTAGCCTGCAAGTTAGAGTCCTACAAAAAGAGAGAAGAGACAAATGCTGAAGATTTAATCATCAGAAATTTTCTATATTTGATTTTTTAAAAATTAAACCATATATATATAAGAATCTCAAAGATCCCCATGTTGGATAAAGACAAATAAAACCATGCTTGGTTCCATTACAGCCAAACTATTAAAAACGAATGTTAAAGAAAAAATCCTAAAAGCACCAAGGGATAGGGGGAATTAAGATAAATATAATGGCTAGCCCTGGCTGGTTTGGCTCAGTGGATAGAGCATTGGCCTGCGGATCAAAGGATCCCAGGTTGGATTCCAGGCAAGGGTGCATACCTGGGGTTGCGGGCTCGATCCCCAGTGGGGGGCGTGCAGGAGGCAGCCAATCAATGATTCTCATCATTGATGTTTCTATCTCTCCCTTCCTCTCTGAAATCAATAAAAATATATTTTGAAAAATAAATATAATTATAATGGCTAACTTCTCATTGGAAACAATAATGCAAGTGCTGAAGGGAATAAAAAAGATCAATGTATGATTCCATATTTAGAAAAAATATCCTTTAAAAATAAAGGTTAAATTAACATTTTTCAAATAACAAAGAGCTGAGAGAATTTGTCATTAGCAGGCCTGCTAGAACACATGTTAAAAAGAAAATTCTTCATGCTAAAAGGACATGATACCATATAGAAACTTGGATCTCCATGAAAGAATGAAAAACGCCAAAGGTAATGAATATGTAGGTGAGTATAACACTTTTTCCCTTGCTTGCTATTACAAAAAATACAATCTATTTGGAGGTTTATAACATATACATAAGTAAAATGTATAATAAACAGCACATTGGAAGAGAAGAAGACAAATGGAAGTATAGTATTGTCAAATTCTTTTATTACACTAGAGGCCCAGTGCACGGTGAGTTCCTTATATTTATCACACTGGTGATAAAAAATTGTCTTTGTAACTTCTCACGTGCATTTTTCTTAAGTTGATCTATCTATCTCAATATGGTAAGAAAATCTGAACTCTTCCAAATAACACTATTATATCAAAGAAACAATTTTGGGGGGAGATACTCATTTAATCCAACTCTCATTTTTTTTTTTTTTACTTTTTATTTGTACAGCACCCAGTAAGTTTGCTGAAATGAATATGTAAATAACTAGACAAAATATCAATAGACTGTGCAAATAAAAAGTAAGACAAAGTCCCTGCCCTGAACATATTTTCTGCCTGGATTGCATAAGAAGTCAAGAGAACTTGGATGGAGGGCACATTATTTAAGGGTCGGTCAGGGGGAGTGAATAGGAGAGAGAAATGGTGATGCCTGAACCATGCCTGAAGATTGTGCAGTTAGCACTCTTGCTAAGAAAGAAGTGTGTATGTAGAGGCATTCAAAGTGAGAAAATATGGTGGACAAGGAACTGAAAATTGATGTGGATGATATGAGAAGGAGGGGGATGGGTGAGGAGCAAGGGTGGGGGGTGAGGTGTGCGGCAATCAGCTTGTGAAGATAATGAAGAACCATTTCAGAAATATAGAGACCCTGACATGACTAGACTTGCACTTTAGAAATGTGACCCTTCTGCTAGAATAAAGGATGGAATAGAAACAGGAAATAATGGATTAGAAGATAGTGCAAAAATAAAACTGGAAATTCAGTGAGGAAGAAATGAATTCTGGAGTTGAGGAGGCGGCTGAGTTGATAGCAGGGTAGACCTTGGGGCTTGACTGGAGGAGATAAGTGAGTATGCCTGAAGAACAGGTTCCCAGACTCCTGGCGTGGTGCACCTACTGAATGGGCCATAGTGGCTAATGACTGCCTTCCCTGGTGTGCTAGGGTACCATCTTGGTGGGTGGGGATGATTAATTGGATATTGGCATATTGATGGGGACTTCGATGCGATATGGAAGTGCCTCAGCAATAAAATTATCGCTTTCTGTGGCTTGCCCAAAATGACTGGGCTCCTTCAGTGTAATAGATATCTCATAAACATAGCACAACTGGCCCCCAATTATCGATTTATTTCAACATAGGATTAAACTACCTCTTTAAACAACATGGACAGTTCTAAAGGACTTTCTAAGAGAAATGGGATACTGTCCCTGCCCATCATGACAAAGAACTTTAGGGTAAATGACCAGTAAGGTAATGTTTTAAAATAGTTAGGAAGTATTGAAATAGTCTAAGGTGTGGTTGTTAAATTCAGTTAAATGTCTAAAACAGGAAATTGGGTAAACACATGGAGAGAAAACATAAAGCTATTATTTCAAATGAATGCTATGATTTGCATGAGAGCAAGGAAGTACACTTAATTGTTGTCACATACCATTATTCTGATTTCAATTTTGCAGTTATTCTGAGGTTTGCTTAATCACTTCTAAAGTGTTCTCAGAAAGTGGGGGAAATGACCATTGTTTTTAATTAATTAAAAATAGGGTTATTCACAGTGAAATGTCTGTACAAACCTTCTTTTCAAGGGCAATCTCTTTCTGCTTCTTTCATTAGGATTCTCCCATTCTCATCTATGATATGCAGAGTTTACCCTTTTCTCTGAATTCTATTCACTCTACATTATTTTCTTTTTCACATTCAAGGCAATAGTGAAGTTCAAGATCTAATTCTATAGAGAACTTTCCCCCTAAACTTTTATCTGTGCTTTCATTATCTTTTGTTTTGGCCAAATTTTCAAGACTCATAGGTTTGAAACACACATACATAACACTTAACTTACATACCTTACTACATATTAGCATAAAAAATAAATGAATACAGTATGGACTAGCTATATTTTGGGCTCATTTTAATCCATCTCCTACATAAAGTATTTCCCATACTCTCTTGGTTGGCTTGAAATCAGCAGTGTGAGAACATTTCAAAAAACTAATCTTTCCTACTTCCCAGGTATTTTACATTCAGTTTTAATTTTATATAAACCAATGGTTTCAGGTATTCCCTTAAGTACTTTCCTGAAATCCAATAGAACTATAATACATAATGTTTAACTTATATTCTTTACCTTTTTCATGTTTCTTCTTTTCTACTTTGAATTTCCTCTCTATGAACAGCCAACCATACTCCTTCCACCCTTTTACAACTTTATTTTAACTGCATAAGTCATACAGATGTCTGTAGCAAACAGACAGCATTATATTAGATGCTGTCTCTTTACCTTTGACCTCACCACCACACCTAGCCTACATTTAAAAGAAAAAGATATAAGTTTATACATCAAGTCCTAATGATCAAACACCAATAAATGGTTAAATTGTAGAAAATAAACTTATACCTAAGTTAAGAACTGGCAGATAAAGAAATTCTTCAAATATCAATAAGACATGAGTCAAGATTTCATGTTAAAACATTTAAAAAATAGTCATTTCCTCCATTCCTAATATTCTTGTCTGAGAAGGTATATTTTCTAAGATAATTAAGTAATTTATTTTCACTATTTAAATGAATTGCAGGTTTGGGCACAGAACCAATAGATAAGTAGTTTGATAAGAAAGTTTGTCATCACTTTTAATTTTTTGCTTTATGCTTTATATATGTTAGGATTTTTTTGAGGCAATGAGTATGAATGTATTATGGTATATTTCAATGCCCTGACATTGAAATATACTACAATATATTTAATCCAAATGATAAGCAGTAATAAATAAAAACTTAAAAAGAATTGCTATTTTGACAAACAAAATTCATTCTAGAGATCAAATTACATTTTAAATGTTAATTAAAAAGTATGCTTAAAACTTTATGAGTTTTTTATTTTAAGCCTCATATATCAAAAGGCTAAAATCTAAGAGAAGTCCAATAGCTTTATTTTCCACTATAAAATGTATGGTTAGGCCCTAACCAGTTTGGCTCAGTAGCTAGGGCATCGGCCTGTGGATCAGCGTTCCCGGGTTCAATTCCGGTCAAGGGCATATACCTTGGTTGCGGGCACATACCCAGTGGAATAGGCAGCTGATCGATGTTTCTAACTTTCTATCCTTCTCCCTTCTTCTCTGTAAAAAAATCAATAAAATATATTTTTAAAAATGTATGGCTAGAATGGTAAAGATTAGGACAGTGTCATAACTGAGTTTTTGTTTATACTTCTCTTCATGCCCACCCAGAAGCTGTAGATTGCATTGATCATGTAACAAAACACAGCAAAATGTATTATTCCCTGGGCTCTTCTCATAGGGAAGCTACAGTCAGAATATTTGGAGTGTTTTATTATTTTAACTAACAAGCACTGCTGTTATTCACTTTCAGAGTCCTTTTAAACAATGACATCTTTACAGTGTAGTTATTAGATAACTACACTTAGTTTCTTCCTCAGTTTGTTGGCAACAACAAAAATCATACATCTGTGTATATTTGTAAACAGTTTTTAAAATTAACTTTTAAACTTGACTGTATGTTTAGAAGTGATTGGAAAAGAGGCCAGGATCAGAACCAGAATGAGGTGGGCAGCAAAGCAGAGGGGACTGCAGTTGGCAGTTTTCAATAAAATGGTTCTTATGCTCCCTGGGGGCACAATGACACCAGGAGGGAGGGTGCTGGCACTGTGCTCTGTTCTTGTCTGCATAGTATATTTCATTTCATACACTGTCCACACAGAATAAATAGAGTCAGAGTTTCGAGGACAATTTTCTGAAAATGCTACTACTGAGAAATAATTAAAAACAACAACAAAAACTGGCATGATGAGGCCCAGGTTTTACAGTCACAAAAGCATTAAAGTACAAAAGTGCAAAGTACAGTAAATCTTGCTGTCTGCTAATTCCTGAGGTTTCCAGCTAGTAACTCCCCTCCTACCATAGTTTTTATATGTAGTAAGTACTTAATGCATATTTGTGTTTACATTTTGATTAATTTAGATAGCCTTTAACAATCTTGGGTTACAAGGCAGTGCTTGTAACATTGTTTCCTTTCCTGGAGACAATAGCATTGAAATTACTTTCAATGGAGCTCAGAGGAATTCTAGCTAAGCCAAAAAGTTGTTTGTTTTTTTTAATTTGTACAAGCACCTTTTACCATTTCAATTACTTTATTACCTTGTTTGATGAGTGCCTTTAAAACTTTGAAACTAAAAGCCATTTTTTTCCAGTTCATAAACTCCTTTTTCATAATGAAATGCTTCCCTTTTGGAAGGCGCTGGGTACTTTTGAATAAATTATTTGTTCTAGTAAACTTCAAGTGTCCTTTAGATAAGAAAGGAATATCTAGGAAGGAAGAACTAGTTTTTGGTTCCTTTTTTCCCAGAAAGCAAGGCAAAGTGATATAATTCTTGTTTCTTGCAGAAAAGGGTTGCCTTTTTTAAACAAACAAATTTAAACTTATGTCATCCCTTCATTCAACAAATAGTTACTGAGTGCTCAGTGTGTACCAACAAGCACAATGTTCATTGTCAGATAGTTGTCAATATAGATGTGATCTTTTTAAAACTGGAACTACAGGATTTTTATTCTCTCAGATAACTTTTTCCTCTCCTTATTTTTTTCATACTTAGGCTCTTAAAGAATATAGAATCTTTACTGTCTTCTTTAAAGCTCAGTCAGAATTTTTTCATAATTTAAAGAAACTGAATGTATGGATGTTTAAATTTATTAATATCTGTTAAAAGTATGAATTATAATAAAATGGTTATAAGAGTTTTGGCCTCATGGTAAAATGTAAATGAAAATAAGGTAATTTGTAATGGGGAATTTAAACACCGATTTCATTATTCTAATTTCAAAACAGGCAACAAATTAAAGCAGGTAAAACTTGTTTTACTGATAATTAAATCTAATAATGACTACAGAAAATATGAGAAGAGAATAATTAATGATTTCTTCTTAAAGTTTAAAATATATTTATTAATACTCTAAATAAAACCAAAATTTTCAATCATCACCTATACTCTTGAGGATTGTCATAATCTTTAAGAAATCACAGCTTATATTACATACTTTGCGTAAAGCTGTTGGCTTTAAATTATTCATAGTGCAGCAATAAGATTTTATTTCACTATTTATTTTCTAAACAATTAGCTGACCTTCAATGGTAGGTTTACCAATCTCATCTGAAAATATGAAAGATAGTTTGTTAATATGCACTCAGGAATACCTTCTTTAACACTGCAGAAACCAAATGCATAAAGCAATTTCATTATGAAAAAAATACTACTACTTTTAAAAAAATCTAACAGTGAAGCCCTGGACACTCATTAATGAACTCATTAACACAAAGATAAATGTCTTGGTTATGTACTCCAACTATTAACTCTTCCAAATTAGCTGGTTTCAATTATTAATCTTTTTTTATTACACACACACACACACACACACACACACACACACAGGCACACAAGCGCACTCACACAGTCAAGGAGCCAGGACTGTGCCACAAATCCAAACACTGTTCTCTGAGGCTGAATGCCTCTAGTTCTCAGGGTCTCCTAAAAAGTGACAGGGTCAACTTAAAGGGGTATATATACTTCTGATGATTTATCTGCTCACCTCTAAGAACACTATAGTGAGTTCAATATTTATAGAGCAAGAGTGCAAATGAGATTAACTTCCAGAAAGCAGAGTAAACAGGCTCAGTATGGTTTATTGGTCACCAGGAAAGAAGTTGTCAATTAACTCTAATCAGACTTGTAGAAACAGAAGACTTAAAAGTGTCCTCCAGCACTAAATTCTATGCTTCCTTTCTCTTCTTTCTTCTCTTCTTATAACATATAATAATCATGCCACCTTATAGGATTCGTATTATAAACAGAAAACCAATCTAGCAAACAATACAACTTTCCTACTAAAGGTAAACCAATGAGGAATTTTGTGTAGCCATTGATTCTGAGCCACTGCTGCTAATGTGATTCATGATCAACCTGCGGGAGGGCATAATCTCAATATTTACTCTATTGGTTAAACTACCTGCATTTCCAGAAACACTTCCTACTGCACTCATCTCAATGCTCAGAACAGGACATTTACCAGTAAGTTCTGGATAAGGAAAAAAGGTTATATTGGACTATCAAAAATCCATATGGAAACTCAGACATTATTTTTTTTAATGTGTTGTTTTAAAGTGTCAACTACTGTTCTTTCTTCTCCCAAGTTCAAACTAATTGAAGGTTATAAAGTAACCACTTCCCCCAGAAGCCAGAACTTTCACCTCTTCTGAACAGTAGAATACCTCTCATAAATTAGGTGAAAAATAAGGTCTTGTTGATTGAACAAGAGTCCCAGATTCCTATAGCCTCCCATTCCTTATCTAGACAGCCTATCTACCACAATGAGCAGCCCCTGAAAGTCAAGTTAACTTTCTGTAACTTACTTCGTCCATTATCTGGAAGTCTAAAAGCAGGAGTGAAAACAACCTGAGTAAGTATTAGTTTCTCAAACTAGCTTCAATTTGTTCCAAGGAACATGACAAGAGAAATATGAGGACTAAGACCAACTAAATCTGAAGTTCTGTCTGTTCCAGACTGAGCTTTAACCAGCTGCAACTCGGTCATCACCGGGGCTCTTGTCGAAGATGTAGAAGAAGGAAGTACAAAGATCAAAGCAGTGCTCACAAAGGGGAACAGCTATTTTTGTATGATACTCCACTATTTACTAACTGGGCTTGAAAAACAGGGGCATTTAGACAACTCAAGTGAATGCCAACTGCAGAACATAAACTAAAACCGAAATTACAAGCTAAAAATGTAAATTTTCAAATCGCTACCAACCCCTAATTGGATTATCTTTTCTTCTTCAAAAAGTCTTGCAAACAGGTTAAATCTACACACCACGAGTCTTCCTTTGTGTTTACATCTGTCCAGTAGGCTGTGGCCCAGGAAGACATTTTATTTAAACAAGCTCCAGAGCAAATTGAGGAGCTGCAGGCATATCCCTGAGGATGAAGAATTTCAGGAGATCCATGTGTTTATCTCACTTTACCAATGTAATTACATAATAAGTGTAAAAGGCTACAAGACACAAATCTTTTTATTTCCTGGCTTCATAAGCTCAAAAGACTTTTGCTTTAAATACTTTATATCATTTATTGAGCACGTCCAACAGTAAAAGAGTCTCTAGAAAGCACAATATTGAAATCAAGAAAACAACATACCTTAAGGAAGGGCTTTATGTTAATCAAGTGTCCTTTTTAAAAGTTTGAACAAACATTAGTGCAACTTAGGAGTACTAAAGAATATTCAATTAAGGTATTTTGCTAGAAAAATAAGCACTGAACATCTTGATCCCAAGTTTTAAGTGTTTACCAAAGATCACCAGTTTGTAGAACATTTGTATGCCCGAGCTATTAAGTGTTTTAGTAATATCAGTTATTTCCTTAGATCATGGGCTTTATAACAAAATCTTTAGGTTAAATATGCCTATTTAATAAGCTGCAACGTTGAAAAACCCTACTTAACAAGTCCATGAAGAAACATCTGAAATCTTGATAATCAGAAGTATCATGAAGTCCCGTTTAGGTTTCAGGATAGACCAATACCAATAAATCAGGACAAGCATCTCCATCAGTATTTGTTTTTAAAGACCATGAGAAAACTTGTATTTAGGCAAGGCTTTGTTTCTATCATTTAGGTGTAGAGGTCATGCACACAATACATGGTACCTTTGCTCAAGGGTTTTACATAACCAGAGCGTCTAAAAAGTGCTCTAAGTAGGTAATTTCTTTTCCCTCTTAAATGCCAGGCCCTGTAGGATCAGTATCAAGCCCTCCTCATTTTGAAAGTGAATGTACAGGACCTATACTAGGTGAATACATTGTGTCCTGGGTATGTGTGTGTGTGTGTGTGTGGGAGGGGGGGGAAAGAGGGTGGCAGAGGGGCGCTTCTTTTTGAAGTAGGAGACGAAGGAGTAAGGCTGACCCTTTCCATTTCGGGGAGCTGGGGAGGGCTTTCCCAGCCCAGGGGACTGCCTTGACTTCTGCTTTCATTTCATGGAACGCCCTTAGGCGAAATCTGGTTCAGCACTGCACCAACCACCATCCCCACTCGCCTGGAGCCCAAGCGCACCTCACCCCGACCAGCCGTCCCCCAGCAGGGGTGGGGGTGGGAACCGGGGGAAAAAGTTTGCGAGAGTTGCCCTCTGGGTCCCGCTCCCGCCCGGCGGAGGGAGGTGAAGAGAAAGGACAGCTGGGCAGCCGCGGCCTCGGGGCGCCGGCCCCGCCGCGTCCGGAGGTGCCTTTCCCTCCGTGGCCCCTCTCCAGTGCCTCTCCACTCCTGTCACCCTCCTCCTACGGTGCTGCGCAGCAGTTAGCGCGGGGAGGAGGAAGTCCGCGGGGCCGGGGGGTGCGGGCGAGAGTGGCCACGCCGGGACCTGCGGCCCGAGCCCCGCCACCTCCCGCCCCGCACCCCCCGGCCCCCCGGACTTCCTCCTCCCCGCGCTAACTGCTGCG
>JAAGEH010002534.1:6719866-6750167 GCA_011751065.1 Lasiurus cinereus | reverse complement strand
AGAGGCGCGGAGGCCGGGCCGGGCAGGGGAAGCTGTCAGCGCGCCGCCGGGCGCTCCGGTGGCGAAACCTCCTCTTCCTGCCCCGGCCCGCGGTGCACTTCTCTGTCTTTCTCTCTTGCTCACTCTCTCACTTCCTGGCTGGAAATTCCCACTGACGTCGAGAGAGAAGACAGACGGACGGACACACGCGTGCACGCCGCGGGGGCGGGAGGTGGGGTCGCCGCCGGGGGTGGGGAAAGCCCGCGCTTCTGGGGGCCCCGCGCCCAGCTGGGCTCCGGAGCCCCCGGCGCTGCGGGGCGGAGGCCGGAGAGGGCGCGGGCGTAGCTCCGGGTCCCGGGCGGCGCTCCCCGAGCCCCGAGGGCAGGCGGACGGGGGCGCCCCCCTGAAGCGCCCGCGGGGTCAGGGCGTGCGGGGCGCCGGCTGCGCGGCGGCGGCGGCGGCGTGCGGGGCGGCCGGGCGGCCCGGAGCCCCCGGGGAGGGGAGGCCGGCTCGGCCTGGCGCCAGGCATGCCGCGTATAAACACCCGCCTCCTCCCTGAGTTCCCTTTCAGTGGTCTCCGCTGCACCCAGGTCTTCTTCACAGAGCAAACTGGAATTTCTGTGTCCTAACTGGCTTGTGTCCTGGGAAATCTGACCGCCCCCTGGGTTTGGTGAGGTCTGGCACTGCCGGTTATGATTTATGTTGAAGTCTCTCAGGGCATTGTGAGACAATGACTGTGGCTAGAGTCACGGTGGTGGTGGTGGTGATAGCAATGGTTTTGGACCACAACTCGGCGTAAGGGAATGTGCTTTGCGCAGAAGAGAGTTTTTCCTCTATTTTTTGTTGTTTTGTTGTATTTTTGATTTCTGGAAAGGCCGCTACTAGAACCTGCAGACAGGTCTCCCCCAGTGACCATCAAGCACTAGATCTGAGCGTTTATCCGTGTCAGGCTCTGAGCTAGACTCAGGCTGGGGATACCTTGAAGGTAGATGAGCTCCGAAATGAGAATCCTTGAGTTGATGTTTTAAAGTTCATGATCTCAGCACCGAGTTCAATGACAACTGCCGCTTTAACACATCAGTCATCAAGCAACCGTCAGGCAGTGCTGCTCTGGCATTGGGTTTCCCCTAGTAACTTCGCCATGTTCTCTTTGTGCCACCTCCTCCCTTCCCTGCCCCTATCCCTTCCAAGTTGGTAAGAATCTTCTTGGTGGAGTGTTTGGCCATGGAGTAGAGACATGTGGTTGGATCTTCGGCAAGTCTTCGCAGTGACCTAGGGACCAAACAGCAATCTACTTTCAAGGGATTTGATTTAACTTCCCAGGGTTGTTGGAACAGCTGGAATTCAGATGATTTGTCAAGACGGAAGACAATGCTTTTTAGAAATCCTGCGTTCTTGTGTATGGACAGCGTTAGGAAACGTGCTGGTACTATCTTTAAGTAGGCTAATATAGAGTTTATATTTTAAAAAAATGATTTTTGCCATTGATGTGAGTATAAATAACGAAGTATTAAGGGAGCGGTTTTATTTCTTTATGAGCATTCACCCTCTTCATTCGGGGTTGGGGGAGTAAATAGCCCTTTGCTGAAAGAATGGATAGACATTTTGGGAACAACAATGAAAGAGTGGTAATAATTGAAAAGAATTCAAATTCAAAATTATCCCCTAGAACGGACTTAAAATTGAGGACCAGGTGTTAGGTAGGTGTGTTTAGTTTCCTAAGGATGCCTGAAAAAATTACCACAAACTAGGTGTGTTAAACAACGGGGATTTATTCTCTCACAGTTCTCCAAGGCCAGAAGTCGGAAATCAAGGGGTCACCACAGCCACGCTCCCTCTGAAGTCTGTAGGCAAGAGTCCTTCTTGTCTCTTCCTTTGGGTAGCTCCCAGCAAACCCTGATGCTCCTCTGCTTTTAGCTGTGTAACTTCAATTTCTTTTCTTTGTCTTTCCTTTTTAAAGAACTTACTGGTTAACAAAATTCTACAGGTTTCAGGTGCACAATTCTAAACCCCATCACATGTACTCTGTATTGTAATGTTCACCACCTCAGTCAAGTCTCCTGTCATCGCCATCTATGGCCCCTATCCCCTCCTCCACCTCCCCCTTGCCCCCAGGCAATCACCACACTGTTGTGAAGGTCCCAGAATTTTCTCTCTGTCTCTCTTGTTTTTACTCAATACTTCCATCCCTCTACCCAATAGCACCCCTCCCCCTCCCGAAACAACTGTCATCCTGCTCTGTCTATGGCTCTGACTCTATTTTGCTTTTTAGTTCATTTTGTTTATTAGATTACACATATGAGTGAAATCACATGGTACTTGTCTTTCTCTGGCTTATTTCACCTAGCACAATGCTCCCCAGGTCCATCCATGTTGTTGCAAAGGGTAAGAGTTCCTTATGGAAAAAAAAAAAAAATATATATATATATATATATATATATAATTTATATATATATATATTTAGAATTTATTATTATATAAATATATTCCAGAGAAGAAGGGAGCTGGAGAGAGAAATAGAAACATCAATGATGAAAGAGAAACATTGATCAGCTACCTCCTGCACGACCCTTACTGGGGACCTAGCCCAAAACCCGAACATGTGCTGGGATCAGGAATCAAACCCTGAGCTGGTCTGTGACTTTTACCCTTCATTTTGTTTATGTGCTGTATCACATTTATTGATTTGCAAATTTTGTACCAACCTTGCATCCCTAGAATAAAATCCACTTGATCATGGTGTATGAACTTTTTATATTGCTGAATCCAGTTTGCTAATATTTGTTGAGGTCATTAGCATCTATATTCACCAGGGATATTATTCTATACTTTTCTTTCTTTGTAGTGTCTTTATCTGTTTTTGGAGTAAGGATAAGGCTAGCCCCATAAAATAAGATTAGAAGACTTTTCTCCTCTTAAATTTTTTGGAATAGTTTTAAGAAGAATTAGTGTTAGTTCTTCTTTTAATATTTGGTAAAATTCACCTGTGAAGACATCTGGTGTAGGACTTTTGCTTGTTTGTAGTTTTTTCATTGTTGCTTCAATTTCAGTAGTTGTAATCTGTCTATTCACAATTTCTGATTCTTTCTGAGTCGGTTTTGGAAGATTGTATGTTTTTAGGAATTTATCCATAAAATGATATTTTAATACAATCCTTTGTATTTCTGTGCAGTCAGTTGTTACTTCAGCTCTTTCATTTCTTATTTCTTTAGGTCCCCTCTCTTTATTTTTATTTATGAGTCTGATTAAGGTTTGTCAATTTTGTTTATCTTTTTAAAGAACCAATTCTTGGTTTCATTGATCTTTTGCATTGTTTTTCCTTTTTTACTCTATTTTGTTTATTTCTGTTCTCATCTTTATTTCCCTCCTTATACTCACTTTGGGCTTTATTTGTTGTTCCTTTAAGTGTAAAGCTAGATTGTTTATTTGAGATTTTCCTTGTTTCTTGAATAGGCCTGTAATTTCCCTCTTAGGACAGCTTTTGCTGTGTCCCATAGATTTGGGGTTGTTAGGTTCTCATTTTCATTTGTTTCAAGGTATCTTTTGCTTTCTTCCTTAATCTCATTATAAACCCATTCATTGTTTAGTAACATGTTATTTAGCCTCCATGTCTTTGTGTCTTTTTCATTTTTTTTCTCTTGTGATTAATCCCTAATTTCATAGCATTATAGCCAGAGAAGATGCTTGAAATGAGATAAGTCTTCTTAAGTTTATTGAGACTTATTTTGTGTCCTAACATGTGGTCTATCCTAGGGATTTATTGTAGTTTATACACTTGAAAAGAATGTATATCCTGTTCTCTGCGGTAAAATGTTCTGAAGATACCAATTAAATCCGTCTGATCTAGTCTGCCACTTAAGGGCACTGTTTTCTCTTTGATTTTCTTTCTGGAAGATCTACCAATTGATATCAATCGGGTGTTAATATGCCCTACTATGGCTGTATTACTGTCAGTCTCTCCCTTTATGTTCATTAAGATTTACTTTACATATTTAGCCTTTCCTATGTTGGATTCATAAATGTTTACAAGGGCTATATCCTCTTGTTGGATTGCTCCTTATATCATTATAAGGAGTGTCTCTCTTTGTTATCCTAGCCTTTGTTTCAGTGTCTGTTTTGTCAGATATAAGTATTGCTACCCCACTTTCTTTCCTTTCCATTTGCATGAAATATTTTCCATCACTTTATTTTTAGTTTGTGTGCACCTTTCATTCTGAAGTGAGTCTTTTGTAGACAGCATATACAAGCTGTTCCAAAAAATGTATATACACTTTAACAGATGATAGTTGCTAAATGAAAATGGAATGTATTTTAATAAATACTGCCTTTATAATTATTCAAAATGTGTGTATACATTTTTTGGGTCTTGCTTTCTTAACCATTCAGCTATCTTGTGTCGTTTGATTGGAGCATTTAAGCCATTTACTCCTAAAGTGATTATTGGTAGGTACATATTGCCATTTTATTCTTTTAGATTTATTTCTTCTGTTTTTCTTCTTATTCTTTCTCCTTCTCCTCTCCTTCTCCTTCTACTTCTCCTTCTTCTTCCAGTAAATCCTTCAACATTTTTTTAATACTGGTAAAAAACTTCTATAGCTTTTTCTTATCTGGGAAGCTCTTTATTTCTCCTTCAATTTTAAAAGATAGCCTTGCTGGGTAAAGTAATCTTCGTTGTAGTTTCTTGCTTTTTTATTACATTGACTATATTCGAATTCCTTTTGGCCTTAAATGTTTCTGTTGAGAAATCAGCTAACAGTCTTATGGGAGCTTCCTTGTAGGTAACTAACTGTGATTCTCTTGCTGCTTTTAAAGTTCTCTCTTTGTCTTTACCTTTGCAATTTTAATTATGATGTGTCTTGGTGTGGGCTTCTTTGTGTCCACCTTATTTGGGAATCTCTGTATTTCCTCCACTTGTGTGTTGTTGTTGTTTTTTCCTTTACCAAGTAAGGAAAGTTTTTAGTCATTAGTTTTTCAAATAGGTTCTCATTCCTTTGCTCTTTCTTCTCCTCCTAGAACCCCTATAACGCAGATGTTGTTATACTTCATGTTCTCCCAAAGTTCCCTTAAACCATCCTCATGTTTCCAAATAATTTTTTTTCTTTTTGCTGCTCTGATTTGGTGTGATTTTTCTACCCCATCTTCCAAATCACTGATCTGATCCACTGCTTCAATGAATCTAATGTTTATTCCTCCTAGTGTAATCTTTATTTCAGATATTGTACTCTTCATTTCTGATTGGTCCCTCTGTATTACTCTGTATGAATTTAATTTCTTTGCCTATAAAATAAGCAAAACATTATAACTGGTATTATAAGCTGTATAGTAGCTTTAAATAATGTTTTGCATTTTATATTTTGTATTGCTGTGGCCTAAGTGTTTGCATCCCCCCAAAATTCATTTGCTGAATTCCAACTCCCCTAAGGTGATGGTGTTAGGAGGTAGGGCTTTTGGGAGGTGATTATTTCATGAAGGCTGAGCCCTCATAATTGGGATTAGTGCTCTTATAAAAGAGACTTAAGAGAGCCAGCACTTCCCTCTACCAGATGAGGATACAATGAAAAGTCTGTAACCTGCAAGAGGGCTCTCACCAGACCAATCTGGCACCTGATCTCAGGCTTTCAGAATCCAGAACAGTGAGAAATCAATTTCTGTTGTTTATAAGCCACCAGGTCTCTGGTATTTTGATATAGCAGCCCAAGTTAGCAGATTAAGACATTATATATGCATATATATTAAGAACATATATGTTGTATAATATATATATATATATATATATATATATACATATATATGTATATATATATATATATTACATTAAAACAATCCTATCTCACAAAGTTGAGGCAAATGAGAGAGAAAGCATTTAAAAGGTCTATACAAATGAAAATAGTTATTCTAAGAAAAAACCTTGAAATTAATTTCCTCATGCTTTAAGGGACATACATGCTTGCACTGTTGGCCACTGGGATACACACTCATCCTTGTAGCATTTCTCCTTGCTGATAGTAGAGTATTTCATTACACTCACATTAAAGTGCTTGTCATATTTTGTCTCCTGCTTGCAGTTAGCATTTCTTATTGAGGAAGCACTCAGCTTAGCCTATATAAAGAGCTACAAAAGAAAAGATGTAATCTCTATTCATAAGATCAAAGCCAGGAAGAATGACCCCTTATATAAGATCCAGGACAAAAGCAACTTGTGCAATGAATCATAGCAGCAACAGTAAAACCAACAGAAGAGGACAAAGAAATCATCTGCCTCTTAAGGTTACACAGAGAATCCAGAACTTTATTCCTTGGGAAATAAACATACTGAAATGAGAAATTACTGGTATCACACTAGAAGACACTAGCATCTTTCCTATTAGTTCCAAAGAATATTTATGGACTACCATCACTGTCTTCAAAGAATTCACAAAACACAAAGGAGTGCATGTAGTTCTAGTACTGGGCAGCGTGCCTTCATGGAGGTTAAACCAAATGCTTAGGCATAAGTAGGGAGAGAGACCACAGTGCTTGCATTATGGCTGCTGGCTAAGTCTCCAGATTGTGAAATTAAGTGTTATTGTCAGATCTGAAGCCAGTGCTTGACAGTGCCCTTCACAGAAAAGAGTTCACTGCTGTTCTGTTGTTCATAGGCCAGCATGTTGTGTGATTCTGTTATAGCAGCCCTTGATAGATGTATGACCCTGGACAAGGGACCTAACTGTGCTGGCCTTCCTCTTCTCACTTGTAAAATAGGATGCTGACTATGCCCACTTCATAATGGAATTGTAAGGTGCAAATGAGATAATGTGCATGAAGTACTGACCAAGGTGCCAGATGCTCAGGAAACTCACCATTATGTTGCTTATTATTATTAAGACTGTTGTTTCTCTAAGGAAAAACGTGATGAAGAAGATAAAGTTTTGTGGACATTAAAATGGTGAATATAATATAATGGCAAATGATCAGAAGAAAGAAAATGACAAAGAAGGGGTAGTGAAATTAAGTACATGGTGTCTGAGTTTAAAACAATTTATAACAAAAAGACCTAGTAAGTAGAGTTGTATGTTGTAATTATTAATGTAAAAAAAAATCTAGACTTTTTTTTGTCCAGACACTCACACAGCCAACATTTTTTGGTCTAATATCACCCCTTTAAAATCCATTCATAATACTTAAAATATGTTCCATAAATAATAATAAAATGTTCAAAAAGACCAATGGTTATTTTTTTAAACAAATGTAAACTAAGGGCCTGAGAAAGAGGGGAAATATATTTTATTTCACCAAAGAATTGGCCATAAAAGATTCAGGAAGAAGGAGGGAGGATGGGAGAACCAGGATTTGACCTAAGTCAACTTGACACCTACATGCAGGAGGCTAAAATGTAGGTGGTTGGAGATACATTGTGGTTTGTGGAAGGTATGAAAGTCCTGTAATTTATCCTTTACTTGGAGGCAGTAAAGAAAGAATGGAGTATCCATTGTTTTCCTCTTAATGGGAATCACAAAATAATATTCTTTTGCTATGTCTAGGCAATAATTGTCTTGGAATTTACCAACAATATAACTAAGGAAAACAACATTTTTATAGCAAAATATATCCTAAATACATACATTCAGGTAAGAAAGAGTCAATAGAACATATTTACAGTTTATGTATACAGACTGAGTGAGAGGAAGGGTAAGAGATAAGTAGCTCCGTGCCCTAATGGGTTTGGCTCAGTGGATAGAGGGGAAATACATATTATTTATGAAGGGTCCCAGGTTCGATTCTGGTCATGGGCACATCCTTGGTTGCGGGCATATCCCAGTAGGAGACATGCATCAGGCAGCTGATTGATGTTTCTCTCCTATCAATATTTCTAACTATTGCTCTCCCTTCCTCTCTGTAAAAAATCAATAAAATATATTTTAAAAAAGAGATAATTATCTCTGAGTTTTCTAGTCTATGATGTTATTTTAGAATGATAATATAACTGAGAAAGAATCTGTGGGGATAAGATGAATTCAGTTTTTTGACATGTGAAGTATGGCAGGCTCAATGCGATTAAATGGCTCATGTTCAATTGGAAATTCAAGCTTGATGCTCGGAGAGACATAAGCCTGGAGATCTAAATTGAGAGATAACTGCAAAGATGTGGTAGTTGTCATGAGGATATTTCTAAAACATTAGTGACCATAGTTTGTAAGAGAAGACCAAGGACAGAATAACTTTATTTCTGAGGGTGTGTGTGTATGTGTGTGTGTGTGTGTGTGTGTGTGTGTTGCGGGAGAGATGCTTAAAGGCTCCTAAGGTACCATCACAGGCAAGAGGAAGGCTTAGAAAATCAAAGAGAGTTTGAAATGCTAGTGTGTATTTGATGGTGCCCAATATGGCAAACTATTTCTAAAAGGTGCAGATGAGAAGAGACGGTTGCATTAGGGAATTATGAAATTCCTGCCATAGCTGCAGGGGACAGTTGTGCAGATAAGGAAAGAAATCACTCTGCACTCTGCTCATCCTACTCACTCTGGAAGAAAAAAACTCTTCATTTTCAAAATGGCCCTGATAGCAGTGGCTGTGGTCCTAGGTTACTTTTTTGGGAGCTTCAATATAATAGAGCCAAAAACCAGATTACAGGGGGCTGACAAGTGATTGTGAAATGAAAAAGGAAAGGCAGTCAATGCAAAAGAATCTCACAGAAAGTTCAGAGTAAAAAGGGAGGAAGAGAAGCTGGTGTGATTCTTCTTCATTTATTTGACTAACATTAATGGAGTGCCAGGTGTAAAGAAAGTTTGGAAGGGTGGTGAGAGAGTTTAATGAGTTGATTGAATTAGTAAGAGAAGGAGAATTATTAGTAAACGAGGAAGGTGTCAGAAGAAAAGAGAAGGGGGATGTGAAGGTCACAGTCTAGATGAAACAAGTCCTCCTGTGTGAGAAGTGAGGAGGAAGAAAGAGAAGCTCTGAGGAAGAGGAAATTCAGTTCTCATCATCAGCTGAAATGGACTAAACCAAAATGGAAAATAACAGTTAGAGAGTATATTAGTTTGGTAGGGCTGCCACCACAACTTACCGTAGACTAGATGGCTTTAAAAAAAAGGAATTGATTTTTTTCATGATTATGGAGGTTGTGAGTCTGCGGACAAGATGTCTGCTCTTCTGAGGCTGCTCTCCTTGGCTTGTGGGTAATCATCTCCTCCCTGTGTTTTCACATGGGTTCCTCAGCATGTCTGTGTTCTAATCTCCCCTTCTCCTAAGGATATCGGCCAATGACTAATGACTTCATTTTAATTTAATTACCTTTTTAAAGACCTTATCTCCAAATATAGTCACATTCTGAGCTACTAGGGTTAGAAATTCAACACGTGAATTTTGGGATGACACAAAACAACTCATAACAGGCATGTCTTCTACCAATTTGCATGAAGACAGTAACTCATCCCATTTTACCCAAGACACTTCCGATTTTAAAATCACTTTGTTCAGGAAACCCTCAGTCCTCAGTAAACCACGGTGATTGGTTAGGCCAGATAAAGCCAACAAAATTGATTTGACTGAAATCAGTCTGGTTAGTAGGCATCCCAATGATATTGCTGCCAATTACTTGTTTTTATGGAGGGTGTTTCTCTATTCGGAAACGTTCCATATATGGCTATCAAAGCTATTTATAAGTGATGATCTGATTTATATATAAACACTTTGACAGCTGATAGCTGTTAAATGAAAATAAAATGTATTTTAACAAACACTGCCTTTATAATTATACTACAGGCCCGGTGAACAAAATTTGTGCACAAAATTCATGCATGAGTAGGGTCCCTAGGCCTGGTCAGTGATCAGGGCCAATGGAGGCCTTCCTTCTCCCAGCTGCTGGCTGCCATCCAGGGCCTGCCTTCATTCTGCACTGCCCCCTGGTGGTCAGTGCACGGCATAGTGAGTAGTCGAACTCCTGAGGGGACAATTTGCATATTAATTTTTTAATATATAGGATTCAAAATGTGTATACATTTTTGGGGGACACACTGTATCTGTGTGTGGAGGGGGACTAAATATGCAGTTGTGAGTATGCAAAACACAGAGTTTGCCCTCGCTGGTTTGGCTCAGTGGTTAGTGTGTCAGTGTACAGACTGAAAGGTCCCAGGTTTGATTTTGGTCAAGGACACATGTCAGGGTTGCGGGCTTATCCCCAGTAGGGGGTGTGCAGGAGGCAGCTGATCAGTGGTTCTCATTATTGATGATTCTGTCTCTCCCTTTCCCTTCATCTCTAAAACAATAAAAATATATTTAAAAAACAAAAAATGCAGATTATTCTTTTATTATTATTTAATAATTGTTTATTTATTTGAATTACAACAGTAAATCTACCTTTGCTTACCCTATATCTATATGTATCTAATGGAATAAAAATAGCTTTTTCATACATATACCTCCTGACAAGCTTTTATTAGAAATCTGAAAGAACATGTTGTAATAATAATAACCATTTTAGCAGATTTTCATTCATCATATTGACAGCAAGACTAAGAACACTTTTTTGGGACTTTTACAAATTTGAACAATAGTGTTCATCTGTTGACTTACACTGTTTCAACTTTTTAAAATTTCAATTTCAGTATGATTTAAAATTATACTCATTTCATGCAAAGAAGTTGATTTAACTGCTCTTACAGTCTTAACACAGCTAAACTTTTCTGTGTTTACGTGAGTGTGCGCGCGCGCAGTTGCCAACAAATATCATTAGATCTGCTAAGTTGAGTTGGTGTTTAATTTTGAATATAAAAATGAGAAAATTTCAAAATATAATGTCATAACATTTAAAAAGTAAAGCATATGAAAAGAAAAGTTAATAAATAAAAACTAGCTGAATTTACTCTGTAAATCAGAGTGTGGACAGAAAACAGATGGCATCCTCAACAGTTAGTAACAACACTTTAATGAAGGAATTATTTAGGGGAGTGGGGCCAGCATTGAGAGACACCAACGAGGCATGCAAAGCATCTCAAGGATGGCGAGAGCAGGGAGCCTTTGCCACTCCCAGGCCTGAAGGCCAAGGGTGGAGAATGGTGCCTGGAACCAAGAAGGAGCTCATAGCTGTGGGAGAAGTTTTAGAAAACAGCTGAGCACTTCACTAGAGAAACTTACCATGGACAACTTACCCCATAGCAGGGAGGGAGCCAATGGAACATATTACCCAACCTCTTCCCCCTAATCATTCACATCTCCAGTGTTTCTCAGTTAGAGGACACAAATGGAAGCCAGAGGCACAAAGCAGAATGGAGAGAAGCAGGGAGTGAACCTGGAGGAGCAAATACAGAGTAGCCAGAAGAGAATGTTAATCCAAAATAACTATTTTTTTAGAAAAAAACTTAAATGGTCAAATTATGTAGTGCATGTTGGCTCATTCTGTAGCTAATTCATTCTTACTGGGGCAAAGAGAGACTGTGGGGCATAGAAAGGTGTAATGCCTAGAATAGTGCAATCTGGCTATATTCAAGTAGCAAATGTTATACTTGAGGTTTTTTTTTTATTGTCATTTAGTTATATGTATCGATATTTTATTGCTGTTCTTAAGAAATTGCCTAATTGACTATGTAATTCTAGAGTTGGAGTTACTTTTGTTTACATATTAAAGATGTCATTCTGCTCTCTTTAATTTTCATTGTTGCTTTTAAGAAGTCAGCCTGGACCACCCTAGTTGCTGCTTTCCTGATTTCTTTCTTATCCTGATTTTCTTGTGGTGAATGTAGATTTGCTCTACTTTTACAGGCCCAAGTTGGAGTTTATTCTTTTTCTAATAGGGCTTCCTGAATCTCAGCATTTAAAATATTTCAACAATTCTGGAAAAACTCTGGTCCATTATCTTTTTCACTATTTCTTCTCCTCCATTTTTTCTAGTCTTTTTTTCTTCTGGAATTTTAATTAGGTAGTACTCGTAGTAATATTATTACTACTACTACTACTAATACAATAATTACTATTATAAATGTTATTACTGTAACTTTTGTATCTCAACATCTCTTTGGATTGGCTTCCGGATAATTTCTTTGAATTTACTAATTCCCTTTTCAGATTTACCTTCCAGTTCAACAATTCTCTTCTTACATTTCATTTGCTATTTAATATATTAACTGCATTTAAAATAATAAATTATTTACATTTCCTGAAACTCTATCTTTGGAAATTCTTTGAAACTTGGGTTGAAACTGAGTACTCCAAAGAATATTTATGTTTCTTTTGGTCTGTTTGCTGGATTCATTATTAACTTGGAAACATTTCAAATTAAATTCCATACTTGACAGATTTTGACCTCCACATATAGTGCGAATGATTATGAATTCTCAAGAGAGAGTTCCTTCTCTTTTTACACAGTGACAAAGTTTAGACAAGCAACCTCTGGTTGTCATTATTATTATTATTATGAAATTACTGGAGGCCTGGTGCTTAAATCTGTGCACGGGTGGTTTCTGGCTGGCCCTCCCCCAGGGGAGGGGCTGCAGGCAGTTGGCTAGCTGGCCTCACCTCTGCTTGGGGTGGGAGGAACCAATCCGGGGCCAGGCCAGTGGGGGAAGGGAGGGGCTGTGGTAGGTTGAGGGAGGGTGATCAGGCTCCGGTTGAGCTGCAGTGCACAAAAGAGTAACTGGTCACTCAGGTCGTTCCAGTTCTGTTGTTTTGGTCACTTTGCTTTTATATATATAGATTTTTGCTTTCAGTCTTAGAAATGTATGACTTCTTGACTTCTGTGCAATCTTAGCGATGCAATAAGCTTTCAAATATGATTTGCAGAATTTCAATCAATTATTTCCATCAGTTATTTCATTTTAATCAGGAAGGGCACACAGTGAGAAAAACATGGAATTTTTTTCTATAGTAATAGTTTCTATCACATATTTAACTGTTTCTTGACCTTTAATTATATCTTGGAGTAATTTTATTACTAAAAAAATTTTTAATCTGACTCTTCCAACAGTCCTGTTTCAATGAAACACCTGTTTGAAGTGTTTATCTTGCTTTTTCCTTTCTGCCTTGCTGGTACTCAAGGCAAGTTGTTATTTTCCAATTCCTGCTCAGATCTCAGGCTCGTTGTATAGTGACCTACAATTACAGGGTAAATAGTGAGGGTCTTTTATGCAACGGCAGATCTGTAAAGAGGAAAGTTTCTACTCCTGTGGGTGAGGGCTGAGCCAACTGGCATCTGTCAACATCCAGCTGGAGCTTTGGAAGGAAGTCTTTTCAGCCCCAGATCTCCCTGCGTGCAGGGGCTGGGAGCAACTCATCCCATGGATACTGCTTTCCTGTGTGTCACCAGCTAGACTAGGTTAACCCTCCTAGAAAACACACACATACATGAACTAACGAGTGTAGCTATTTCCTAAAGATATGTATAGATTCCCTGCAACTAGCTTTCCATGGGAACCAGGAAATTCAGATTTTTGCTTTTTGCATGCCCAAAACGAAGGAGAACAACCATGTGTCTTTTCTTTTGAAGAGCCTGGAGCCTCTGGCCTCTAGTGCCCCACCTAGGTGCCCCCACTTACCTGCCCCGTTTTTTGGGGTGTTTTTTTTTTGGAAATAGCGGAGAAGGATTTGGGAAGGGAACTTTAGTGTTCAGTTGGCCATCTCCTCACGATGCTCTTGGAATCACATTCCATTCTTATTGACAAAGAGAGTATGTCTCATCTGAAATACATGAACTAAGGCGTGCCAGAGAGGTAGCTTGTGAGTGGAAAATTGGAGTGCTATCATCCAAAGAAGAAAAAAAGAAATGATAAAATATATACATCTAATGTCTCCTATATTATGGCAACTATAAACATTGTACACTATAGATATACATAGACTATGTTTTTAAAAAAATATGTAATTTAATAAAATATCAGAAATAGAATTTCCTTCCGATTGTACATTATAAATTGTTAATATAATTCTCTAAGAATATTCTTATTTTGGTGAGGGTGTTTTTCACTGCAACGTATAGAATTCTGATTCAAAGTGATTTAACGATTATGGAATAAGATTAGGTCATGTAGTTGAAAATCCTTAGATTAAGAGGACTTTAGATTCAGTGCAATTAGGACTTTGACTCTTTCTCTCAGAGGTATTTGTTTTTGCTTTTCTCTCTCTGTTAGCAATATTCTCATGCTGGCTTCCCCCCTGGTCAAAAGATGGCTTCCAGCTGTACACTGGACAACATACTTTCTTTTTCACATTGAGACCTTGAAAGAGGGAGTGGGGTGGGGAAGATATCTTCTTATGTATGGCTCTCTTTTAAGATCAAAGAAGAACTTTCCCAGAAGCTTTCAGCAAAATTTTATTTGACTCTCATTAGTCAGAACTGAGTCATGTCCACATTCCCTTCCCCCAAAAGTTTCTTCATGGCCTTTTGTAGTCTTTCATTCTCACCCAGCCTATTCCTAAGTAACCTCTGATCTACTTTCCATCATTATAGTACATTTGTATTTCCTAGAGTTTGATGTAAATGGAATCATTAAGTATGTACTCTTTTTTAACTGGCATCTTTCATTCAGCATGATTACTTTGAGTTTCATCCATGTTGTATGTATCAACAGTTCAGTTCTGTTACAGTTGAGTAGGATTCTGTTGTATGGATAGATTACAACTTACTTATTTATTCCTCTTTTGGTAGACATTTGGGCTGTTTCCAGTTTGGGGCTATAAAAATAAAGTTGTTAAAACATTTGTATATAACTGTTTGTATAGATATATACTTTCTTTTCTCATGGGTAAACATCCAGGAGTGAAATGGCTGGAGCATATGGTTAGCACATGTATAACTTTTCAAGAAATGTTAAATTATTCCCCCAAAGAGGTTGTATCATTTTATATTCCTATCAGTAGCTTATGAGAGTTATAGTTCTACCATGTTTTTTGTAACATTTGGTATGGCAGTCTTTTTCATTTTAATCACACTAATTTGTATGTTTTGTGGTATCTCATTGTGATTTCTTTTGCATTACCTTGTTTTCATATGCCTATTTGCCCTTTAGTGAAATATATGCTCATGCTCAAATATTCTGTCCATTTTTAGTAGAGTGTTTAATTTATTATTAAATTTTAGTGTTTTTTAATATTCTGAATAAAAGTCTTTTATCAAATATGTAATTTACAAATATTTCCTTCCAGTCTGTGAAGCTTGTCTTCATCCTCTTAAAGAGCAGAAAGTTCTAATTTTGATGAAGTTTACTTTATCAATTTTTATTTTATTGTGTTTTTAATGTTGTGTCTAAATACTTTTTGCCTAATTTAAACTCACAAAGATTTGTCCTATGATTTCTTCTAGAACTTTAGCAACTTGAAGCCTTAAATTTTTTGGGGAAAAAATGAATAAAGTAGGAAAACCAACCTACTTTTGTTTACCCCTGTATAGAAATACATTGATTGATTCTTGAATGTTAAATGAACTTTGTATTCTTGGGGAAAATCCAACTTGCTTTTTGTATGTTTGTTTTTTATTAATCCTCATCTGAAGATATTTTTTTCATTGAATTTTAGAGAAAGTGGAAGGGAGGGAAGGGAGAGAGAAAAGGAAACATCAAGGTGAGAGAGACACATTGATTGGTTGCTATTCAAGTTCCTTTGTCATTCCATTCCATTTTAGGATAATTCTGTCTACGTCTACTAAAAATTTTGTTGGGAATTGCATTAAATTTGTGTATTAATTTGAAGAGAATTGATATGTATACTATATTGAGTCTTACAATACATGCATACATATTTATTACCTCTCTATTTATTACCTCTTCTTTGATTTCTTTCATCAGAATTTTGTAGTTTTAAGCATACACATCCTGTACATGTTTTATTAGGTTTACATGTATTTTATTTTTGTGTGTTTACCAATGGTTTTATATTTTTAATTTCAGTGTTCATTGCTAGTATATAATATAAAAATACAATTAATTTTTAAAAGTATGTCTTGTATCCTGTGACTTGGCTGAACTCATTTATTAGTTCCAGGAGTTCTTTTGTAGATTTCTTGGGATTTTCTATGTAAACAATCTTGTTGTCTATATATAGGGACAGTTTTATTTCTCCCTTTCAGGCTTTTATTTTTCCCCCTAGCTTGACTACACCAGTGAGAACTCATAGCACTTTGTTGAAAAAAAAAAAAAAGTAGAGATCCTTGCCTTGCTCCTGCTCTTAGGAAGAAATAATTTAATCTTTCACCATTAAATATAATGGGAGTTGTAGGTTTTAAAAAATAGATACTCTTTATTAAGTTGAATAAGTTTTTCTCTACTTTTATTATTTCTGAATGGTATTTGTTTTCTTGCTTGTTTTTAGCATGAATGGATGTTGAATTTTGCTTGGTAAATTATGTTGATTGGATTTCATTTAATTTTTTAAATTGATTTTGAAAGAGAGAAAGGGAAAGGAGAGAGAGAGAGAGAGAGAGAGAGAGAGAGAGAGAGAGAGAGAGAGAGAGGTTTGTGGTTTTACTTATTTATGCATTCATTGATTGATTCTTGTATGTGCCCTGACTGGGGATCGAACCCACAACCTTGGTGTATCAGGATGACACTCCAACCAATTGAGCTACCTGTCTGGGACTATTGATTAATTTTTAAATGTTGAAGCAGACTTGGATCCTAGGAATAAATCCCTCGTGGTAGTGGTGTCTAACTTTTTTAGATATTGCTAAATCTATTTGCTAAAATTCTTACATCTTTATTGATGATATTCATCTATAGGTTCTTTTTTTGTACCGTCTTTGCCCGGTTTTTGCATCAGAGAATTACTAGCTTCATGAGATTAATTAAGAAGCACTCCTTTCTCTTTTATTTTCTGAAAAAAAATTGTGTAATTCTACAGAGAAATCCTATGAGCCTGGAGATTTCTGTTTTGAAAGCTTTAATATTATGAGTTGAATTTCAATAATAGTTATAGAGCTATTCAACTATCTATTTCATACTGGGTGAGTTATAATAATTTACATTTTCCATGGAATTGATCTATTGTACCTATGTTTTTAAATTTATGTGTATAGAGTTGTCTCTGCCCTTATTATCTTTGGATGTTTCCAGGGTTTGTGGTAATATCCAATATTCTTCCTGATATATCTATTAGACCCCTTGGGATTATAGTTTTGTCATGAGTGAAATGAGAGGCTTTTACCAGTTAAGATACCTTCTATTCCTAAACACCTGCCATACTGCAAGCAACTGTGACTGTGAAAAACATATGTTGGCACTCATTATAAGTGGAATATTTATTTCCAGCCTCCCTATTATAAAGCACTAATGGTATTTTTGAGGTTGGAATTCAAACTCTTAACAACAATACTATAGAGGTTGTTCAGAGATTATATTTCTAAATATGAATAAGAATGAAGTGGTTAAGAGTTAAAGAGATTCAATCAGTTATAGAATAATTTCTTTCATACTTTTACAAAACTAACTCAATCATCCATTCCCAGTAATTCTAAATCTGGCCTCCAACTGAAAGACAATGAAAAGTTAGCATTTTTTTTATCAACAAGCTTAAATCTTGCTGAAGGAAGTTGAATACAGGAAATAACTCATTTAATGATGTGATGCATTGAAAAAATACTATCTCTACCATCAAAACCAGCATTACATACTCAGATCGAATATATCTCTATGCAGCCATCAATGCTAGGTCAAAAACTTTGCATTAACTTACCTAACTTAGTTATACTATCAATTCCTTTCTTATTTCCCCCCATATATATTTGTCTCACTATAACCCAGGTATTATTTTTGAGGCATTCAGAGAATTGTTCCTGCTCTGATCCAAACCTCCTTCTGTTACGTTTTGTTTTTATATATTCATTTTGAAACTACAATCTTTATATAACCACTTAGAAACAGCAAGACAGGATATATGGACTTTTGAGATTTGTTGGCAGTTTGTACAGGCTTACTGTACAAATGTTTGTTACACTAAAATGTACCTCCAGGAGAAAGCTCAATTGTAGTGGCAGTAGTTGTATTCATATGACGGGATCCTTTGCTAGGTGACACATCATCATGGAACCAAAGGCTTCGAGATGATTATGAACCTTTGTGTTACAACTTATTAGCAGGATAGTTTAGGTAAGTAACTTAAACTCATTGAATGTAAATTTTTTTTATGAAAAGTGAAGTTAGTTGTAATTATCTCTTAGTGTCATGAGAATTAGAAAACGTTTATGTAAAGTGCCTACCCCAGTGCCTGCCTGAAAAAAAAGAAATAAAATAAGTCAATTATGTAGCATTGCTTTAAATATTGAACTAGAGTCTTAAATTTATTTATTTTTATTTTTTAATTTATTTTATTTTTATTTTTCCTTATTGCCCTCCCCAGCCCTCCCCGCCCCAGTACATGAACTCATCCGTCTCCCCTCCCCCCCCCCAGGGGCGGGGTGCACTGGGTGTGGGTACACACATGCATACACATCCTTCAGTTGATCTCCCATAGCGTCCCCCCACCCCACTTCAACCTCCCTTGCCTTCCCACTATAGCACGACAGTCTGTCCACTGCTTCTTTGCCTCTGCATCTGCTTCCCCCCCACCCCCAGATTCTTGTCTTTAAAAACATCTTGCACATGTAGGCTAGAAATAAACCCACAAGAGCAAAAAAAAAAAATGTTTTAGTCCCAGTTTCAATGTCAAACAGTTCCTTATGTGTACACGTCATCAATGGTATCTGGAGGATGGACAAATGGTGGCAATGCTGGTCCAACCCTCTCTGGTTTGGTTCTAGGCATCCTGTAGCAATGCACAGCTGCTAACTGCTCACATGGCAAGGCATCGTCAACGTCTTCCATCTCTGGTCTGTTTCTCCTCTTGTCTTGTGGTTGGAGCAGACCTGTCAGTTCCTCTCTGTTGCAGGAGTCCACTTGGTCTTGGGGTTGTTTTCTGAAAATATATAAACATATTCTCGACCAAGAGTTAATAAAGGAATCTTTTCTATAAAATTGACTTGTGGTCCTTTTTATTTTTGCTTACCCGCTTTTCCTTTGGCTTATTTTTACACCATGCGTGTTTTTCATGGGTGTCTTGCTGTTAGAATTACAAATGAAAATTAATTTTCTAAAGTGAAAATTTTCTAGATGTAGTATATTTACTAGATATTTTTTCTTACATGATATTATCTTACCCCCCCTTTTTTTGATTAATGGAGAATTTGGTAAAATTTTTTAATGCAATCTTGATAACTTTAAATTTTAATTTTTTGCACACAGATATGCCTGCATCTGGCTAGCAGGTACTATTCCAGTAACTAAATTCCTTACAACAATATTTAGGAAGACACAGAAAAGGATGAAAACTCACAGCAATGAAAACTAAGCCTGGCATATTTTTAGGTTAGTTAATCAAAGAATAATCAGCCCTGACAGTCATGCTTGAAATTCATGGCCAATGTGGGTGGTTTATTTTAATTTTTGTTCTTTTTCCTCTTAGAAAGGAATAAACTTACAACCTTGAGAGTAGGTGAAGAAAGCTCCTCTCTCAAAAAGCAGAAAGTTACTGGTAGTCTGTATCAATGGATAAAAGGTGAGGCGCATGGTCCCACTATAACCCAGGTATTGTTTTGGTGGCATTCAGAGAATTGTTCTTACTCCGATTCCAACTTCCTTCCTGTTCTACTTTGTTTTTATATATTCATTTTCAAACTGCAATCTTTATATAACCACTTAGAAACAAGTCAGGATATATGGACTTTTGATGATTGCATTAGTAGGCCAAGGGAGAGTGAGAACAATATGGCTCATAGTATAGAGAAATATAGTTCTGAGACAAGAGGAATTAGGATAGATATTGGGAGAGCTTTGGGCTATGGATTTTGTATACTTTCTGGGAGGAAAGGGTCCAAGAAATTGGCATTCTGGGACTGCAAAGACCCCCCACCTGAAGCCTTTGAGATAAGAAAAAGAAACCAGTATATTCAGATATCAAGTTGCCTCCCAAAAGAGACTGAGATAGGATCATGGACAAATAAGACTCTGACGTTTGGAATTAATAAGAACTGGAAAAAAATTTCTCCTTGTTCAATGGAATCAAAGAGGAAAGAAAAATGATGAGTTATGTTTTTTTAATGAAAAGAAGCAGCCAATTTTTGTCTGCAGTTTCAGAGGGATTGCATATTTTAAAACAGTTTATTACTAGAACCAGGAGAATGTTTTAGAAAACTTTTTGGCATAGTCATTAAATGTCAGGAAGGATAGTCTTTATAAAATTGCAACATAAGCCCTGACTAGGTACCTCAGTTGGTTAGACTGAGCATCATCCTGATACACTGAGATTGTGGTTCCATCCTCAGTCAGGGCATATACAAGAATCAACAATGAATGCATAAGTGGAACAATAAATGGATGTTTCTCTCTGTCTCTCAAATCAATCAAACAATAATTTAAAAAAGAGAAATTGCAACATAAATCTAAAGAAGAGAATACAAATTAGCTTACAGAGACAGTAGTGTAAAATGTGCTGGTGGAGAAACATACTGGAGATAAAATCAGCTGGCTGGGATGAGGACATTGTCAAGAAAATGAAAAATCCATAGATTTAAAATCAACAATGCATTTCATAAGATCAGACTTGATTTAACAACAATAACAAAATTAATCAATGACGTAGCATAGCAGAGTTTCTTGAAAAAACTTTTCCATACTACAAGGGCAGAATAAAAAATATAGAAGATAAGATGGTAGGTATAGAAGACAGAGAACAATGATCCATGTTTAAAATATAAATTTTCAGAATAGAAAATCAGAAGCAAAAATTAAATATTAAAAATGAAAAATAAACAGCCAACTAAGCAACCAACAAATGGTTTTCTGACCAGATAAAAAAAAAACCCTAACATCGTATTGGTTTAAAAGACCACATTACATAGAAAATTAGCAGAGAGAGAAGCATATCTTGACAAAAACTTCCACTTTAAGCATAAAGAAAAAGAATTTACAATGATCATTTGGAAATATATAAGTATTTTGTTACCTATGAAACAAAAGTCAATTTTCTTTCACAGTAGTAAATACCAATTTACAATGGAATCTTTTCTACAAAATTTTAAAGGGATATAACTCTGCCTCATTAATTCTGCATCTACTTAAGATTTGCTTATTTGCAAAGACAATAGTAGGATACTTAAAAATGTATATAATGGCTCTGAAAACACATCACCTATATGCTTTTTTGTTTAAAAATTATGAAGTAAATAAAATTTTTAAAATGTGTAAGATATACTATAAAAAGACATAATATTCACATAAAAAGACATAGTATGTATGAAGTAATTCAAACATAAAACTAGGTGTATTAGCCAAAATTCTTCAGAGAAACCAAACCAATGTTATACATATAAATAATATTGCACATTCAATTATGATGGCTGAGAACTCCCATGACCTGCAGTCCTCAAGCCAGACATTGGGGAGAGCCAATAGTATAGTGCCCATCTGAGTTCTGATGGGGGATTTATAATCTGATAGAGCACCTAAATTAATCTGAAAAATAGTCATTTTATTCTAAATCATAGACCACATATTCTTATGTGAATAGAGAGTTAAGTTTCTTATATGTGAACTAGAGGCCCGGTGCATGAAATTCTGGCATATGTGTGGTCGCTAGGGCTGGCTGGTGATGGAAGCACAAGCATCTGGTGTGGACAGGCTGGTTCCAGCTGACCTCTGGGGCTTGGGCAGCACCTGGGCCCTTGGGACCCCACATGCCCTCCTCTGCCTGAGACGCAGTGAGTGTGGCTAGACTGCGGGCTGGCTGGGGTGCAGCATGGGCCTCTGGGTTGCCCAGTGGTGCTGCACAGTAGCTGGGCGGGCAGCGCGCTCTCTCAGGCCAGCCTTGCAAATCAAACCTGTTCCCTAAAATCCTGTAGTTACTGACAAAACATAGTATTGTTCAACCACTAATGTCTAATGTGGCATAGGAGGGTTTTGCTTACACTTCATGTTACTACAAAAATGAATTCCATTTTCATCTCTTTTCCTCTTTCTTTTGCAAATACTTGTACCACTGAAAGCATTTTCTCCTTTATTCAAACTACTCAAGTACATAGATGTTGGTACTGTGATTTTTGAGCTTACCATAGTGAAGTATGTGCCAGGCTGAGCCAGATAGAATCTCATGAAACAGCAGTTTCTGGGAATGAAACATATTGCTACATGCAATTCTTAGTTAGCAAAATGGGCAATATAGCCATTTTGCTTTTAAAAAAAGAAGACTTAAAAACCAAATACTTTAAAATTTTCACATACATAATAATCATATATATGGATATAGCAATGAATAGTTCAAAATAACATTCTTAAAATATAAATATTCTTAATTAAATTCTTTAAATGTTTTCATCTGTTACATAAAAATGATGGCTTATATTATCTCTTATGTTTCCCTTCTAAGTCTAAATTTCTCTTTTGAAACCTTAGTATATAAAGCAAAAGTTGGTGGATTTTTAAAAAGCAGTTTGGGTCACAAACTAACACATTTTTTTCTGGGAAATAATATATAGCAATCAACACGTCTATTCTTTAGAACTTTGAGTCATTCCACACCACACATGATTCACTGTTCATTTTTAGTTCACTGAAAATGCAGCTTTCACAAGGTGTGAAAAGGGAAGCCATTACCCCAGAATAAATTTTAGCCTTTAAAATGTCAATGTCTGTTTCCAATAATAATATTATATATGATGATGAAGTAGAATTTTGTAAGAATAGAAGAATATAGGACTTTTAATCTGTATATTATCCAAGTTTTAAGAGTGTATGTCAACAGGATAAATACAGGTCACTCTTTTTAAGTTAAGAACATTTCTTTTTTCTAAGTTCACCTATTCACAATTTAAAACAAGAATACATAAGGTGAATACCTTTCTGTCTGACAGCATGGGGGAGGATGGGAAGATCAATTAGTATTAAGAAATGAAGACTTTCGGAAAATCCAAGATGGCGGCATAGATAAACACCTACACTGCTGCCTCGCACAACAATTTCAAAACTACAACTAAAAGACATAATGGACATCATCCAGAACCACAGGAAAGCTGGCTGAGTGGAAATTCTACAACTAGAAGGAAAGAGGGGCTCACAGAAACCCAGAGGAGCTACAAAAAGCTGAGGTACGGAGATGCGAGTGCTGAGAAAGCGGGTGCCGGAGTACCTGGCTGGCTTTCTCTGGCAGGAGGGAAATGGAGACTCCCAAAGGCATTGAATCCCTTATCTTACAACACTAAACCCAGATCCAGCTGAAACTCCTACGGGGGGAGTGTGGACTGTGAAAAGGGGAATTTTAGGGGAAATTTAAGGGAGTCGCAAAAGATCAGGGAGTCTGGTGGCGCGCATGGCACTGCGCAGAGGACAGATTGCTGATTGTGCCACTGGCTTTCACGAGCAGGTGGGAGACAGACCCTCCCAACTGTGCCACTTCTGACTCCATTAAGCCCCTGTTTCAGGTGAAACCCTGGGGACCTAGACTTGTGTGGTCCTGGAGTGCAGGGGAGCCGGAAAGGCAGCGATCTAGAGGCATTGTGGGCTCACGCGCACAAGGACTGCTCCAGCGATTACCCAGTCTCATGAGACTCAGGAGCCGTGGAGGGCGGGGCCGACTGAAAGGCAAGGTGGTCCCTTAAGCCCTGAGACTCCACCCATCCCAAGCTCAACAGAGGCTTCTTCGGTTTTGCAAGTCTGGTATCATAAGGCTGAATCCAACACAGAAGTTCCCCAACATAGTGAAAATGCTGAGACAAGGGAAGGGATCACAAACAAAAGAAATGGAGGGAAAAAAATGACTGGATATAGCGTTCAAAACCACACTTATAAGATTTTTCAAGAATATGCTAGAAAAGATGGATAAATTTTGCGAGTCCCAAGAGGAGATGAAAAAGGACCAACTAGAGACACTGACTGAAATAAAAAATATTATACAGAGTTCTAACAGCAGACTAGAGGAAGGCAAGAATCAAGTCAAAAATTTGAAATATAAAGAAGCAGAAAACACTCAACTGGAAAAGCAAGAAGAGAAAAGAATCCAAAAATGTGAAGATAATGTAAGGAGCCTCTGGGACAGCTTCAAGTGTACCAACATCAGAATTGTGGGGGTGCCAGAAGAAGAGAGAGAGCAAGATACTGAAAACCTATTTAAAGAAATAATGACTGAAAACTTCCCACATCTGGTTGAAGAAATAGACTTAACAAGTCCAGGAAGCACACAGAACCCCATATAAAAGGAATCCAAAGAGGACCACACCAAGACACATCATAATTAAAATACCAAGAGCAAAAGACAAAGAGAGAATATTAAAAGCAGCAAGAGAAAAACAGTTCATTACCTACAAGGGAACACCCATACGACTGTCAGCTGATTTCTCAACAGAAACGATGCAGGCCAGACGGGAGCGGAAGAAATATTCAACGTGATGAATAGCAAGAACCTACAACCAAGAATAATCTATCCAGCAAAGCTATTATTCAGAATTGAAGATCAGATAAAGAGCTTCACAGAGAAGAAAAAGCTAAAGGAGTTCATCAACTCCAAACCAGTATTATATGAAATGCTGAAAGGTACTCTTTTAGAAGAGGGAGAAGAAAAAGGTAAAAGCCAAAAAATTATGAACAACAAATACATATCTATCAACAAGTGAATCTAAAAATTAAGTGAATTAAAAATGTGATCAACAGAATAAAATGGTGAATATAATAGAATCAGGAGCACAGAAAGGGAGTGGACTGATCATTCTCAGGGGGAAAGGGGTGAGGATGTACAGGGAGAGACTGGACAAAAATCATACACCTATGGATGAGATCAATGGGAGGGAGGTAAGGGCAGAGGGAAGGGTGGGAGCTGGGTGGAGGGGTGCTATGGAGGGGAAAAAAGAGAAACAAATGTAATAATCTGAATAATAAAGATTTAATTAAAATAAAATAAAATAAAATGTTAAAAAAAATAAAAGAAAAAGAAATGAAGACTTTCAAACTGAACATTGATCTGGGGCCGTGGCAATTATTCTGTAATTATTCTGTAGATTTATTGTTAGACTGAACCTTGCTCAGAAAACAAACAAACAAACAAACAAACAAACAAAAAACACACACACCACACTTTATTCCTAACTATATGTCTCCCAGGTGTGTGTGTGTGCTATTTATTAGACATTCACGGCTATTATATTTTTGATAATTTTTCTATAGGAAAGGTATGAGGAACAAAAATAGAACTCGTAGGGGTTGGTGAAATAACAGTTAGCCCTGGGGCAAATCTCCCTTAGTAGTGGGAATAGGTCATAAAAAGGAAATGAATATTTATTAAGTTTTCTTACTCTGTAATTGGCACCATGCCAAATCCCCCACACATCTGATGTATGAAGCAAATTGTCCATGGAGAAAGTTCTGGAACTACACGTTAGTCATATGTCTCTCAATTAAAATCTATACTTTCCTTGTGTCTTCTGCCTGTTGTTTGAAAATTGCAATAACCTGTTTGTTCCCACTAGCCAAGATTTTTGTTGAAAGAACACTTTATGACACCAGGTTTGTTTTACTTCCAAAATTATATTATAATTTTAGTCAGATTGCCTCACCTTATTCTTGTCACCTCCCTCCCCTCCAAATCTGATGCCCTCCCTCAGAGAACCTAGGAGGCAATCCTACAAATACACGAACTGCAAGAATGCTGCCACCTGCTGGTACTTTTGGGAGACGTGAAAGCTAGCAAGCAAAAACTCGACCTTGCTTCACAAGCTATTTGGCACCACACTACTCAGACATGGCCATTCCCATGTTTGCTCTCCTGCGTAGAGTCATCCGTTTGGGCTGCCAATGGGAGAACAGAAACATCTTGGGTAGGTCATCTGTTCTTCTAGTATGTCTAACCTGATGGAATTTGAAAACCTAGTTGGAGATTATAGTTTGCCATTGAATATGCTGTTGTGACAGTAATTGATGCTCATATCCTACTGTTTATACTATACACAGAAGTTTGAGGCTGAATCCTGACTTTAACCTCAAACACTTGGCTATCCTCATCCAAAATTAGGTAAAAAATGTTCTTGTTACATGACTATACATGTTTTAATTTTAATAGATATAGTCTGCCAACAGTTGCAGTAATGTAGTTGATAGTAAACTATACCATGTGTATGAACCTTTAAAATTGTATCATTATTTTACACAAAATAGCTAGAGCAAAGCTAGTTCATTGGACTCAATTATCAATTATCATTATTTTCAACATGTAAACAATCTGTTGAGATTCCTAAAAAAATGTTATGTCAAAAAAAAAGTTAACACAAGGAACATGATTGATTAATTTTGACATGTGAATTATGGTTATTGATTACTGGTTTATGAAGAGTCTTTTAATCCATGTACTAACTTGGGGGAAGGGAACAGTCAGCAGTAGATTTGTCAAAGGCACTCATATATTTAGTAATTGTTGAATAGTTAGTACCTACCACATGGTAAATTCAATAATATTGATTAAATGAACTATTAATTCCTAGTTCTTTTATTGTTTAAAAAAAGCCTGAATTATTCATATTAATTCAAAAAATTGTGTTTGAACTTAATATTGGATATGACCATATAATAAGCAGCTGCATGTTCTTTACAGGCTTCTGGTCACAGGGTGCTTCTGGGACCACCAGCAGCAGCTTGTGAGAAATGCTGCATCTCAGACGCTACCCCAAGCCTATGGAATCAGAGCATGCACTTTGACAAGACTCCCAGGTGATTCCTTTGCACACTGGAGTCTAAGAAGCTTTACTTTAAAGCACCTTAGCTGCCATGCAACTATCAAATCCATTCTCTTACAGATTTTTCCACTAGACTTTGCACTGCTTTCTAATTGAGTGTGCAAGAATAATTTTTCACAGTTTTGTTTCCCTTTTTCTTTTCTAAGGGTGGCTCAAACTTAGAAACTGTATGAATTCCTATTCCTGAGCTGTGAATCAGAGGGCTTTCTGTAAGGGCTATCTGACTGAAAAATTTTTTTTAAAGAAATTATCTTCATTGTTCAAAGTATTACAGATGTCTCCCTTTGCCAGCACCCCCCATTTACCCCTCAACCCTTCCACTGCCTCTCCCCTAGGCCTTCACCACACTATTGTCTGGGTCCATGAGTTATGCATGTATGCATGCAAGTTCTTTGGTTAATCTCACCCCCCACTTCCTCTGAGAGTCTGTACAATGCTTCTATGTCTCTGGATCTATTTTGTTCATCAGTTTATTTTGTTCATTAGATTCTACATATGAGTGAGATCATCTGATATTTGTCTCTCTCTGACTAGCTTATTTTGCTTAGTATAATACTCTCCAGGTCCCTCCATGCTGTCTCAGAGGATAAGTTATATAATATTCCATGCAATAAATGTACCACACCGTTTTTTAAAAAAATTAAATGATGAATCAATGGTTGGCTATTTTGCACAGCTTTCTTCTTTAAAATATTATTTGGCGTGGTGCAGATCAGGCACTACATTTAAGAGAAGACTTCCTACCACAAAATATTTATAATATTTTTGTTTTAAAAACGTTTGCCTTTTTAAAATCATTTTTTATTTTTCAATTACAGTTGACATACATTATTAACTAGAGACCTGGTGCACAAATTTATTTACAGGTGGGGTCAGCTGGCCTGCTGCAATTGGGGCCGATCTGGCCAGGCCAGCCAGGGGGAGGAGCCACGGGCAGTTGGCTGGCCAGCCTCACCTTCCAATTAGGGTGGGAAGGCTGATTGGGGGGCAGGGCCAGCCAAGGGTAGGGCCTGAGGGAGGGGCCACCAATGGTTGGCCAGCTGGCCCCACCCCATGGTTGAACTACTGGTCGAGGAGACACTTTGCATATTAGCTTTTTATTATATAGATTAGTTTCAGGTGTGTACCCTAGTGATTAGATATTATGTAACTTACTAAGTAATCACCCTGATAAATTTCATACTCATCTGACACCATACATAGTTATTATAATATTATTGACTTTATATCCCTGTGACTATTTTGTGACTGCCAATTTGTACTTCTTAATATTTTCATCTTTTTCACCCATTCCTTCAACACCCCTCCCATCTGGAATTCATCAAAATGTTCTCTGTATCTATGAATCTGTTTCTGTTCTGCTTGTTTGTTTATTTTGTGTGTTTTTTAGATTCAATTGTTGATAGATATGTATTTATTGCCATTTTATTGTTCATGTTTTTATCTTTTCCCCCTTATTTTTATTTTTAATATTTTTTAAAAATATTTTTTCATTATTTCAGAGAGGAAGGAAGAGGTAGACAGAGATAGAAACATCCACGACGAGAGAGAATCATGGATCAGCTGCCTCCTGCAAGTCCCCCACTGGGGATCGTGTCCACAACCTGGGCATGTGCCTTGACCAGAATAGAACCTGGGACCTTTCAGTTCACAGGCTGACACTCTATCCATAGAATCAAACTAGCTAGAGCTTCCCCCTTATTTTTATTATTTATTTACTTATTAAATATATCTTACTGACTTTTTACAGAGAGGAAGGGAGAGAGATAGAGAATTAGAAACATCGATGAGAGAGAAGCATCAATCAGCTGCCTCCTGCACACCTCGCACTGAGGATGTGTCCGAAACCAAGGTACGTGCCCTTGACCAGAATCGAACCCAGGACCCCTCAGTCCACAGGCCGACGCTCTATCCACTGAGCCAAACTTGTCTCGGCTTCCCCCTTATTTTTAAAGAAGACCTTTAACATTTCATGTAACATTGGTTTGGGAATGATGAACTCTTGAAAGAGAAAGTGATTATCAGAAGTCAGTTAGGTCTTTTTTATTTTAGTTTTTTTCCCCTCTGAGATTTATGTGTAAATTTATGGAGGGAGTTGGATCACTTACTTAATCCATGTGCTTTTTAATTGTTACTTGCTTTTCACTTAATCAACAGATAGTTTTTTTATTTTTTATTAGAAAGACAACTTTGGTTTTTTTTAACTTGCCTAAAATAAATCTTAGTTGTTAATGATTTTACTTTCTAATTTAACGAGCTGCTTATCTTAAGCATGTATTTTCCAAGTCTGCTCCAGTATAAAAAGAAGCCTGGGCTGGTGCTGGCTGCAGATATGCCTGGGCCAGCCCATCCTTTGCCTAAGAAGAGGCCCATACTCAAGCCTGGGGACCTGTGACAAGACCAATAAGCACACTTGGAAAAATTAAACTTCCAATGCATTTTCAGGTCTCATTTTGGTACTTGTCCTTTTTTGTAGAAATGATCTGTTTACTAGAGGTTGTAAAGGGTCCTGGAAAGAGCCAGGGACTTTAGGGTGAGACAGACCCAAGTCCTGGGACATCCTGGGTCCCTAGGAACTTTAGATGGCTTTTTAAAAGTTTACTCTGATATTTGGAGGCTTGGGTTAATGGAAGTTGAGAGCTCCTTGAGGGCAGCGACTTGTCCATAAGGGGTTCATTTCCTTGGCCTAGAAGATGGGCAACCCACAGCAGCTGTCCAATAAAATGCTTGTTACTCTCTTGTGGTATATTTATTTACTGGCTTATTGTTCCATTTTCTCATGAGAATGTGATTAGTGAGGGCAGGTGACTTGTTGATCTTTTTATTAGTCTATTGGCCTGGGCCTCACTCTGTTGCCTTGGGTATAGTAAGTGCTCATGTAGATGAGTACATGAAGGAAATACTGCCTAGGGGCTTGCTAAGAGGTCAGGCACTACACATTCATGTTTTCTCACTGACTCCTCACAGACAAGGTCCTAGGTTCTAAGTTCTTGACATTTATTTACTCATTGGTTCTTGTAACAATCATTTGATTCTTACATGTAGGTAATTTGTGTTATAATTTATACTAGCAGGTGAGGAAACTAAGGCACAAAAGGGTGAAGTAAGTTGCCAAAGTAACATTCATAGAGAATCAAGGTAGGTTTTGAACCATGCAGTTTGGCTCCAGTAACTGTGCTCTTAGCTACCATAATAAAGTTGCTCATCAATTTCCCCATTTTGTGAGTAAGGAAGTTGAGTTTTTAAATAGTTTCCCCATAATCACACTTCTGTAAATTGCTAAAGCAGGGAATTTGACTTGAGTTGCCCACCTAGGCTAGGGTTCCTTCTGCTACACCACAATTCTAGACTTTTCATCATGACACTGGAGACAGATTTCCAAGAAATGCCAAAAAGGTCAAGAAGATTCATCACCAGAGACCCAGTAAGAACAAAATGCACAAAGTTCCCATGCACTTCAACAAAGCCCTATGGTATCTATATATATAAAAAGCCAGCAAGGGGAATGCAATAATGACTGGAACCACCGATCACTTATGATGCCCACTGTAGCCAGAGAACTGGCCCGATCAGGGGTGGGGCCAGCCTGCCAACCTCCAAAGGCCCCTCTCCCGGTTCCCCCCC
>JAAGEH010002534.1:6644484-6719766 GCA_011751065.1 Lasiurus cinereus | reverse complement strand
TTGCCTCCCCCTCCCCCCCCCCCCGATCAGGGGCAGAGCCGGCCAGCCAATCGCCTTTGGATCCTCCTCCAGGCCACTGATCCTTGATAGGCCTCCTCCACCCCATTCAGGAGCAGGGCCTGTGGGCCCACCACCCACAACCTCTCCCCATGGCTGGCCCCACCCCCAATTGATCGTGGGGCCCCCCCCCCCCCCCCCCAGCCAGCCCTGCCCTGATCAGCCCCAATCCTGGCAGGCTGGCCAGCCTCCCACTGTCTCCTCCTCCTGACAGGTCCGGCCCCAATCTGCTGATTGGGGCTGGGCCAGCTGGACCCCTCCTGTGTACAAATTCATGCACTGAGCCACTAGAATACCTATAATATTCTTTGTGGCTCTTGTCAACACATCTTTTTTGTTGTTGCTAATCCTCACCTGAGGATATTTTTCCATTGATTTTTAGGGAGAATGGAAGAGAGAGGAAAAGACAGAGAGAAACTTTGATGCACAAGCCCTAACATGGTACATTGTTGACAAGGTACATTGCCCTTGACCAGAGTCAAACCTGGGACCCTTTGTTTCACAGGTTGATGCTCTATCCACTGAGCAAAACCAGCTAGGACTAGTCAACACATCTTACTAACAAAAATATGTAAAGATGCTGGAGGTGTTCAGGAATTACATAGAAAGGGAGGGAGGAGCTGCTGTGCAAGGGCATATGGCAAATGAGGGTGTTTCAATCTCAGAAGACAAAAGTGACAATGCATTTGCCTGACATCTAAGAATTATAAAATGTATGACTGACTTTAAAAAAAATTATTTTTTCAATTACAGTTGACATTCAATTCCATAAGCTTTTCAGTTGTACAGCATAGTGGATAGACATTTATGTAACTTACAAAGTGATCCCACTAGTAGGGACTGTATGACTCACTTTTAAAGCAAATGTCAAAGACCACTATAAATTTTAAAAAATTTAAATTTTTAGAGTTTAGTGTAAACTAAAGTTTTAGACTTTGTATTCTAAACTAATGGAAGTACCTAGACCAGTCAGGATGAGTATTTGAATGTGTTTTTAAAGGTTTAGGTAAACCAATCCCAATGTGTCATTGAGGAAATTTTGGCTTTATTATTTATCTCTCATCCTTGAGCTACACTTTCAATGGCCTGGTATCTGGAATCAGACAAGTTTGGGTTTGAATCTTAGTTCTGCTTCTTACTTGCTTGTGACTGGGCAGAATTCTTGACCTCTTGATTCCTCAGTGTCATGTGTACAGTGATCTTCACTTCATAGCTTTAGAGATAATTGAATTAATTTGAATGGAATTAAATGAATTTAATTTAAGCACATGGAAAGGACTCTATAAATGTTAGCTTACATCATCTATTGTGAATGCACAGAATGGCATGAGCTACTTACCCTGTGTTCCATATGTTCCATACTGTGCCCTTGATTGGAATTGAACCCAGAACCCTTTGATCTGCAGGCTGATGCTCTATCCACTGAACCAAACCAGCCAGGGCGCTCTCTCTTCTCTCTCTCTCTCTCTCTCTCTCTCTCTCTCTCTCTCTCTCTCTCTCTCTCCAAAGACTTTCTCTTTGACCAAACTTTAGTCAGGCTCCTCTGAGCCTCTTCTCCACTAGGCCTTGACCTTGGCTTTCAGTGTCTGTCCTGTCTTCCTGGGCCTGCATAACCTACTTTAGTAACAATCCCCCACCCTTGCTGTCGCCTCTTAGTAATTTTCAGTCCATTGACCTCCTTATGCTGCTCCTTGGCTATAAATCCCCATTGTCCTTGCTGTTTTAAGAGCCTGATTTCTCTTTTTTTATTATAATACTCCTATTGCCTTTAATACATCTTTCTTACTGTCTTAGCAAGCATCAGAATAATTTTTATTTATCTATCATCTATCATCTTTGCTAGACTAGCAAACTAGAGACTGCCTATACATTGAATAAATTAAAAAACAAAATCTTGGCCTGGCTGGTGCTGCTTAGTGGTTGAGTGTCAACCTTTGAACCCGGAGGTAATGGTTCAATTCCTGGTCAGGGCATGTACCCAGGTTGCAGTCTTGATCCCCAGTGGGGTGTGCAGAAGGCAGCCAATCAATTATTTTCTCTCATCACTGATGTTTCTATTTCTCTCTTTCTCTCCCTTTCTCTCTGAAATCAATAAACATATTCTATATAATAATTCTGTATAATAAAATGCTAATATGCAAATCGACCGAATGGCAGAACAACCGTTCACTATGACAGACACTGACCACCAGGGGCAGATGCTCAATGCAGGAGCTACCCCCTGGTGGTCAGTGCATTCCCATAAGGGGAGTGCCACTTAGTCAGAAGCCCTGAGATGGGCTCACTGCTGGCAAGCACAGTGGTGGTGGCAGGAGCCTCTCTCTCCGCAGCAGTGCTAAGGATATCTGACTGATGGTTTAGACCCTGAGGGCTCCCGGACTGCAAGAGGGCACAGGCCAGGCTGAGGGACCACCCTCCTTCCCCTGAGTGCACAAATTTCATGCACTGGGCCTCTAATATTAAAGCAAAAACAAAATCTTTGAAACAGCATTCTGGTATTAATAAATAAATGTGGCCAACATTCATAGAGTACCATTACCGACATTATCTTTCTGGCCTCCAAAAGGAACTAATAGTCACTGGGAACCAAAGCAGCAGTGTTCTCCATCTTGCATCCTTTGTTGTATTAGTCTCCTCAACAGTGGCTTCCTCTGCTCCTCAGACTTCATGGCAGAAAACATGGCTTCTGTCTAGCTGCTCATATTTTCATTGAGAAGCACACCCTTCTCCTCTCCAGAAGGGAGCGATATTGAAGGAAATACTTCTACCCTTTATGTCCTGTGGTATGTTCCTCCCTATATAAGGAGGATTGCATTATTTGACTCGTGACATCGAGCAGGGACTGATATACACGATGCTTTGTTAACCAGTGATGAGATCATGGCTTCAGAATGTGGGCAGCACAGTGGCACGTCTGTATTATTTCTAGTTAATTGGTGGACCTGTGTCACCACTCGTCCTTTGTCTCCTGGGAATACCTAAGCCATACCAAGGATTGCCTCTGGCAGGCTGAGTTTAGTGCTAAGCCAGCTAATGGGTGAATAGAGCCAGTGGAGTTGATCTCTGAGCCAACAGGTATTTGTTTCAGGAGCAGTCTCCTTTCCAAGAGAGATTGTCATTCCAAAAGAGGCCTCAACTGAATACTGTATTCCCCATCACATTACCAAAACTCTTTATTTGGTGATTATTTGGTTTTGCTTGACCTATAATGCTGGCCCACACTTTGTTATGCAACTGGATCCTTATGCATTTCTTAGGTTTTAGAAAACAGAGATAAGGAGACAGTGGTTTGCTGATAAACTGGCTGTGTGTGTGTGTGTGTGTGTGTGTGTGTGTGTGTGTAAGGGCCAGATTTATAGCAGTTATAGAGTTTTGTAAAGTAAATGCTCTCACCATGGCGTATTTCCAGCTCCCAACAGGCTGGTAGACAAAATTCCTGAGTGTTTAACCATCAACTCTTGTGAGTGTGTTCCAGTACATTATGGGAAAAAGAAGCCATTAAGCTTCATCAGATGCAATTTACCGCAATGAGGAAACAACTTTCAATCCATTTCCAACTGCTGGGGAAAATTCTTAGTGGCCCAGCTGGTCTGCCAGGCTCTGTCCCTAGTTTTATCAACTGTAAACAGGGTACCATGACTATGTAGAGCAAATAAATAAGCATGGTTGTTGGAAGTCTGCTGTAATGGGTCTGTGAGAAATGCTCACCTGTTCAAATTCAAAAAATGGTCTTGAAGACAGAAGTATGGAGAAAATGAAACATTTACTATGTCCTGGTGAGAGCAGGTGTCTATCTGATTGTATAGGCACACATGGAGAACTGATCACAGTCCCTTTAGCCCTAAGGTGTGAGAGTCCCTCCTCCGGTTCCTCATTGGCTGAGTACTATGGGGTTAATAGTTTCCTCATACATTGTCTCTTATTAGGTTATTAAAAAAAAAGGGGGGGGCTGAGTCCTTTTCTAGTTGCCTCCCACTCCCCCTGTCTAGTTGATGTGGGCTCCTTCAGGGTTTCCACCATGATACTGGCTCATGTCCACAGTTCTTTGTTCTTATCCTCTTCCCTCCTCCTTACATTCTGTTTGCCCTGGGGAAATTCAGTAACTGTTTCCATTACAAGTTGACTATGCTGAAGGTGGATCACAGGAGCCTGTTTCCTACAGGTCAGAAAGGCAATTAGGGAGTCAGTGTATTAGCCTGTGTCTCTCCAAGCAGAATTTGAGACAAAGTCTTAGATAAATAAAGTTTAGCTAAAAACATGTCCCTGGAAAGCAAAAGTACAGGACCAATAAGGATAGAAACAGAGATAAAATAATGATGTATTAGTAAGTTTATAGGTCTTCCCCTTGGGTTAATATTGGGTAATAAAAGGGCACTCTCTCCAAATAATACATTATAAGAAATAAGCTACATGTTTCCAGGGACCACAGTTGGAGCTTGAGAACAAATCTAATACAGTGGAAGGCAGAGGTAAGAGAGGAGCACAAACCAATAAATCCTGGTGACATCACTGGCATCCCTGCATTGAGATGTACTGTGTGTCAATCCTATGGACCGTTCTCCCTCCTTCGGTTTCAGTTTTGTGATCCAATTTGTTTCCTTATTGCTTAATCCAGTGTGAATCGTGTTTTCTGTCATTTGCGGCAAAAGACTTCTAACTGCTATACCACCACTATAACAAATACCACATTGTCTTCTAGCTGTTTGTTAGTATCTTTTTCAATAGACTGTCTTCTCCTTGAGGTGAGGGCCCATGCATCTTATTCAATTTGTATCTCCAGCACCTAACAGAACACTTGGCATATAGTAGAAGCTCAGTACATGTTAGGTTGAAGGAGCAAATCTGTAATATTAATTTGGCATCTGGAATATTGATCCTTCCTAGTCTCATCAATGTTCTTTTAAAAGAATAGTTTATTGATTTTAGAGATAGAGGAAGAAAGAGGGAGAGAAACATTGATGTGCCCTAAGGGATGAGAGTCCCTCCTCCAGTTCCTCATTGGCTGAGTACTATGGGGTCAACTGGGCCACACCAGCCAGAGCTCATCAATGCTTTCTTAGAGAATATAAATGGGTTAGCTTTTTTTCCTGCAGGGAAGAAAAGCAGGTGAAAATTTCTAAGAAAATTTAATGAAATACAGCCACTTGAGATAAAAAAGATGATTAGATAAAAATTATTATTTAAAGGTATTCTATCTAAAGTACATTTCCATGGAACATTTTTTTTCTTTTTGACTATAATAGAGCTACAAGGTTCATACAAGTATAGTTAAAACTATTAGTTTAAACTATAATTAATATGCACTGGTCCCTCTTTATGCCTTCAGGATACATTCCAAGACACGCAGTGGATGCCTGAAATTGCAAATAGTGCCACATACACGCAATCTATACTATGTTTTTTTCCTATACATACATACCTATGATAAAGTTTAATTCATAAGTTAGGCACAGTAAAAGCTTAACTATAGTAACTAATACAATATAACAATTATAGCAATATACTGTAATAAAAGTTATGTGAATAACTTTAGGGCCATTATTTAGAAACCTAAGCATTCCTTGATCGTAAGCACTGTGATATCTCAACAGTTGATCTGATAACCAAGTTGGCTATCAAATGACTAACAGGTGGGAGCAGCCTGAAGATGCTGGACAAAGGGATGATTTCAGTTGGGTAGGGTGGAGCAGAACAGTTCGAGATTTCATCAACTATTCAGGATAGTATGCTTTGAATTCTTTATTTCTGGAATTTTTCATTTAATATTTTGGGACTGTGGTTGACCATAGGTAACTGAAATTGTGAAAAGTGACCCTGAGGGTAAGGAGGGTCTATAGGTCTGTATCACATAAAGACCTTTTAATTAAGAAGGATCACATTTACAATAGTGGTCTCAAGACTAGAATGGGTTATAAGCAAAAAGTTTGCATTGTGGAAAGAGAAGTCTGGACCTGACTACGATGTTGAGTTTAGTGCTAGCTCTGAGTGGGTTACATAGATGAGGGGGCTCAGCATGCTGTCTACCTGTCTTGGGCCCAGACACTCCCACAGCTGGGATCTGAGTTGGTGAAAGATGAGGCTAAGAGGAGGGGAGCCTGGGATCCTGTCCTCCACCTTCCCGCCCAATCCTCTTATTTTTGTTACTTCTCATTTCAGGCTTTATCTATCTGGGTTTCTTTCAAGCACTGTTCTCTCTTTCTCTTCCTTTCCTCTCTCCCTTCTTTACTCCCTCCTCCTGATGTCCACTCTTCTCCCAAGATGCCTTCCTCCATTGCCTTCTCCGAGCACATACACACACTTTATCTTTTATAACCATTCTAACATGTTTAGATATGTTTATGTACTCAAATACTTTCAGTTGCTACCGTTGCTTTCAGTATTCAGGTTTATAGTCTAGTATCAATGGCTACACTATAAGCCTAGGTGTGTAGCAGGCTATAGCATCTAAGATTGTGACAGTGCCTAATGATGAATTTCTCAGAACAATTTATCTTCATTGTTAAGTGATGTATGACTGTTCTGTAATGCAAATATTTCTTTTCTCCTTTTTTGTTTGTATAGGCAAAATCTCCATCCTATATAATAATGATGTAATATGCAAATTGACCATCACTCCAACACACAAGATGGCCACTTCCATGTGGTCAAAGATGGCCACCGCCATGTAGACACAAGATAGCCAGCAGGGGAGGGCAGTTGGGAGGGATCAGGCCTGCAAGGGAGGGCAGTTGGGGGTGATCAGGCCTGCAGTGTAGGGCAACTGAAGGGGGGGGCAGGCCAGCAGGGGAGGGCAGTTGAGGGGGACCAGGCCTGCAGGAAAGGCCAGTTGGGAAGAACTAGGCCAGCAGGGGAGATCAGTTAGGGGTAACCAGGCTGCAGAAGAGGGCAGTTAGGAGAGACCAGGCCTACAGGGGAGGGCAGTTGGGGGTGACTAGGCCTGGAGGAAAGGGCAGTTTGGGGTGTGACCAGGCCTGCAGGGGAGAACAGTTGGGGGGTGAACAGGCCAGCAGGGGAGGACAGATAGGGGAAACCAGACTGGCAAGAAAGGGCAGTTAGGGGTGACTGGGCCAGCAATGAGAGCAGTTGGGGGCAACCAGGCTGCAGGGGAGGGCAGTTGGGGGTAATCCTGCTGGCAGTGGAGGGCAATTATGGGCAATCAGGCTGGCAGGGGAGTGGTTAGGGGGTGATCAGGCTGGCAGGCAGGCAGGCAGGTGAACGGATGGGAGCCAGCAGTCCTAGATTGTGAGAGGGATGTCCCAGATTAGAGAGGGTGCAGGCTGGGCTAAGGGACACACACCTCCTCCCCATGCATGAATTTCATGCACCAGGTCTCTAGTGTGAAATAAAAATGTAACAAGGAGAAAATGCCAGGATATTGATAATATTTTATCTTGCTTAGTCCTAAAGAGAATTACCAAGAACAACTATGACCTGTTATTTACAAACTCACAAAAGAAAAGCATATTTCACATGACAAAGTTGCTGAAGAGTAAATCGTAAAAGGAATCATCACAAGAAAAAGAATCTGTAACTATATATGGTAATGGATATTAACTAGACTTGTGGTGATAATTTCACAATATTTATAAATATCAAATAATTAAGTTGTGCATCTAAAATTAATATAACATTAAATGTCAATTCTACCTCAGTTTCAAAAAAGAGAAGCTTATTCTGTAACCTACTTCATCCCTTTATGTTAGGACTGTGCTACCTCTTCCTTATTGATTGAAAAGTTTCTGAAAGAGAACCCATACAGTAGGAAATTCAGGAAGTCCACAATTGTATTTAACTATTTATCATTTTCTCTGCGTTTCTTGCACATGGCTTGCTGAATAAGCATTTAAAGCAACCTTTATATGAGAATTTAAAACTATATGATCTTCTAAATTGAATTGTGAAGCCATTAATCTGGGTTGCCTACTATATGTCAAGAAATTCATGGAAGTAGCAAATGTCATTCAAATGTATTTCTCTAGAACAACATTTAGAAAAACTGAATGCAGATAAGCAAAAAAGGAGAATATATCTTAATGGTTTGGGGAACACAATAAATTTGAAGCAAGTGACAAATTCTATTTCCTTCCAGAATCCAAAATCCTAACATTTCATTAAACTTAAACCTTAGCAGCTAATAAATTTCAGTCCTTAAATGAACCTCTTCCCTTAGACTAATGACAAAAATTTAAAAAAATTTTTTTTTTTAGTCAAAATTCCAGACTCCTTGCTTTTTAGTAAGATTCATAAATCAGGAGCAAATTAAGTCTGAACAAAAGAGCACTCCTTCACAGATAAAGGGCCACAAGGTCAGCCCTGGCTCCCTCCCTGTCTGGCAAGGCCCAGTTCTCAGATGTGTGAGCAGCCTTGTTTGTGTCTGTGTAGTCTATACTGAGGCAGAGCCGAGGATTTGCAGTTGTGGCTTAGACATCCATAAAGTTAGAATGAGTAGGCCAGGGCTCTGCTTCTCTGTAAGTACTTGTCTTTACTTGTACTGTTCACTCACACTTTCCCTTCCACAATCCTTCTGAATATAGTTTCATCTTGATTAATTATCCTTAAAGTCATTTCTGTTAATTGGGGAAATTATTAAATCTGTAAACAAACCAACCAACCAACCTAATGCTATGTTTCTTCAATGTAAATTTAAAGTGAGAATATTTTAAATTAATGAATCTCTCTGATAAAAAAAATAATCTCATCTCCCCAACCATCTGTTCTATATGTAATAATTTTCATGATTTCATATTCTTCTTGAAATTTATATGCTTAAATATTTTTTCTTTAAACGTAAATTGCAAAACATTATATTTTGAATTTAAGATAAATAATATATTGATATCTGTTTGAACTACTTTCCTGATTCTTTAAACTATTAAAAAGTTTATTTGTAATAAAGTTTCTTTTCTGTAATTAACACAATTTTATTTTAGGATTAGGTGGGTATCTGATCAGAATGCAGAAAGATAACTTTACAATTTCAAGCCTCTCAATTTATTAATAAATCTTCCTCCCTCTCACTTTCCTTCCTTCTCTCCCTCTTTCTCTCCTTCCCCCCTTTCTCCTTCTATCCTTGTCCTCCTCTCCCCCCTCTCCCTCTGTCTTCTCCTTTTACTTTTTAAAAAAGATGATCTCAGTCTGGAATAAACATTCTTGCGAAATTGGCCAGGATCTTAGCCCCGCCTAGTGTGTCCAAGTCCGCTGTGCTCCGGGAAATAACTGCACCATGTGACAATATCTATTATTTTAATTAGTACTTCGGAGTGCCTCCACAGCCTCTCATTAGGCCAGACTTTCTCACCCAAGCAAAGGCTTTGTGTTCCCTAAACAGCTGACTAAGCAGATAGAGGGCATTTGACATTCTGTGTAGGCAAACAAAGTAATTGTGATAATAAATAAGGCAGCATTCACAGGAGTAATAAACCATTCCCCACGTGTACAACAGGCCTTGGGACAGGCCTCCTGGGGAAAGCAGACCAGTCTTTGGAGTGTGGTGTTCACACTACCCAAAGGAAACATCAGCCACACCAGGAGAAGGCCACTCTCTGGGAAGGTCTGCGGAGCTCAAAGAGGGCTTTGTCATAAAGCGTCCCAGGTTAGTCAGGCATCTGGCATCTGCTTTATTTCCAGGAGACGTGCCTATGTTTGTCTGTTAAATCCAAACACTGTTCATTCCAAAAACGGAAGAAGAGCCCTTTGTGAAATGACACGGAGAACACAAAATCTAGCCATGCACCCACTTGGAAAGAAAGTGCGTTGGAGATGCTGGGTGGGAAGAGAAGCTTCGTTTCTTCTTTTCACAGCTGTTCCCCGGGCATCACGGATGCACTAAAGGTCAGAACAGGAAGTGTTCATCCGAAGAGGAAAACAGTTTCTACTTATGACGCGGTGTCACTCACTTATCAATGGGATTTTGTAATAGAGCAAAGCACACACTTTTGTATGTCTCCTGTGCAGACGACGGAGGTTAGTCAGCCTAGTGGAGGCTTTGTGGAGGCTGGGAGGCCACACTCCTGTGGGTGGAGGTGATCACTTGTCTGCTGGTGGGAATCCCCTTGTCAGTCACTCTGGGGAGAGGAGGTTTTCAGACTGGAACCAGGCTGACACTGGTTGGAGGAAGGGATTCCCCTCTGACTCTGGGTCCTAGTCTCTTGGTCTCAGTAGGCTAGAGGACACTGGCCTTCAGGTGGAAGAGGTGTGTTTGAAGAGGGTGCCCATCACCTGGACGCTGAAACCTGACCCACCCAGGCTCCAGAGAGTGCACACCACAGTCCGCAAGCCATGGTGTCTATGTGAAGAATGGCTTTGCTCTGCATATACTCCATATTTAAAAAGGCCCTATTGCTCTACTGTCCGTCTGGTTCATCCCTCCATTCCTTAGTGTGGGCAAGAAGTTAATTGCATAAGAAACCTGTTTCTTAGTCTCATTCTGGTGAAGGTCACAGTTTCACCCTATGACATTGTCATTATCCCTCTCCATTTCCCAGGATAATCCTACAAGATGATCAAAAGGGTAGACTTTGCAACTTGTGTTAAATTCAGTGACAGGACCTTTATTGAGGATTCCAAGGCCAAGTATAGGACCCAGGCTCGAGGGGTATGTTTGTGCACAAGGCTCAGTCACATGTGGGGGACTAGGTGGGGTCTCCATCTCCATTTGGGTGGGGCCTATGAAAACGTATAGCTTGGTTCTTCCTTTCCTCTAGGCCAGCGGTTCTCAACCTGTGGGTCGCCTAAGACTATTGGAAAACACCTATTTCCCATGGTCTTAGGAACCAACACACCGCTCCTCGGTGTAGCAAAGTGTAGCAATGTAGTCTACTGTTGTCATATGAAGACTGTTACCCATGCTACACCATGATTCAAGACAAAATTTCATTTATTTGTAATTAGAAATAAATATTTCACAATATATAATTACATATTGTTTTGTGATTAATCACTATGCTTTAATTATCTTCAATTTGTAACAATGAAAATACATCCTGCATATCAGATATTTACATTACAGTTCATAACAGTAGCAAAATTACAGTTATAAAGTAGCAATGGAAATAATTTTATGGTTGGGGGTCACCACCACATGAGGAGTTGTTTTAAAGGGTCGCGGCATTAGGAAGGTTGAGAACCACTGCTCTAGGCACACTTACCTACTCCGGCTTAGCCATTTAGCCCTCACTCACTATAGTAGCCCCCTCTTGGAGCAATTTAGCCTAATTCCCTGATGCACCTTTCCCAAAACACCTAGCTTTTTTGAGGGGCGAGGGAGAGAAAGATTATTAGTGAAGATTATTCCTTCTTTTTAGTTTCAATACCCAAAAAGTTAAGTTCCTTGCCACCCTCCACCCCATAATACTATCTCTAAGAGAAACCATTAGGATTTCCTCAGAATTTGAGATTAGCAGAATCTAATCTTTTCTCATAGGGGGTTAGCATAAAGATGGAGAAGACATATACTAATTTCCTCGTGGTGACTACTCAAAAACCAAATGACAGTTCACTTTTTTTCACATGTTCGTCCCGATGGAGCTCGTGAAATTCTGTTTTCACCCAAGTTTTCTATAGTTTGTTCTTTTTATTTATTCAAGTCCTGTTTAAATATGCTAGCCCTGTTCAAGTTTTACATGTTGATATTAAAGAAAGTGTCTGTGTCCAAAAAATGGGCCACGCTATTAAAGGTGAAAAGCACTTTCTTTCTTCTCATGTTAACTGAACCTAATGGTGGCAGGTGTCAGAAGTGAGATCCCTAAGGATAAATGAATCTGTCAACTAGAGACGGGGCTTCATACCCTTACTATCCTTTTGCCATTTGGGAAGATCTGAACCTTATTTAAATTAAGGAAACATATCTCTACACACAAAAAAACTCTGGCTCTGTTGGATTTCTATGCATTCGGTGGCATACACTGCACCAAGGGACCCTCCTTGAATTCATGCATCTTGAATTCATATTTCAAGGTGGCACAGTATTTATTTCTGCATGTCAGGGGGAATTAAGAAAAATGCTTAGTCTCAGAAGCAGGATAAAAGGGAAATGGAGTGATAGTTACAGGATACCCCTTCTCCCACACTTCTTTTCTTTTTAACTTTTCAATTTGGTATATGAATTAATGTAAGCTAAACTAGTTGCATAAATTTTTCATTGGCTTTTCTGCCTCTAAGTCTTGACTTAGCAAATGTTTGTTAATTAGTAACTATATAGAGTCAATACAGCTGGGTTTTTGTGTGCTAATCATGGGACTTTGATAGAAGCAGAGAGAAAATTGGTGAGATTCTGCCACCTAGACTGGATGTACTTATAAAGGAAACAAGTAGTTACTTTCATATTTTGATTCTATATGAGAACTAAATGATGACTTAAAACATACACACACACCACACACACACACACACACACACACACACACAGCAACAACAACTGTACGGTGATGACAAGAGGGAAAGAGGAGTGGGGAGTGGGGGGAGGGGGGAAATGGCAAAAGGGGGATAAATGGTGGCGGAAAGAGACTTGACTTCAATACATTTTAAAAATGCGTGAGAAATAGGTAATTTAAAAAGAGTCACCAACCTATGTTGCAAAGAAGATTGTGGAAAATTTTCTTTACTTTTGAACTAGGTTATCGCTAATCCAATCTTAAAAAAAAAAAATGAATAGTTGCCCTTGGTGGCCAGTAAACAGTTTTCAATTCAGCAAAGTTCTTAAGGCCCCTTTAAAAGGAAGTCTACTGCCACCTAGCGCCTAACTCTTAGAATAACTGAATTACTGTGTTCAGAAATACGTAGTTGTAAAACCGATAGTACCGCTTGGTGGCACTATGGACAGGCACATTAAAAGCACACTTCCAACGTAGGTACTACTTGTTTTATCTTTATTAGAGTTCGTTAAATGTGACACATACATTGTTTTCCTTTTCAGTGTTTTACTTTCCAAGAATTCTGACCTATTTTTGACACTGCTGTTTAAGCCCTCCTAAGTCAGGAAAAACCTGAGCACCTTCAGATTGAATTCCTGATTTTTGAAGTTTTAAGTCTTTAGTTCAAATTAGATTGTTCTTTCATCCTTTCCCCCTTTATCCACATAACTGTAATCATTAAGTGAAAATAGTCAACACATTTCTCATATGATCCAAAGGAAGAAAGAAAAGCAACTCGGATAAAACTGTAACGGGGCTCTTTGCATTTAGAAGGTGTGGTGGTGGTGGGATAACTTATGTTTTATGCATTAAATCTAGTGGGAAAATGTACCTTCTGATAAGAGCATCTTCCCGGGATGGTCATTCATTATAAAGTGACACACAGCTGGGTCCAGATAAATCAAGAATGCTACTCTGGGAATGTTTCTAATTTACTGTGAGCACACTTCAGGTTTAATTTTGTTTCTGACACCATTACATTTGGTAGTAGTAGCAATGGGGACTGAAATTCATTCCATTTACTCCAATGGGTAGATTCTTGAAAAAGTTGTTCTAATAAGCTTACTTTCCTTATGGCTATACAAGGAAGAGAAGGATAAAATGAATGGATATTTGAAAACACAACAGCTGGTTAAAAGAAACATTATACCCTAAACATATCAAAACACCAAATAAAATTTTGGTACTGAGTATCACATAGTAGTTATCCATTTATCTGTCTATGTCTATCTATCTGCATATTCATTGTGTTACATATACACCCATACTTTTGTAAAACTTTTGCAATTTTGTAAAACTAATATATTATTGGCAATATGCAATTATAATGATTCCATCTAAGTACTGTTACCTCTGAAATAGGAAGACTAATTGCCAAAGTACTTCTTTGGTATGTTCTGCTAATGATTTTAAAGACTTTTGAAAGTGAGTTCTCATTGTTATCACGAGCAATAGAATTTGACTTGTTTGATTTCATTTTGTTATCATCCCCTTTGGCTTCTATTCCAAATTGCCATCATTCTCCTCAGCCTTTTAACTCCTCGACTATTACTTAACTGAGAATGTTTGGTGGTCTGTCAATTGTCAGCCTTACCCCACACTTACTATATATATATATGACCATTTCCTTACCTCCTTTGCTCATACTTAGTAGATGGTGTGCTCCTCTTATTCAAAGCCACATTTTCTAGTGGGGCTCTTGATTCCATTTCTCACTCTCACCTTCTTGACAGATGTGGTTTCATCAATCATTCCCATCCTGCTCTGGGTTTTTCAACTTAATCTTGTTATTGGCTCTGATTCTAGGTTCACAATCCAAAGTCTTTCTCATCCTTAAAAAACAGACAAACAAAATGCTCCGGCAAAACAATAAAAAAAATTCTCATAACCCAAAAGCCCTTTTTGACCTGAAATGCCCCTTTGACTTGAATTTCATCTGTTTCCTTCCTTTTTCATCCATCCCTTGTTTTCACTTTTTCACCCACTCCTCATTCTTCAACTTACTGCACTCTAGCTTCCTCTCTCATTACTAGGCTGACACAATTTGTGAAAGTTGCTAATGACCATTTAAACTATTTTATTGGACCTATTTGCCAATTTTTAAATTTTTAATTACAGTTTACATTCAATTTTATTTTGTATTATTTTCAGGTGTACAGTATAGTGGTTAGACAATCATCTACTTTACAAAGTGGTCCCCTGATATTTCAAGTACCCACTGGCAATACCTACTTGCCAACTTTGAGAGAACTAATCACAATCTCCTTCTTTGTAGTCTTCTAGTAATCTCTTCCTAAACTTCCTCTACTCTGCTCATTTCTTAAATATTGATTCCGCCCCGCCCCCATTTGATTCCTAAGGTTTTCCTCTTCTCATTTTGCTTCAGTAATTTTTAAACTGGGTTCTTCAGTGATCCACAGACCTGAAATTGTGTGCAGAATTCTGGGTGTTTTGTTATGTGCAGTTTTCTAGTGGGAGAGTTCACAGTTTACAGCATATTCTCAATGACATTCATGTTTCAAAAAAGGTTATTTAGTAATTACTGTTCTATGTTGTCTTCCAAGGTGATCTTAGCAATTAATTTTGTTTTTAAACAACTCACATATATCAGGTGCTAAATGAAAATAGAATAATTTTATTAAGTAACCTTCAAAACAGCTGTGTATAGTAAACATGATTATTCCCACTTTACAGATTAGGAAATTAAGACATAGAAAGATTAAGCAATTTGGCTAAAGAGACACAATTAGTAGGTAATTGACATAGTTTTAACTCCCACTTATTCACTGATGATTCTCAAACTCACATCTTCAGCTTATATCTCTCAAGCTTTATATTTATACTAATAAAAAGGTAATATGCTAATTAGATCGAGAGATCTTCCAGAAGATTTTCTGGACATCCTTCTGGACAAAACCATGGTTGTGGGGCCAAGGCAGAGGCTGTTAGGGGTGATCAGGCCAGCAGGGGAGGGCAGTGGGAATGATGAGGCCAGTGGTGGGGGAGGGCAGTTGGGAGTGAGCAAGCCAACAGTGGGGGGGCAGTTGGGGGCAATCTGGCCTGCAAGGGGGGGCAGTTGAAGATGAGCAGGCTGGCAGGGGGGACAGTTAGGGGTGAGCAGGTTGACAGGCAAGTGAGCATTTAGGAGCCAGCGGTCCTGGATTGCAAGAGGGATCCCAGATTGGAGAGGTTGCAGACTGGGCTGAGGGACATGCGCCTCTCTCCCTTTCCCATGTGTGAATTTCGTGCACCGGGCCACTATTTTATAGATAATAAGCCATTTCCATGATGTCCCATTGGCTTATAAGCTCAACATTTTAGACACCAATTGTTATCTTCTTTCTCCAAATTTTCCCCTGTATTTTCCATTCAGGGGCCATGCTATCAGAGTCATATTCATTGTTTTCTTTCTGCTCCTCTGTGGGACCAATCTTTAGTCCTACTGAATTTAAATCCTAATTATTGTTGCTTTAGTTCAGGTCCTAATCATCTTTCATTTGGCTTTATGTAACAACTAGAGGCCTGGTGCATGAAATTTGTGCACTCACATGGGGAGAGGGTGTAGAGGAGAGGGTTCCCTCAGCCTGGCCTGTACCCTCTCACAGCCCAGGAGCCCTCAGGGGATGTCCAACTGATGTGGAGAGAGGCTCCTGCCACCACTGCTGTGCTTGCCAGCCATGAGCCTGGCTTCTGGCTGAGCCGTGTTCCCCCTGTGAGAGTGCACTGCCCACCAGGGGGCAACTCCTGCATTGCTGCATTGAGTGTCTGCCTCCTGGTGGTCAGTGTGTGTCATAGTGACAAGTTGTTCTATTTGCATATTAGACTTTTATTATATAGCATAATACTTAAAATACATCTATTAAGGGGCTTCTATCACAGTCAACTCAGCATATTATGCTTTTATTATATAGGATGTCCTGGCTGCCTAAATCCTTTGATGACACAACACTGTATGGTGACAAGATAATTGAGATGGGCCTTCCATCATCCAAAGCTTACCTACCTGTCTACAACCCCCCCTTCCGGTTAAGTTCTCTTTCAGTTACATTGAATTACTTGGTGTTACCTCAAGATATCTTGTTATTTCTCACTTTTATGCCAGTGCTCATATGGTCCCCTCTGCTGGAATACAATTTACTTCCTTTTTCTTTGTTTTTGTCTAGCTATTCTTAGGTGTCACATCATGAAGACGTGTAGGTCTCCTTCCCTGTGCTAACATGATTTGCTGCTAGATGAGAAAGGGAAGAAATGAAGATGACTTCAAGGTTTTGGCCTCGACAATTATAAGAATGGGATTGTCCTTGTTTGAGATAGGAATGACTGTGGTTTCACGGGCTATAATAATTATCTAATTTGAGACATAGGAATTTGAGTGACTATTAGATTTCTAAATGTCATTATTGATTAGGTATTGGCTACATGACACTGAAATTTGCAGGAGCAGCTCAGACTAAAAATACACATCAGAATACAGATGGTGTTTAAAGACATGAGACTGCGTAAAAGTACCAAAGGATTGAATAACAAAAGAGTCCTAAGCACCTATGGAGTAATAATCTGTATGTATCTATGTCCCTAACAAATGATGAGACTCTTGAGCTCCTGTCCTTTGATAATGTGTGCATAAGCTTTGTTTAATAAATGCTTATTAAATACAATGAATGAGTGAATGGATGGATGAACTGAAATAGGTGATACTAAACAGAGGTCACCAAGTCAAATATACACTGAGTGGACAGATTATTATGATCTCTGAACACATAATAATCTGGCCACTCAGTATATGTATGTATGTATGTATATGTGTGTGTGTGTGTGTGTGTGTGTGTGTGTGTGTGTATATATATATATATATATATATATATATATATATATATATCCCAGTGCATGAATTCATGCATGGGTAGGGGTCTGGCCAGCCTAGCCATGGGAGGGGACATGGGCAGTTGGCCAGCCTGCCTGCTGGTCGAACTCCTGGTCAAGGGGACAATTTGCATATTAGCCTTTTATTATATAGGCTATATACTGAGTGGTCAGATTATTATGCATTCAGAGATCATAATAATCTGGCCACTTAGTGTAAACAAGACTCAAGCCACAACACAAGTAAATGAAGTAGTTTAGGGAGTGGTATTGATCATGGGAAATTGAGAAGTACATGTCCTAACACAGTGGTCAGCAAACTCATTAGTCAACAGATCCAAACATCAACAGAACAACTACTGAAATTTCTTTTGAGAGCCGAAAACCGAATTCTGCGCATGGGCCACAAAATTTCAGTCACATTGTACGTGCACGCCGCACATGGTAATTTGTGGAAGAGCCACACTCAAGGGGCCAAAGAGCCCCATGTGGCTTGTGAGCCACAGTTTGCTGACCACTGCTTTAACAAAATGGGGAAGCCACAACTCAACCCCATGGTCAAATGTAGCCACCTTTTTCCTGATTTTAAGAGAAAATGAGATTCCCTAACTTTTTAATGTAAAATTTTCTGTGAGCCAAAATTCTTCAGGTCAAATAAAATTTTCCCTGAATATATTCATTCTTCGTAAGGTCATAACTTCTGATCAACTAATTCAACATCATTTTATAGTATGCAAGGCTTGTATGATCTATTATTAAATAGGAAGCTAACCTTTATAGGCAGCAAATTACTCTCACCATTTGGTTAGGATTTTGGCTGATTTTTAACTTCAACAGAAATACAGAAAAACTATAACCATAAAAACTGCTCCATAAATAGAGTTATATATATGGTCTTCTGTTTTAACTTGATAGCTTGTCACTCTTTCAATTTGGATTCCAGAGATTTAATTGCCATATGTAATTTTTTTTCAGTTTTTCCATCTGAAAAATGGGGATGGTAATCTTCGCCTTAATTATCCAGCAGGGTTATTATGAGAATCAAATGAGATAAACTGTGTTTAAGTGATTTGAAAGATTTCAATGGAATGCAGCTGTGATGTGTTGCTATCACATCACTCCTGCAGGATTAGTCCAGAACAAGGCATAAATAACTGGCTAACTTTAATAATCTCAGCCAGTTTGATATCACATCATAGACTCTTTCCCCAGGCACTTAATCATTTTCCTTTCAATTTAAATTCTTATTGAACTATGACGTCAATAAATATATAGAATATTGTAACAGGGTGTCCTGCTAATGGAAAATTTAAAGTATTTATTTCAGTGGATAAGATATGACATCTCATAAGTACTTAAGAAATTAGGCAACACAAATGTTTCACTTTGAGAGGAAAAAACTAAGAGAAAGGGTACTAGATAGCTGAATGAGGTTACACAATAAGTGCAACTAAAGCTTAAAGTCATTAGGGTACACATGTTAAAAATGAAATTTTATAGCCTGGCTGGCAGGCTTAATTCCCAGTGTGGGGCATGCAGGAGGCAGCCAGTCAATGATTCTTTCTCATCATTGATGTTTCTATCTTTCCCTCCCTCTACCTCCCTTTCTTATATCAATAAAAAAATGTTTTTTAAAGTGGAATTTTACAATAAAGTGTTTTGGTAACTCATTAGGAAAATATCATTGGCTGGAATCTAAGGTGCCTCTATCCACTACAGAAAACTACTCTATATTATTTATTGATATTGTTGTGGGGTTTCACTTATTTTTAAATAAATTTCTCCCCACTTAAAAAGCGTTTTATGTTCTTTGCAGAATATTAAAAAATGCAGAAACTAAAAATAAAAAAGTAATAAAAATTATAAATAATTTCTATAACCAGAGATGTACACTGTACATATATTGGGATTTTTTCCCCAGATATATGCACGTGTTTATGTGTGAGTAATCAAAGATATATCATATATATCATATATAGAGAAACATTGTTAGCAAAAGTGGAATCAAAGTAGAGTCTACTTATTTTTAGGCATTGTATTATTAAATATCCTTCAAAAGTATAATTTTAATGACTTCTTATTTTCCCACCATAGGTTGCAACCTTGTGGAAAATACTTTGCATAGGCTCTTTGATCATTTTTTCATCTAATTGTAGGATTATCTTATTTACTTATGAATTAATACTGTGAAAGTAACCATGGGAAAGTTTTCACAAGGATAGAGGGGTTTCATACTCTGAACTGAAATCTGCACATCTCTATAGTGCTTTGTTTGATGAATCATATTTAATCCCTCAATACCTAATTACAAATAGGTTTTTTTGGATTGAATGTATAGATCAAATGTTCATTATAATTGCTCATAAAGTAATTAAAATGATATAGTCAACTGGTGTTTAGCATTAAAAACTTATTACCTTATGTGACACATGATGCACTCCTTAAAGCTTTACTAGTTATTTTAAGTGTTATTTATTCTCTGAGGCTGATTTCATCATTATAATTACATCTCAGCAACCTAGTAATAAATACTTTCACCACTATATGATTATATGTTTTTTGGAAGTTCCAATTCATACAGTGAATCATCCTGTGGCATTTTGTTATTCATAAAAAGTCAAGTGGCTTTTAAAATCAATGCATTAAAAAAAAAGAACATGATGTTTTCCTTAGTGTTAATTTAGTATTGTTAAAAGTTGGTATATTTTTCTTGTTACATAGCAAGAAACATTTGTTGTGTCTCACTTTCCTTTCCATTGTTTTCTTCTAAAATTTCAGAAAAGATTACTTAACTGTCAGTGTTATACAATTGAAATTGTGTACAGATAAGGAAACTTTGGTAGATTTTTTGTTTCATTCTTTTTCAGGTTTTGTTTTTATAATAAGGTCTAAGGTAAAACAAATCTTAAGTGGCACCTGTTTCCCTTATCCAGAATTAGGACTATTTTTAAAAAATCTTCATTGTTGAGAGTATTACAGATATCCCCTTTTTTTCTCCTCATTGCCCCCTTCCACTCCACCTCAGGCCTTCATCACCCTATTGTCTGTGTCCATAGGTAATGCATATCCTATATAATAAAATCCTAATATTCTAAGTGACTGGTCAACCAGTTGTCTATTCAACCAAAGTTTCATATGCTAATAATATACTAAGGTCACATAACTGCTTACTATGATGTGCACTGACCACCAGGGGGCAGACACTCTGACCAGTAGGTCAGCCAATCCAGACTGAGCAAGATGGGCTGAACAAGCCCTGGAGTCCTCCTGATATCCCTCCCTGGCTGCCCCACCTCCTGTGTCCCTTTCCGGCCCCAATTGTGCACTGGTAAGGTTCCTCGGTCTGACATGCACCTTCTTGCAATCCAGGCTGAGGGACCCCCCACCCCCCACTCCCAGAGTGCACAAATTTCGTGCACCAGGCCTCTAGTATGCATATAAGGTCTTTGGTTAATATCTTTCCTTCTCTACTTCCCCTTCCCCTTTGAGATTTGTCAGTCTGTTCCATGTTTCCATGCCTCTGATTCTATTTTATTCATCAGTTTATTTTGTTCTTTAGATTTTTTTGTTAGTTTGTTTTGATTTTTTATATTCAATTGTTGATATGTATTTATTGCCATTTTATTGTTTATATATTTTTTATCTTTTTCTCCTTCTCCTCCTTCTCCTCCTCTTCCTCTTCTTAAAGAAGATGCTTCAATATTTCATGCAATACTGGTTTGGTGGTGATTAGCTCCTTTAGTTTTTTCTTGTCTGTAAAGCTCTTTTTTTGATCTTCAATTATAAATGATAGCTTTTCTGAATAGAATAATCTTGGTTGTAGGTCCTTGCTATTCATCACTCTAAATAATTCTTGCCTCTCTCTTCTGGCTTGCAAAGTTTCTGTTGAGAAATCAGCTGACAGTCATATGAGTGTACCCTTGTAGGTAGCTAACTGCTTTTCTCTTGATGCTTTTAAGATTCTCTTTTTGTCTTTAACTCTTGGCATTTTAATTATGATGTATCTTGGTGTGGGCATCTTGGAGTTCTTATGTGGGACTCTCTGGGCTTCCTGGACTCGTAAGTCTATTATTTTCATCAGGTATGGGAAGTTTTCTCTCATTATTTCTTCAAATAATGTTTCAATATCTTGTGCTTTCTCTTCTCCTTCTGGAACCCCCATAATGCAAATGTTGGTACTCTTGAAGTTGTCCCAGTTGCATCTTATACTATCTTCATATTTTTGGATTCTTTTTTCTTTTTGCTGTTCTCCTTGGGTGTTTTTGCTTCCTCATATTCCAAATTGTTGATTTGATTCTCAGACTCCTCTACTCTACTGTTGAATCTCTGAAAATTATTCTTTATTTCAGTTAGTATATGTTCAATTTCTGACAGGTCCTTTTTCATGTCTTTGAAATTCTCATTAAGATCCTTGAAAGTCTGGTTATGTCCCTTGAAGCTCTCATTAACATCTTTGCGGAACCTTATAACCATTGTGTTGAACTCTGTAGCCAGTAATTTGTTTGCTTCCATTTCTTTCATTTGTGACATGTTTCTTTGTCTCTGAATTTTGACTGCTCCCTTGTGTTTGTTTCTATTTACTAGGTAGACCTGCTATGTGTCCTGGAATTGGTAGAGTGGACTTGTATAATAGGTGTCCTGAGGGCCCAGTAGCTCAGCCTCCCCAATCACCTGAGCTGGGCACTCTAGGTGCAACCCTGTGTGGGCTGTGTGCATAGGCTTTTTGTAGTTGAGCCTTGATTGCTGTTGGAGTCACTGGGAGAAATTTTGTAGTGGAGCCTTGATTGCTGGTCCAATTGGCTGTGAGGACCAGCTGCGACTATAGTGGAAGAGCTACTGTGTAGGAACACCCCTTTGGAGCACGATTTGTTTTTTTAATCTCCACTTTAATTAGTGGCTGACATGAGACAAAAAGACTACCTTAAATTGAGGCAAAATAAATGAACAAAATTTTCTGTGGATTTCTGAATTTCAGTGTAAAATTTGCAATTTAATTATACAACTCCACTTTTACTTTTTATAGCTAGAGTTTCACTTAGGATTGATGTTTCTTTGTCCACAGGTCTACTAATGAAACTTAACAATTTTCTTTTTAAAACTTAACAATTCTGAACAAGATAATTTCAGAGTTTTCAGGGATTTTTAAAAATGTAATTTATTTTTTTTAAGCAATTACTGTTCAGAAGAAATGTCTCAACAGACACATTTTCCTAAAACTATAAATTGGTTTCCTTTTAATATTAAGATACTATATATTATTGTTTTCATATAAATCAGATCATGGCTTTTAGTACTTTTCCACTTATTTAGAAACGTGATACTTTTAGAGATTTCTATTCTGATTAAAACAGGAGTAGTTCTTATCAGCATTATCTATTCGTCCTCTTACTAAATCCTACCCATTGTATATATACTTATGAAGCTTCCTTATCACAGGATTATGAACATTTATTAAGTTTTAGCCTACTTTGTTTTAACAAAAGCTGGAAATCTTATTAAATCATGCATAATATATCAAAAAAATTAAAAACTTTGTTTATAGAGGAAAAAAATTTAGAATGGTAACATATAATGAAAAAAAAAGTTAATAACTTTATAAAAAGTTAATTTATAAAAGTTACTAAATATATATGCCTCCAGGTCTATCTACCACAGCTATTAAAAGAGAACTATGTATTTATACTGAGTTCCAAACTTCTATTAGCCAAAGCCAAAAGGTCAATATTATCAAAAAAGAGTCATGCTATAACAACAATAATCATAATGTAGACAAAACAAATGATAATAATAAAAATAATATAATAAAATTATTAATAATAATTAAACAGGATAAATGCAGATAAAACTACAAAAGCTAATATTTTTCTAGGTATACAATTTAAGAAAAATTTCTCCTTATATCTAATATATTTTTTAAGTAGTTTATTGCTATTTTTTTAAAAATGTATTTTATTGATTTTTCACAGAGAAGAAGGGAGAGGGATAGAAAGTCAGAAACATCAATGAGAGAGAGACATTGATCAGCCGCCTCCTGCACACCCCACACTGGAGATGTGCCTGCAAGCAAGGTACATGCTCCCGACTAGAATCGAACCCAGGACCTTTCAGTCCGCAGGCCGACACTCTATCCACTGAGCCAAATCGGTCTCAGCTATATCTAATATTTTTGATGCTTAAGAATAGAACATGCAATGCTTAAGGGCAGGACACAGAATCTTGGAATAAACAATATTAGAAACAACATTCTTAAATCAAAATAACTAGCTTTGTGTAGCCTATTTCCCTTCCATGTAAGCTGAGGGCATAAGGTCAAACCACATGTAATAAATACAATTTTCTACAAGTGCATAGTACAAACAGAAAAACAAGACAAAACAAAAAAAAAATGAAATAAATTTACTTAATGTCTGGAATGATCCAGTGATAAAAATCTAAAGTATTTATTGGGTCGGATGGACTCTATACTATTTAGTGAGTATTTTATGAATATTACTTTTTGTACTTTGACTTTTGATAAAGCTGAATAGTGACAAGTGTTTTATTATCTGACTAATGCCTCAGAGTAATTATTTGGCTTAACCTATTGAAATACATGTATTTTTAGAATTTGTATACTTCAAAAAAATAGTTCACAGAACTCATAAACTATCACAGAATAGTTTTTTTTTCTGATTTCCTTGCAAGAAGAACTGGACATGGATTATAAAGTTGAGATTATTTTTTTTTCAGATTCTGATAGTCTTAATGAAATTGCTGTTAACTGGGTATTTGTCTACCTATAGGTTATTAACAAATAACTTTTTTGAAAAAATCAACTGAGCGAAGAGGATAAAAGTGAATGTTCCCTTATGAATTTTAAGATGCCTAACCTAGAGTTTATCTTGATAGACTTTGCCTTGAGTAAGCATCTACCCATCTCTGCATAGAGGAGGCCTAGGGAGCACTGTAGACATTATAAATATTTTTCTCAGAAAACAATTCTGGGTCTGTTCCAGGATAGAACAAATCAATAAACAAGGTTCCAAAGTTCTATATTGTAGACGATGGCTTTGGAAGGTTTAGCCTGGAAAATTTTCCAAGCAGAATTACCCATAAAAATTTTTTAAAAATCCATTTAAAATATCTGAGTTTGAGAGCTTCCTAGTTAACCTTATGGGGAAAATAGCTTGTGAAATGTACCCCATACTACTAATAATGATTGGCATGCTGTTTAGAGTTGCTGGTTATAAACCAATTAAACCTTGGAAGGCATCTGCCCCAAATGTGAATATGTGTTTATAGATAATTGACGTTCAGTGAACTCTTTCTGACATGGTAGGAATATTGTGTATTGAGCCCAGTACTGTCACAAAATAGTTCTCTTTTTAGCTTCCTTGCAAGGAGAATTGGACATGGGTTATATAATTGAGATTGGTTTCTTTCAGCTTCTGTTGAATTGCTTTTAACTGGATATTTGCCTACAAGTTATTAAAACAAGTACTCGGAGGCCCTCTTAATTTCTACATACTAGCAATGGATCAAAATTTTATGTGTTAGGGGAATTCTCAGTAACTGAACTTGTGTATAAAGAAATACAATTCAGTCACTTAAAAATGGCTCCTGTCCTCTACTAATGCCCTCACATCTTCATTATTTAACAGTTCAAATATTAACTCATATGGCATGGCATGTAGAATTATAGGAGTAGATCAGCAAATATAACTGAGGGGTGAGGGGGAGGAACAGGGACAGGAGAAGGAAAAAGAAAGTTGACATGGTCTAAAGCTTAAAAACATAAAAACAACTTTCCCCCTTTAATTTCTTTTCAAAAATGTAAAGGAAATGTGAGTTTAGTACAATGACTGAAATAATACAAAGATAAAGGAAAAAAATGGGCACTGAATAATTTTCCCTACCCCCCTTACTCCCCACTTCCCAGTCCTGGGTCCCTTACAAGTGACAAATGTTGACAAGCTGATCATTCCTTCACAAACATATCCATACAGTGAAATACCTTGGGTCTTGATTTCTGCTTCTCCACTCTTCCAATTTACCTGGACTTGGACTCACTTTTTTCTCATGGACACCAAGTAGTTGCCATTAACAGTCTAGGCTCTGAAATGAGTTTAGTAAGAAACTTGGACAGAACAGAACAGAGCTTTGGGATCTTAGTTAGGATGACCCAAGTGGCTGAGGGTGACTTCAATGTTTGGGGCTGGAAATCTACTTCCAAGGCAGCCTCTTCACTTGCACATCTCTCCTAGGTTGTGATGGGTAAAGAACCAGCTCAACTGGGATTGTTCATGGAGGTTCTTTTATACCCTTTTCAGCATGGTTCTCTCAGGACTTCTGTGGCATCTCAAGTCGTTCCAAGGGTGAGAAAAGCAGAGGCTGCATGATTTTTTATGATCTCACCTTAGAAATTACATGGTATTTCCTCCTATGTATCTTACCAGTCAAAAGAGTCACAAGCCTGCCCAAATTTAAGGGATGGACACATGAACTCTACCCCTTTTGATGAGAGGACAGGTATAGAATTTGTGGCCAAGTCCTCAAGAAAGAGTCTTCATGTGAAATATTTATCTGAGAAGCTCATCTTTGAATTGTACCTAAGCGGCATATAGAAAACTAACAGGTCAATAGTTTTGTGTTGCTCTTTTAGAAATAAGACCGACTACATTCTGAGTCTAATCAGGTCAGATCGTATTCTCAGAGATGATAAGCATCAACAGAGATTAAAAATGTCAAAGTCATCCTGTCAAAGAGGACATTGACTAAGTCATAACAAAAATTCTTCATTTAGTTTGAACTGTTTATCAGCTGTTTATCAGCTCCTTTGAAGGTGAAAAATTTATTGGGACTGAGTTAGAACTAGGCCTGGTCACAAAGTACAGGGTCATTGCCCTAAAAATAAAACAGAGAAAAGCAAGTTTCTCAGGTGTCACAAATGACTGGAACCTTCAGGATTATACTCAGCATAATGATATTGTTGAATTCTTTATCTTCAAGTCTGCTTTCATTAGTAGTTCCAACAGTAAAAATCAGGACCTACACAATTATTAATTACCTGAGGTCCGGTACACTGGGGAGAAGGAGTCAGGGGCGGGGGAGCCCCTCATCCTGGTCTGCACTCTCCTTTCACAGTATGAGAGCCCTTGAGGGATGGCCAACTGATGGCTTAGGCTCATTCTCCTAAGCTGGCAGTCGAACATCCTTAGTGCTGTCATGGAGGTGGGAGAGGCTCCCACCATTGCCACTGTGCTCACCAGCCAGGAGCCTGCTTCTGGCTGAATGGTGCTCCCCCTGTGGGAGCGCATTGACCACCAGGGGGCAGCTTCTGAATTAAGTGTCTGCCCCCTGGTGGTCAGTGCGCATCATAGTGACCAGTCATTCCACCATTCAGTCAATTTGCATATTAGCCTTGTATTATATAGGATACCTAAGGTTTTATGATGCAGCAAGAAGTTTACAGTAAGACCATGGCTAAGTGGTAGGCACATAGTACCAAGTAGTGCTCAGATATAAAGATGGACAGAGTGGTTTGCCTTCAAAGAACACACAGTCAGGTGGGTCGTTTAGGCATGCAAACAGATACATTGCAAAACAAGACATTACTTGTAAATGCCATTTGCTCTCAGAGGGGAATGATCTTCCTGGGTGTTTATACATGATTAGCACCTGTAACTACTCCCTCTCTGTTGCACCTGAGCCTTTGAAGTTTCTCTTTTATCTGGCCTTCTAGGCTGTCTCTTTGATAGACTTCAAACCCAGTTTTCTCTTGTGCCTAGAGTTTTTGCTTTAATAACTAACTTGGATTTTAGTTTCTTTCTCTAACACTTCCCCTCCCACTAATAGCCTGTCTCAAACCTGTTGTTTGTCTCTGTGCTCCAAAGCCTGAGGGCAATAGATTCATTCCTTAAGATATATATAAACAGAACAGTGACTATATGCTGGGGAAAATATTAGCTGCTGGGGATGCAATGATGAGCCAGTTAGGGACATTCCTACCTGTTGCAAGGAACTGTCTTAGTATTACCTTCTACACTCTTGGGATTATGTTCCTGGCTTAGTCAAATATGGGATGGTTTCCATCCTGAGAAAATCAGGGAATTCTTTTTAGCCAGGTGACATTTGACCTATTTTTTAAAATATATTTTGTTGATATTTTACAGAGAGGAAGGGGGAGAGGGATAGAGAGTTAGAAACATCAATGAGAGGGAAACATTGATCAGCTGCCTCCTGCAACACCCCCTACTGAGGATGTGCCCTTGACAAGAATCAAACCTGGGACCCTTCAGTCCGCAGGCTGACACTGAGCCAAACTGGTTAGGGCTGATCTTTTTTTTTTTTAATGAAAAATTAGAAAATTTCCAGATTGGGGTGAGAGTGGAGAAGATCAGACATTTCAGACAGAGGGTACAACACATACAAAAAAAATAAAAAAAATAAAAACGGTGTGGTCAGTTTGGGAGACAGAGAGATTCATTTGACAGTGTATCTGCAAGTGAAGTTAGAGAAGTAGATTGGGTTCATATTGGGAAGCCGTGTAAGGCCCTTCTGATAAAGTTTGGACTTAATACTGTAGGCAGAGAAAAGTCAGCAAAAATATATAAGCAGGGATAGGACAAAATCAGATTTGTTGTTCTTTAGGAAGATAAACTCAGGAGGACAGTCATAGGAGTGAGGAAAAGACAAGATCTGTTATGAGACTCTCACATCAGCCTACATTAGAACTAATAAGAGCTCATTTCAAGAGATGAAAAGAGGGGCAGAGAGCAGAGGTTAGTTCTGCAGTAGAATTTTTAGGTGGAATCAAGAACTCCTCATTAATATGGAACTCTTGATAGAAGATTTTATAAGATAGTACCAAGTTTTGTTTTGGATACATCACTATCCAAGTGAAGACAAGCAGAAGGAGGTTGGAGACTTTGATCTGAATTTAAAAAGGGAGAAATGATGGACTAGAGACCCATATTTGGAGATCATAAAATAGGCAAATTGACAGAAAATTTAACACATATTTGAGAAATGAAGAGAAAAAAGTCAACAAAGATTAAGAATCAGTGAAGCAGGGAAAAGACAGCAAAATTAGTCTCGTAGAGTAGAGGAGAGGTCAAATAGATGAGGGGTGTTACTTTGTTTTTGACCAAAGTTCTATGAATATCTGAGGCAAGTGTTGACAGAGATGAGGGAAGGTCAGTTGTCAGCCTTTTTGCCATTGATGGTTGCACCAGAAGTGATGTCCTGTGTGGTTTCTGGTCTCCCTTTAGTTCTTGCCAGCCAGGAGTCAGAATGAAGTTAGAGCACTTCCCATATTGGTCTCACTTCCAAGAAAAAGAGTACTCTAGAAACTTGATTCACCACTTACCAAGAGTGAAAAACATGGGAGACATCATCTCTGCATCTTAGGGGATAACAGCATGTTAGTTTTAGCTTTAAAGCTATTTTCCTATTTCTGTGCCTGAATTTCATTTGCCCAATGCATTTGGTTGAATATCACTTTTTACTTTCTATTGTTTAAAGATGCTTTTGAATAGACATGTTATATAATTTTGTGATAAAAAATATTTCAGATTGTTCTAATAGCCTCTTCCCCAAGAAAATGATAAAAATATTATCTTTTGCCCTGGCCAGTGTGGCTCAGTGGATAGAGTGTTGGCCTGTAGACCAATGGGTCACAGGTTCAGTTCTGGTCAAGGGCACATGCTTGATCCCCAGTGTGTTGTGCAGGAGGCAGCCAATCCATAATTCTCTCTCATCATGGATGCATCTATCTCTCTCTCTGTCTCCCTTCCTCTCTGAAATCAATCTATTTATATAAAAGCCTAAGCAACTGTCTAACCAGCCAACTGGCCAACAAGTGGCAGCTATGACATGCACAGACCACCTGGGGGCAGACACTTGACACAGGAGCAGAAACCACAGACATGGAAACATGGAATAGACTGATAAAACTAAGAGGGAAAGGAGGAGAAGGGAGGACAGGAAGAGATTAATCAAAGATTTTATATACATATTAGAGGCCTGGTGCACAGATTCATGCACCAGTGGGATCCCTCAACCTGTCCTGTGGGGATTGGGTTGAAACTGGCTTTCTGATATCCTCCGCGTGTCCCAGATTGCAAGAGGGAGCAGGCCAGGCCAAGGTTCCCCAATGGTGCACAAATCTGTGCACTGGGCCTCTAGTAGAGAGATATTTAAAAAATAATAATAATATTATCTTTCCTCATAAAACATAAATACACAAGCTGGCCTGAGAAAAGACATTTGTCTGAATGTCATTTGTTTTCATTTTTTATTCATTTAATTTACATTGGGAAATATATTAGTTATAAATGTTCTGATAGTTTAAAATGAGTCATTTAATTTGCACAGTCCCTTGTGAGCAGTGCTTGGTATCAAAGGATCTGGGCCCAATCTAGATGCTAAGTGACACTGAGGTGTGGTGGAGTTAAGTTGAATGATGCTGGCTGAGTGCCCTGGAAGGATTAATATCCAAAGACCAGATTATAAAGCTGAATGAAAGCACTGCTTGTATATTAGAAGAGAGTAGTAGCCAGGTGACCTGTAAATAATCATAACAGGGAAGAAAGTCACCATGAAATAAACCAAGCCAAGTGAAACCAAACACTTAGTCTGCCCTAGAGAAATTGATATTGGGACACAGTTTAAGGGAGCCCCAAAATTTATTTCCAAGATTTAGTCTTTGCTCCCTGTTAACAGCATTTTCACTTTTTATTCCTTTTAAGAGATACAATTTATGTGATGACACCTTCTTTATTTTTAAAATTAGGTGTTCTTCAGCAGTGTAATTAAAGCCTTTCCTGTTTGGCTTATAAATGAAAGTGCTCCATTATATGCATTTAATAAGGGTTTCTTTCAGATCAGAATCTCTTTTGTGAATCACGCAACCTGTCTAATGTATCTACTCAGCTGTGTACAAGTTGTATTTTTCTGTTTTTAAAAATCTTTATTGTTCAGATTATTACAGTTTTCCTCTCCCCGCCCCCATAGTTCCTCTCCACCTGGTTCCCACCCCACCCTCTGCCCTTACCCCCCCGCCCCCACTGTCCTCATCCATAGGTGTATGATTTTTGTTCAGTCTCTTCCTGGACACCCTTCACCTTTTCCCCCCCTGAGAATTGTCATTCCACTCCCTTTTTATGCCCCTGATTTTATTATATTCACCAGTTTATTCTGTTCATCAGATTTTTTATTCACTTGATTTTTAGATTCACTTGTTGATAGATATATATTTGTTGTTCATAATTTTTATCTTTACCTTGTTCTTCTTCTTCCTCTTCTTAAAGACTACCTTTCAGCATTTCATATAATACTGGTTTGGTGTTGATGAACTCCTTTAGCTTTTTCTTATCTGTGAAGCTCTTTATCTACCCTTCAATTTTGAATGATAGCTTTTCTGGGTAGAGTAATCTTGGTTGTAGGTTCTTGCTATTCATCACTTTGAATATTTCTTGCCACTCCCATCTGGCCAGCATAATTTCTGTTAAGAAATCAGCTGACAATTGTTTGGGTGCTCTTTTGTAGATAATGAACTGTTTTTCTCTTGCTGTTTTAATATTCTCCCTCTGTCTTTTGCTCTTGGCATTTTAATTATGATGTGAATTGGTGTGGTCCTCTTTGTATTCCTTTTGTTTGGGATTCTGTGCACTTCCTAAGTCTATTTCTTTCACCAGGTGGGGGAAGTTTTCAGTCATTATTTCTTCAAATAGGTTTTCAGTATCTTGCTCTCTCTTTTTTTCTAGCACCCCCATAATTCTGATGTTGGTACACTTGAAGTTGTCCCAGAGGCCCCTTACACTATCTTCACATTTTTGGATTCTTTTTTCTTTTTTCTTTTCCAGTGGAGTGTTTTTTGCTTCTTTGTATTTCAAATCTTTGACTTGATTCTTGCATTTCTCTTGTCTGCTGTTAGGACTCTGTATAATATTTTTTATTTCATTTAGTGTATGTTTAATTTCTAGTTAGTCCTTTTTCATATCCTTGAGAGTCTCACTAAATTTATCGGCCTTTTCTAGGAAATTCTCGAAAAACCTTATAAGCGTGGTTTTGAACTCTATATCCAGTCATTTGCTTTCCTCCATTTATTTCATTTGTGATCTGTTTCTTTGTCTCCAAATTTTCGGTGCTTCCCTGAGTTGGTAAAGTAGCTTTGTGTGCTAGGTGTCCTATATGATCCAGTGTCTCAGCCTCCCAAGTTACCTGAGGTGGACACTCTTGGTGCACCCCTTTGTGCACTTTGTGTTGGTATTACTGGGAGGAATTGACCTCCAGACTAATTGGCTGTGAGGATCAGCTGTGTCTACATTGGGAGAACTTCTGTGCTGGAGATACCCTTATGGGACAAGACTTGCAAAATTGCCAAAGTCGCTGTGCTCAGCTTGGATGGGGCAGAGTCTCAGGGTGGGGCAGACAGCCTTTTCTTCCCATCAGTCCTGCCATATGAAGCCCCTGGGTCTCAGTGTCCCTCAGTAATCACTGTAAGCACCTCTGAGAGAGAGAGCCACTCTCAAGTTTCACCTGCTGCCAGACAGTCCAGTTTCTCCCCAAATGAGTGTGGGTTCCCAGAAACTGACTTGGAACTGGAGTTCAGCGCAGTCGGGAGCTTCCGTCTTCTCTGCTTCCAACTGTGCACTCAGCTGCTGTGTACTCAGCTGCCTGTGCATTCAGCAGTTAGTCCTTTAGAAAGCCAGCTGTGCACTCAGCCACCTGTGCATTCAGTAGTCAGTCCTTTCTGCCTGTGTATGCCTCTGGACCACTGCCTCCACAGCTCCTCTGAGTCTTAGTGTGCTTTCTCTTTTCCTGATAGTCCAGTTTCTCCCCGAATGAATCTGGGTTCCCAGAAACTCACCTGGAACTGGAGTTCAGCACAGTTGGGTGCTTCCATCTCCCTCCCACTTTAGAATGCCAGCCATGCACTCAGCCGCCCATGCACACAGTCACCTGTCCTCTCCACACACTTGTATGTCTCCATACCTCAGCCTTTTGCAGCTCCTCTGATTCTCAATGTGCTTTCTGCTTTCCTTCTAGTTATAGAATTTCCACTCAGCCAGCTTTCCTGTGATTCTAGATGGTGTCCATATTGTCTTTTAGTTGTAGTTTTGATATTGTTGTGTGAGACAGCAGTTTGGGTGTTTACCCATGCTTCCATCTTGGTTTCTCCCCACAAGTTATATTTTTCTTACCTGATAATAAGTATCTTGAGAACAGGAAACACTAGCTTTTCATCCCTCTGTCCATCCATCCATTTGTTCATCTATCTACTCATTAAACATTTGAGCATCTATGTGTCAGGCACTGAAATGAACTTCAGGATGAACATGATATAGCCTTTCCCTCAAAGATCTTGTAGGTCAATTAGAGCAGAAGTTCCCAGCTGTAGCTGCATATAAGAATCACCTGAGTTACTGGATCCACTTTCAGGGAGTCTGTTCTCATTGTAGTAGAGTGTGGCCTGGGTATTGATGCACAAAATTCGTGCATAGGGAGGGGAGGTCCCTCAGCCCAATCTGCACCCTCTCCAATCTGGGAGCCCTTGGGGGATGTCCAACTGCCAGTGTAGGCCTGATCCCAGGCGTAACTTGGCCATTAGACATCCCTCTTGCAATTTGGGATCTCTGGCTCCTAACTGCTCACTTGCCTGTCTGCCCTAACCAATCTGCCTGCCTCATCCCCCTAACTTCCCTCCCCTGCTGGCCTGGTTGCCCCTATTAACTTTTTTTTTTTAAATCTTATCCCCTTTACACACAATTGTATTTGACTTCCTTATTGGCTTCTCCCTCTCACACAATTTTTTTTCTCTCCTTTATGTAACACTTTTTTCCATTGACTCATTATTTATGAACTTTTCTTTCCTCCTTATTTCCTACTTTTGTTCCATCATCCTTTTTCCCATCTTTCTTCTACCCTCCCTATCTCCCCATATTTCTTCTTTCTTTATCTTTACCTCTGCCCTCCCTCCCCTTTTCCTTTCTCCCACCTTAATTGTTTCTTCACTTCCTTCCTTGGATCAGCTTTGCTCCCTCCCCCATTTCTTCCTTCTTCCCATCCTCCTTTTAAGCTCAACTGGCTCCCCTTTAAAACTTTTCTTCCTCCTTCATTCTCTCTCATTCTGCCTTTCTTCTCTACATCCACTGTTTTAATATTTATCTATCTACTTACCTAATTATTCACTATAATTTATCTTTTTTCTTTTTTGACTTCTACTTTTAAAATTTGTCCCCAACACACAACTATATTTAATTTTCATCGAAGCTCCTACAATTCACTCATACATCCTTCCTTCTTTAACTCTGCTCTCTACTGACTCCGTTATAAAGTTCTTCCCTCCCTCCCTCCCTTCTTAAAGCTTCCATGGCGCTGGGTAGGAGGGTGAGGGAGAGGGGATGCATTAACTTCCAGCCTAGGGCTCAGCCATGGCCAGGTGTTCACCATCCCCCCGTTCCCTAGCCTCCCTGCTGCATCCTGCTCCCATTCCCTGCCTGAGACACCTGGCCCAGCGAGGGTGGCTGAGGCCCATCCTGCCCAGGCACTGCTACTGCTGCAAAGCAGGAGCACCTTCCCCTAGAAGGACTCAGACTGTCCACCACTCTGTTCAGGACCCTTGGGTGCCTCCCCGCCAACAGCCAGTGCCAGGGGTCACCGCCCTCATCCTGTGTCTTGGTGGGTCTCCTGCCCTGCCCCTTACCATCTCTCCAGGCACATCTGCTCACCCTCTCTGTCACCATTCCCTCCTGCGTGCAGCTCCACATTTCCTTTCCTTTTCCATTCCTGCTTCTTTTTTTTGTTCCTTTCCTATATTTCTGTTTCTCCTGTCAGCCTGTCTGCCTGCAGGTCCTCCTTCTCTCTCCACTTTCTTATCCCCTCCTAGCATATCCTATCCTACCCAGGGCCTTGCAGCTGCCTGAGCAGAGGGTGGGATGCAGCCTGCTGATCCAGTCATGATGTGACAATGTAATGGACAATTTGCATATTTCTTTATTATTAGTATACTAGAGGTGTGGTGCACAAAATTTATGCACTGGGGAGGGTGTCCCTCAGCCCAGCCTGCATCCTCTCCAATCTGGGACCCCTCGAGGGATGTCTGACTACAGGTTTAGGCCCCATCCCACAAGGGTCTAGCCTAAACCTGCAGTCAGACATTGCTCTCACAATCCAGGACCACTGGCTCCTAACTACTCACCTGCTTACCTGATTGCCCCCTAACTGCTCCCTTGCCAGCCTGATTGGCACCTAACTGCTCCTCTGCTGGCCTGATTGCCCCCAACTACTCTCCCTTGGTGGCCTGATCACCTCCAAGGCTTTTATTACTATAGATATGACCCTTCACAGAAAATTTTACTAACCCTACTTTACAATAAGGGCTTGATGATTGAATCATTGGGACCAGACACCAAGATTTCCTTTCTTTGAATAGTGGAGGGAATAATTATCTTGTCTTTAAGTTGCCCTGAAATTAAAATAAGATAATGACTTAGAAAAGCATAAAAGCACCATATAAAGACAATTGTCTTTTTCATGTACTAAAAAGACAATAAAGTGATAAAATAAAAAACACTATTTTTTATCTCTCCCTTCCTTCTTTCACCACCTTTATTTAAACTTTAAAATTTCTAAAAATTTCACTCCAATTTTTATTTCTTTACATTCAATATTATTTTGCATTGGTTTCAGGTTTTATATTAGTTACAAAATAGTGTTTAGACAATTATATACTTTACAAAGTGTTCCTTGATATTTCCAGTACGCACCTGGCATCATACTATCATTACAACACTATTGACTATATTCCCTATTTAAGTGACAATGGGTTTACAGTCTTTCTTTTGTGTTGTTCTCCTTTCCTTTTCTTTCTCACTTCTTCCCTCACTTTCCTTATATAGTACCTCAATTGGCCATCAAAGCTCAGTGAAGGCACTGGGACATGCTTAATCCATTTTATAGATGAGGACACTGAGGCCAATTCCAGTTGGCTTTGGAACTTGACTTAGTGCACAGGGAGCTCTCAGAGCCATGCTCTCTGCCCTTCCTAAGGGGCAGCCTCCGGGCAAACAAAACAAACCTCGTAAGGCTTCCCAGCCTCTTTCTCAAGCGCCTCTTTATTGTGGACGCTCCACATTCTTTCCTCTCCCTGGTCCCCTGCCCCATTCTTTACTGCCCCCCCCCCCTTCTCTGGAGCAGGTGGAAGGCTTCACACTCACCTCCAAGGCATGTTCTGCTGAGGGGCAAGGCGACACTGGCTTGCTTTTGGCTCAAGGCAGGAGCAGGAGTTGCCACCTCTGAAGTGGGAAGGCCGCCTGGGTGAGACGGGTTAGCACTGGGAGCTTGTCTGAATCGTGTTGGCCAGTCCGGTACCCTGCAGTGCGGCACCCCTCCACTGAATTGGCACTGCCCCTCAACCCTCGCCTCAGGGCTGCAGTTCCTTGCCCCTATGCCCAGGCATCCTTCCATGCCCCTCGATCCCTGGTCTGGCTCACCTGCGTCTCTCTCTCCCTGCAGGTGAGGCAGATCCCTGCCCTTGGTATCTGAGAAGCTGTGAATCTGTGGCCAGAGGCCCAGTCGGGTTTTCAGCAACCCCATGCCTGAGATGTTTCCAGGGTCCAGGGTGATTCTCAGGGCAGCAATGTTCCTTCCCCCGCCCCCCCCTCCGGGAGTGGCTAAGCAGGCCCAGCTGCTCCTCCCCAAGGCTGTGATGTTCCCGGGACCCCATGGAGTGGCTAGGTAGGCTGGTCACCCCTCCCCAGGGTGGTGATGTTCCCAGGGCCCTGCAAGAGTGGCTAGGTGGGCTGCTGCCCCTCCTGGGGCCTGTGATGGACCCAGAACCCACAGGTGGCATCTGGTGCTTCCCACTCTGTCGGAAACCAAATATTGTTCTCACTAAATGGATGTAAATAGGAAGCCAGAAGGCTGGCCAACCTTAATTGCTCTGAAAGATCAAAGCTGATTATCATGTTAATTTCTGTTATCTCCTGCCTAAAGGCTAGAGGTGTGTCCCAAAGCCTTAATAAAAGGGAGAAAAAGGCCAGAGCAAATGGCAGTCCTTTCCACTAGAGGAAGGCTCCCGCCTGGCCCCCCAATATCGCCAAATTAATGCTTTCTGGTCTCTCATTTCGTTTGCGTGCGGCCTCCTTCAGAACCCGAACCCTGACGCGGGAACCCTGAACCTCGCGGGACGTGGAAAGAGGTTCCCACACCACCCCACCTCCCTGGCTTGATTGACTGGTACCTTGTGGGCAGTGTATGGCTCTGCCCGCCTGGCCTCTACCACCCTCGATGGACCTGGACCCCCAGGAGCAGGCCATGGTGCTGCCTTCCCACCTGCATACACAAATTCACTCCCATATTTGTTAGGTTAATTTGCATACTCACTCTGATTGGCTGTGGGCGAAGCAGAGGTATGGTCAATTTACACGTTTCTCTATTATTAAGTAAGATATATATATACTAGAGACTCGGTGCATAAAATTTATATACAAGGGGGAGGGAGGCTGTCCTTCAGCCCAGCCTGCTCCCTCTCCAATCTGGGACGCCTTGAGGGATGTCTGACTGCCCGTTTAGAAGGATCGGGCCAAAACAGGGAGTCAGACATCCCTCTCACAATCCAGGACTGCTGGCCCCAACTGCTCACCTGCCTGCCTTCCTGATTGCCCCTAACCACTTCTGCCTGCCAGTCTTTTCACTCACTAACGACTCCCCACCCAGTCTGATTGATGCCTAACTGCTTCCCTGCCAGCCTGTTTGGCCCTAACTGTCCTCCCCTGCAGGCCTGGGTCCCTCCCCAACTGCCCTTCCCTGCAGGCCTGGTCACCTCCAACTTCCCTCCTCTGCTGGCCTGGTCACCCCTAACTGCCCTCCCCTGCAGACTTGCTCACTCCCAACTGCCCTTCCTTGCAGGCCTGGTCCCTGCCAACTGCCCTCCCCTGTTGGCCATCTTGTGGTGGCCATCTTATGTCCACATGGGGACAGGATTTTTTGACTACATGGGGGCAGTGTGTTGGAGTGGTGATCAACCTGCATATTACTCTTTTATTAGATAGAATAGAGGCCTGGTGCACTGGTGGGGGCCAGCTGGTTTGCCCCGAAGGGTGTCTTGGATCAGGGTGGATGTTCCCTTGGGGAATAGGGTGGCCTGGGTGAGGGGCCTGTGGTGGTTTGCAGGCCAGCCATGCCCCCTGGCAACCCAAGCAGAGGCCCTTGTATATCGGATTTATTTATCTTCTACAATTGAAACTTTGTAGCCTGAAGTGGAGCCAAGCCTTGTGCTTGCAGAGCCATTGAAAGTTTGTTGCCTTAAGCAGAGGCCTAGGCCAGCCAGGGTTTGCAGAAAGCTTGGCTTCTTCCTTTGCCAGGGGCAACCCAAACCTCCCTCCTGCTCTCTCTGTGGTGGTAGCCATCTTACTCAAGTTAAAATGAGATACAATTCTCCTGTCCTGACAGTAAGCATGAGATTAGAGAGCACACACACACAGGGGCAGACTGCTGAATGCACAGATCAGAGTCCAGCTCCAGTTAGTTTCGGGGGAACGAGTAATTAGTAATACACTTTGTGGTATATTGAAGGTAGCCAACGTCATCAGAAATACTACTGATCAAGCATAGTTCTTACAGTGAACATTTCACAGTTTCAGAGCAAATGTAAAAATCTGTGAGTAAGATGTTGACATTGGAAAATGGCATCTTGACACAGTGTTTTCTTGACTCCATTGCAGCGTGGTGTGTCCATGTGATTCATTTCTGGTGAAGAGGATGTGAATACAAGATATGTATACAACTTACAGCTTCTGTTCTGAAAAAGGATGGGGGTTCCCTCCTCTTCCCTAAGTCTTTCTTCCCACTGGATGATTATAGAGGTGATGGTGAGCTAGCTTGGACCATGTGGATGAAGACAAAGATAAAAGAAACCAGAGACCTCAATGATTCTACATAGCAGATGTAACATACTTGTTTAGATTTTTGTATGAGAGAGGAATAAACTATCAAATTTAAGCCACTGCTACTTTGTGTCCTGTCATATAAAGCCTGTGCCATATACCATCACCCTTCCCCACACCTCCAACTTCTTGGTCAACATATTGAATTAAATTCAGTTCCTTGAACTTACAGTGTGTTTTTTTAAATGTCTTCTTACCTTTACCCATGCTGTTCCCTGTACCCAAATTGCATTTTTCAAATACATTTTCTCCATTATCCAGGTAAACTTTTACTCATTTTGAAGATTCTGGGAAGTCTTCTTTGATATTTCCATATTGAGGTGATAGTTCCTTTTTGATTGCCCTTGATAGACTCTGTACATAATGACAATAATGACAATATACACACTTTATTGAGAATCTACTATATATCATATACTTTGATTTACAGAAAAGATCTCATGTATTCTCACAACAGTTTTATGGGTTGTATGTGTCCAATTCATTAAAAACAATCAAGGCTCGGAGAAAGAGGCCTTAGTTCATAATGTTAGAGTAAATAGTAGAGCTGGAATTCAAAGACAGATTAACCTGGTTTCAATTCCATGTTCTATCATCTCTGCCTTCATTTCAGCCCTTCTTGTCTGGCCTCACATTTCTTTGTTTACAGGTACATCTTGTTCAATTATACTCTACCTTCTCCACATCCAGCTCATTGTGGGAGCTCAATGAGTACAAGTTAAATAACTGGGCTCAATTTTTCCTACCAACTTCCTTCCAAAGTTATGGTATAAGCTCCAGAAATAGTACCATACCTTCAATTACAAGGCCAAGAGCAATCACTGTTTCATGATCTGATTTCTCTTTGGATCATGCAACCATAATTGACCTGATGCTCCATATCCTAGGCTAGCTTCGGTCACTGCTAGACAGTGTCTTAGTCTGCTGGGGCAGCCATAATTAAATATTACAGACTGGATGGCTTCAACAATAGAAATAAATTTATTTTTCATAGTTGTGGAGGCTAAAGTCCAAGATCAAGGTGTTGTCAAGGTTGGTTTCTGGTGAGAACCCTTTTCTTGGCTTATAGATAGCTGAATTTTTATATCTTCATATGACATTTTCTCTGCATCCCTAGTGTCTCTCTCCCTCTTCTTATAGGAACATCAGTCCTATCAGCTTAGGGCTGAAATCCCCCTTCAGAACTCATTATTGAAATAAATTTCTAGGCCCAAGATGGAGTCCAGAGAACCAAGCCAATACACTTAAATTTGGATAACTTTCATATCCAGTAAACATTTCACTTGATCAGAAACATAGTATATTCAGTTAACCAATTCCTAAAGCCAAGCCAACTCTGGGATCTATACTTACTTCCTTGTTCCTTATTCATTTCCTGTTTTTGTTTTGTTTTTCTTTTTTATTCCTTATTTTTCATCCTATAAAGGCTTCCTACTTTCCACCTTATTTTGTAGCTCTCTAAATCCTAGGATATGGAGACTGCCTGCTTTATGAAGTGTTAAGTAAAATTTGTATTACCCAAATTATCCTTTTTAGTCATTTTTAGCACTATGCACACACCAAAAAGTTTTCCTCTACAATATGTTCTATGTAAACTACTGAGGGTGTAAAGTTTGCTAACTCAGCCTACCTGGTCCTCAGTTTCCTAATCTTTAAATTGGGTATAATGATAACAGTCCCACCTATCTGACAAGTGGCTTTCTTTTCTTTTTTGAGGTTTTAAATGCAGTAATATTCAGAAAGTACTCTAAAACTGAAGGTGCTATGTCTGAAACATTCTTTCCCCTCTGTCTGGTAGATATTGACTTGTTTTTTAAGACTCACCTCAACTATGAAGCAATTATTTTTACTTATAATTGTTGACTGGTGGATAGGTAAAGTTTTTGCACCTCCAGGGTCCAGATCTAATACAGGAGGATTTGAGAAGAGCATAGCTGCTTTGCTGAGGTTTGTAAGTAAACAGCACTTGCTTCTTTAACTTTGGAACTATACCATGTCCAGACATGAGCTGACTTCTTGTTCCTTCCTTCTTATCACATTTCTCATCAGTGTCTTATGGAAAAAGTTTAAGATTTGAAGTCAGGCCAATCAGGGTTTAAATATTGATTCTTCAACTACACTCTTACTTGACTGTGGGCCAGCTCACTTTACCTCTATGTGTCTTGTACTCCTTGAATCTAGAAAGCACTTTAGCTAGAATTGCTTTCCTGATTTGGTTCCTACCTCTATGTGGGTATAAGGTAGAGGGGCTGTGTGTGCAAAAGAGGAAAGGGAAGTGGTAGAGAGGGAGAGGGACAAGTATTGAGAACTGTGAGGACTAGGGACATTTGTGACATTCTTTATGTTTTTATTGTCACATCTGTCCCCAAGTTGAGATCTATATTAAAAATCTATGGATCTTTTCTTTTAATGTCTCATTAAGTAAAATCAGGCTTCTATTATTTTTTTCCAAGTGGTGCTTTTTGTGTTTTGAGGAGATAGATGTCAGTTTCTGTGCAGACTTCCTGGAGCTCAGGAGGAAGCAGGGTCATTTCTGGTAAAAAAGGTAGCCAGGCTACAGATGCCCATAAAGCATGAGTGTGGGGGTGTTGATTATGTGTTAACCTGGCTTAGAGTATAGGAGAACTTGAATTTTCCAAGAAGGAAAAAGAAATTTTTGGCACTTGGGATTGAACAAAATAAATTAACCATCTCTGATTGGTTTCAGATTTGTAAATCTCTAAGGAATTTGAAAAGAATATTAAGCAATAGAGGAAACTCCACATCCTGGATAAATAAGTATTTTGAAGCTTGCACAAGTTCTGAATCTGGTCCAGGCTTTTTCTGTCAACACCTATTATATTTCTCAAAACTGAGATGGCTGAAGAAGAAGAAGAAGGAAAAAAAAAAAAAGAAAACATGAAGAAAGAACCAATTGATGAAAGATAGAAAAGACCTTTATCATAAAATTTTCAGTAAGTGCTGTTTTATTCAAAGATGATCTTAAATGAACAGTAGTGACTTAGAAACTTCATCTCCTTACACCCACCCCTCTATTAGGTATAAATTAATTATTTTTTAAAAATTTATTTGAGAGAGAGAAGATGAGAGAGAGAGAGACAGAGAGAGAGTAAGAGAGAGAGAGAGAGAGAGAGAGAGAGAGAGAGAGAGAGAAACTTGTTGTTCCATTCATTTATGCATTCATTGGTTGCTTCTTGTATGTGCCCTGACTCGGTTCAAACCCACGATCTTGACATATCAGGATGTTACTCTAACTAACTGAGCTAGCTGGCCAGGGCTTATAAATTCATTCTTTTATTGGAGTGATATCTTGTTAAATGGACAATGTTTATCCTTATCTATATTCAGTGATACATTTAAAATAGGCAGTATAGAAGACTTGAGAGACTCCAAGTAAATGAATTAAGAGCAAAGTACATAGTGATAAATGGGCTACAAATTTTGTATCTGTGAAGGGTGTTTTAGCTCCAGGAGAATAGAAGAAGATGATGAGAAATGGGAGGTATTAAGGACAACTATCTCCTTATCCAGACAATATTTTTCCTGGACTATGGCCTGATCCCTGAAACACTGTACTTGGAATATTTTGCTTCAAAAAGCAAAATCAAGCACAGGTGTATCAATCCAAAGGTAACTACACATTGAATAACTGTATTTTATTTTATTTTATTTTAAAATATATTTCATTGATTTTTTACAGAGAGGAAGGAAGAGGGATAGAGAGTTAGAAACATCAATGAGAGAGAAACATCGATCAGCTGCCTCCTGCACACCACACCCCCTATTGGGGATGTGCCTGCAACCAAGGCACATGCCCTTGACCAGAATCAAACCTGTGTACCTACCTTTCAGTCCTCAAACTGGTTTTGGCTGAATAACTATGTTTTAAATTAAGAATGCATATGGCCTTGGTTTATATTCTTTTAAGCCTCAGTTTCCTTCTCTGTAAGATGAAGACAATAATAGCTATGCCTTATTGGGCATGTGCCAGGTGTTTCACATTTATTATTTTTGTTCTTCAAACAACCTTATAAACTAAGAACTCTTTTCTCTGAAGGACGCCTTGCCAAGTGCTCCTCCCAATTTGGCAATTAACCTTCTTTTTTTAAAAAAAATTATTTTAGTGGGAGAGAAAGGGAGAGAGAGAGAGAGAAACATTAATCTGCTGCTCCACCCATCTATGCATTCCTTGGTTGACTCCTGTATTCTTGTATGTGCTCTGAACTTGGGTTGAACCTTCAACTTTGGCATATGGGAACAATATTCCAACCAACTGAGCTATCCTGCCAGATCAAGAACTATTTTCTGTGTAATAAAGGAGGAAATTAGTACAAAATGGTTAAATAATACACCTGAAATCATAATGAGCGAGTAACTAAGCCGGGCCTTCTGGACTTGACAGCCTGTTGTTTCTCTGTATGCCAGGCCTCGGTAATACTGCTCTGTCTGCCACACACTGCTGTCATGAGGACTGAAGAGTAAGCACGCCATTTATAAAGCTGGCACACAGTAGGCATTTTTCAAATGTTAGTTTCATTGTTCTTTACTTCAAGGGCCCAGATTTTGCTCATATCAAAATTATTTCCTTCTTCAAGAAATGTGTTTGTGTGTAATAAAATGCAAATGTAGGTGTAGTATCACAATAATTCATCATGAAAATGATGTTCAGCTCTGGATCATTTAATTTGCATTAATTTAAGAGACAATAGGTTTTATTTTTATAATTGTGTTTTGGGCATAGATGTAAGAGGAGGCCTAAAATTGGGGGTTAGGAGACAATACATGCTTAAAATGTAAAATGACATCATGTACACTATACAGGGAGGCAGGCCAGGGGCCTCCTTAATGGGTTTCAGGATGAGGCAGAAAGTGACTAATGTGTGGAGTTAAGAATACAGTGAGTATTTCAAGACAAGAGCACAACAGGCTGCTGTGAGATAAAAGTTCCATCTTGAGGACTGCAAACTTGTAAGCCAGAATCTTAGGGTGCAGCAAGACTTTTGATTTGAAGCAAGAACATACCTTCTAGGGAACTGGTAGTAAGACCAGATTCCTCAGGGTCAGTGGTGACATAGGAATCCAATAAGTATGATCTGTATCTAATCTCTAAAGGGCCCCTGACCATATCCATCGAATAGACTAGCTTTGTCAATTTTGAGCTTGTGTGTTGACTGATATTCTCTTTGAAGAGAGTTTTTTTTTCTTTTGTTTTTTTTTAACTAAATCTTTATTATTTAGATTATTACATTTGTTTCTCCTTTTTTCCCCTCCATAGCTCCCCTCTACCCAGGTCCCACCCCTCCTTCTACCCTTACTTACCCCCCATTGACCTCATCCATAAGTCAATGATTTTTGTCCAGTCTCTCCCTTCACCCCCTCACCCCTTTCCCCATGAGAATTATCAGTCCACTCCCTTTCTGTGCTCCTGATTCTATTATATTCACCAGTTTATTCTGTTGATCAAATTTTTAATTCACTTAATTTTTAGATTCACTTGTTGATAGATATGTATTTGTTGTTCATAATTTTTTATCTTTTACCTTTTTCTTCTTCCTCTTCTTAAAGAGTACCTTTCAGCATTTCATATAATACTGGTTTGGAGTTGATAAACACCTTTAGCCTTTTCTTGTCTGTGAAGCTCTTTATCTGACCTTCAATTCTTAATAATAGCTTTACTAGATAGAGTATTCTTAGTTGTAGGTTCTTGCTATTCATTGTGTTGAATATTTCTTTCCACTCCCTGCATTGTTTCTGTTGAGAAATCAGCTGACAATTGTATGGGTTCTCCCTTGTAGGTAATTAACTGTTTTTCTCTTGCTGCTTTTAATATTCTCTCTTTGTCTTTTGCTCTTGGTAGTTTAATTATGATGTGTCTTGGTGTAGTCCTCTTTGGATTCCTTTTATATGGGGTTCTGTGTGCTTCCTGGACTTGTAAATCTATTTCTTTCACCAGATGTGGGATGTTTTCAGTCATTATTTCTTTAAATAGGATTCAGTATCTTGCTCTCTCTCTTCCTCTGGCACCCCCACAATTCTGATGTTGGTACGCTTGAAGCTGTCCCAGAGGCTCCTTACATCATCTTCACATTTTTGGATTCTTTTCTCTTCTTGTTTTTCCAGTTGAGTGTTTTTTGATTCTTTATATTTCAAATTTTTGACTTGATTCTTGCCTTCCTCTAGATCTCTGCATAATATTTTTATTTCAGTCAGTGTATGTTTAATTTCTAGTTGGTCCTTTTTCATCTCCTCTTGGGTCTCGCTAAATTTATTCATCTTTTCTAGGATATTCTTGAAAAACCTTATAACCGTGGTTCTGAACTCTATATCCAGTCATTTGTTTTCCTCCATTTCTTTTGTTTGTGATCTCTTCCTTTTGTCTCTGCATTTTCACTATGCTGGGAGAACTTCTGTGTTGGATTCAGCCTTATGATACAAGAGTTGCAAAACTGTAAAAGCTTCTCTGTTGAGCTTGGGATGGGTGGAATCTCAGGGCTTAATGGACTGCCTTGCCTTCCAGTCGGCCCTGCCCTCCACTTCCCCTGGGTCTCACGTGACTCTGGGTAGTCCCTGGAGCGGTCCCTGTGCACGTGCGCGTAGTGCCTCTAGACAGTTGCCTTTCCGGCTCCCCTACACTCCAGGACCTTATGAATCTGGGTCCCCAGAGTTTTGCCCAAAACTGGGGTTTAGTGGAGTTAGAAGTGGCACAGTCTCCTGCCCATTTGTGAAAGCCAGCAGCACAATCAGCAGTCAGTCTTCTGCGCGCCACCAGACTTCTGCCCTATTGTGACTCCCCTAAATTTCCGTGCACTTCTCCCTTTTCACAGTCCAAACTCCTCCTATATGAGTCTTGCCTGGACCTAGGGTTCAGTACCGTAGGATAAGAGGTTCAATGCAGTTGGAAGTCTCTGTCTCCCTCCCACCAGAGAAAGCCAGCCAGGTACTTGGGCACCCGCTCTCCCCACGCGTGTGTCTCTGTACCTCAGCTTTTTGCAGCTCCTCTGGGTCTCCGTGAGCCCCTCTCTTTCCTTCTAGCTGTAGAATTTCCTCTCAGTCATCTTTCCTGTGGTTCTGGATCCTGTCTGTTCTGTCTTTTAGTTGTAGTTTTGAAATTGTTGTGCAAGGCAGCAGTGTAGGTGTTTACCTATGCCACCATCTTGAATTCTCCAAAGAGAATTTGGAGCTATAGCTTCAAATTAGGGGAAAAAATCAATAGTCAAAGAAAAGCAAGGCAGGTAATGAACCCTACTCTTAGGCTGCAGAGTAGATAAATGTGTCACAAGTATTTGCCAGGAGCTTACACCATGGAGTGAACTGGAATCTGCACCTTCCTGGAGAAGGTCTCAATAAAGATTCTTGCTTCTTTCTTTGCTTCCTGCAGGAGAATGCATCTACAGTGGTACCTTGAGATACGAGTTTAATTCGTTCTGTAACCTTGAGGCATGGGAAACTATGAGACCCTCGAGTCACGAGTCACGGTAAACTGGTGGGTCATGTGCAGCCGGCTGATCCGTGCGATTACTCCTATCTCAAATGTTGCTCGTATTTCAAAGCAAAAATCGCTTGCTCGACTGCTCGTATCTCAAAAATCTCGTATGTTAGGGCACTCGTATCTCGAGGTACCACTGTATTCTCATTTTTACCAAATGGAGAAAATAGTGCGCTAGCAAAGAGCCACATTGACAGCTGGGTTCTGTACAGTACAAGCCAAAGCAATCACCTACCTAGCACATTAAGTGGGACCCAGCTCTGAGCTTAGCCCATGGTCAATCCCACTAATCGAGGAAAGAGCAGATGGGGTTGACAACTCTCTCCCTTATTCACATTGCACCACCACTACAAAAACCCAAACAGGAACAAATAAGACACAACTGACAAAAGCAAAACCCCACACCAGACATGAGTAATTTATCTCTGTGGGGATGAAGGATGATAGAGGCTGAACTGAGGACACAGTGAGTGTCTGAATAGCTGTCACTGTGAAGCTGTGACAATTTTTTAGGCTGGCCCAGACACGCTCTTCAATTAAAGAAGGCACTAAATCCAGGGATTCGGTATTGGGGAAATAATTACAGGTCATCATTCCCCTGTGGGCCTTCAACATGCCTGAGGCAGGAACTCTGAGCACCTGCCCTCAAATCTGGGCTCACTGTGGCCTGTTGTCTGGGGAACTCTCTCCAAAAACAACCTTCTTCACTGCTTTCTCTCAAATGTGACACTTTGTGATCCAGGAAGGGGCCAGTGCTTGAATATTTTCTTTAAAATTTGTTTCTTGGTGATCTGTCTCAGAACGCAATTTTATATCTGATATAGTTTTTCACGTGGGTCTTTAATAGAGACTTCCAATTTAATATTCTGTGGTATATGTGTAGGGTAGGGGGAGAAAGAGAGAGAGAGAGAGAGAGAGAGAGAGAGAGAGAGAGAGAGTGAGTTTTGGTGATTATTTTCTTCTTTTTTTAAAATATATTTTTATTGATCTCAGAGAGGAAGGGAGAGGGAGAAAGATTTAGAAACATCGATGATGAGAGAGAATCATCAATCAGCTGCCTCCTGCACACCCCACACTGAGGGTAGAGCCTGTAACGGGCATGTGCCCTGACTGAGAATGGAACAGTTTCCCTATGATTGATGCTCAACCACTGAGCCACATCAGCTGGGCTATCATTTTTTTTCTTGATGCTTATATGTATTTTTTATAAAACCATATATTACTTCTTTTAATTGTGGTAAAATACACATAAAACTTACATTATTAACCATTTTTAAACTTTATTTATATTTGACACTATTACAGATGTCTCCATTTCCCTTGCACCCTTTGCCCACTTCCATCCAGCCCCCACCCCACCCTCACCTTCCCTCTGGCCATCACCTCACAGTTGTCTGTGTCTATGGGTTATGCATATATGTTCTTTGGCTATTCCAGTGGTCGCCAAACTCATTAGTCAACAGAGCCAAATATCAACAGTACAATGATTGAAATTTCTTTTGAGAGCCAAAATTTTTAAACTTAAACTTTTTCTAATGCCACTTCTTCAAAATAGACTCGCCCAGGCCATGGTATTTTGTGGAAGAGCCACACTCAAGGGGTCAAAGAGCTGCATGTGGGTCGCGAAATGTGGTTTGCCGACCACTGTGCTATATTACTTTTATAGTAAGAAAAATTCAAATGAAAATGTCACTTATTAATTTATTTTTAAGCTTCAAAATGTTCAATAATGTCAGAGAAGAAATATAAAGAATGATAGAGGCTGAACTCAGGACACAGTGAGTGTCTGAATAGCTGTCACTGTGAAGCTGTGGCTTTTTATAATCAATACTAATCATGTACAGAAATGAATGATGCTTAAGCAAGGTACAACAGTCTGAAGAAGAATCTATTTTAATTTTGAAGTAATTCTAAATTTACAGAAAAGTTGCTACAATATTACAAAGAACATCCCTATACTTTTGTCCAGGTACCCCGTGTAAGTCCTGTTATCATAACAGTAGCTTTCACAGCAAAAGGGTCCTATTCAGGACCATGCATTGTACTCAGTGTCATCTCTCTAGTACCAGTCTACTTCAATCCAGAACAACTCTTTGATATGTTCTTCATTTTGCAGCCCTTAATGTTCTTGCACATAACTTTGTAGATTTCTTTTATCTGGATTTGTCCACCATATCCTCATGATTTAGAGCCAAGTTTTGCATTTTTACAGAATTTCACAGAAGTAATTCTGTGTTCTTCCCCTTGTATCCTATCAGGAACACACTGTGACATTTGTCCCGTTACCAGTGGAGTTAATATGGATCACTTTATCAAGATGTGTCTACATGTTTTTTTCTGCTGTAAAGTTTTCTTTTCATCCCAATTAGTACTTGTGAGGAGACACCTTGAGATGAGACAAAATTTTGTTCCATCCTACCTTCCCCCATCAGTTTTAGCATCTATTGATTATAGTTGTATAAGTTATTACTATGATGATTGCCAGATTGTGATTTTCTAATTTCAACATTCATTTTACATTGATGAGTTGATGTTCTACTATAAAAAAGAAATTCTCTTTTATTCAATTTATTAATATCCATTGTCCCTTGTTTTAATAAACATGTTATAATTCATGACTAATATTACTTATTTTGATGCTGAAATTGTTCAAGTTATGTCTAGTAAGAGCTTTAGTGGTCTCTTGAGTCTGTTTGACATATTCCTATCATTTTTTAAAACATCTTCTAGCTTATCTTGTTCTTTCCTGTTCAAATCCTGGAAATTAGCCACTTTTTCCAGGTATCTCAGTTCCATTTAGTAGAGAGTGATATACAAAAGCCAAAGATCTGGGTGATAGGTGTGCTTATTGCTACTGAGATATTGTTTCTCCACACTCAGTGGACAGTGTCAGAAAAAAAAATATATATATACACATTTATATCTATATTTATTTCTATGACTATCTTCACATGTTGAAAGACACAAGTTCACATTAATGCCTCCCATTTTAGTTCAGTACCTTGAGATGTATTCTAGCTTTACTCCTTTTTTAAAATTTTTATATTTCTTCTCTGCCATTGAGAAAGAGTTGCTCCCATCACCCTCAGCACATTTGTTCATTTTTAAAATCTCTCTGAATATCGTTAATATCTTCACTTCAATAGGCTACCGCCCCATTGGGATACTCTCCTTGTAGGGGCCCTTTCCCACTCAGATGCCCTTCTTGTATGGACTTGGAACTCTGCTAGACTGCTTTCTGGGATCCTTGTGTGGGCTCTGGCCAGCCCAGAGGATGAAGAAAATCAGAAAGGAATTTGAAGAAAAACGTCCAGTGCTAATGATATTTTAAAAAGTCATTTATATTGTCTTGGTGTTTTGGAAACTCAAGTATAGATCGTGTTGCTTTTTAGCCATTACTATGAATTATTGCATTGAGACCTGAAGAAAAAGTTAGAGTTTCTAGTCAAATTCTCTTATTTAACAAATATGAAATACATGTTCTGAAAGGATGTTATTTGGAAATTTCATATGACTAATTAGAAGCTATATATTAAATAAGAAGTCAAGATATCTAAGTCTCTAAAAGTCTGCCTTCATTGAGTCATTCTGGTGCATTGAAAATGGTTTGTTTGTTTCATAAAGTATCACATGTAATATCCATATTATAATGGACTAGAGGCCCAGTGCATGAAATTTGTGCATGGGGGTATGTGTCCCTCAGCCCAGCCTGCACCCTCTCCAATCTGGGACCCCTCGAGGGATGCCTGACTGCCCAGTATGATTGGGCCTAAATGGGCAGTCGGACATCCCTCTCACAATCCAGGACTGCTGGCTCCCAACTGCTTGCCTGCCTGCCTTTCTGATTGCCCCTAACTGCTTCTGCCTGCCAGCATAATCACCCTTTAACCTCTCCCCTGCCACCTTGATCACCCCCTGACCATTCCCCTACCAGCTTGATAGATGCCTAACTGCTCTCCAGCCAGCCTATTTGCCCCTAACTGCCCTTCCCAGCAGGTCTGGTCACCCCCATCTTCCCTCCTCTGCTGGCCTGGTTCCTCTCAACTGCCCTCCCCTGCAGGCCATCTTGTGGTGGCCATCTTATGTCCACATGGGGCAGCCAACTTTGACCACATGGGGACAGCCATCTTGTGTGTTGGAGTGATGGTCAATTTGCATATTACTCTTTTATTAGATAGGATATTTGTTGTTTTGGCTTCCTCAGTATACAGTAGGTCCTCGGGTTATGTAGAAGATCCGATTTTCACCATAAGTCAGAACCAACCTACAGAAGCACCTACCTCACTCACATGGAGCACATACAAAGCAGTAATGAAGTGAAACAGTAAAAAAAAAAAACATTTAAAAGAAAGATGACAATTCCTGACCTTTACTTGTGGTAAATAAAGAATAAAAAACATAAAGCACATATGTTCATATGTTGAAATGATGGAACTTTTTAAAAACATTTTTTTTATAAATAAATGGGAGATGGCAATGTAACCACAAAACGACATATAATGAGTCAAAGTAACCCAAGGACTGCCTGTAAATAACTATGGAGGGGGCAGGGCAGAGGTCCCAGAATGGAATGGGTTTTCAGGGGCTTAACACCTCTTTCCCTGATTTCAAACCCCACAGGCAGTGTTGTCAGGGGGGCAGGACAGTCCAGTGTGAGGTTCCCCCATGGTGGGGACTATGTGTGGTCCCTAGGCTCATGGACCCCATGCCTGTCTTAAAGGGGCTTGGCATTCCCATCTTGCCACCCACACCAATGGTTAGGAGGCAGCCTAGGACCAGAAGGTGATCTGGGACTGTGGGTATTAAGCACTTAACCCAGCTTCCAGAGATTGGGAAATCCATCTCTCTGTGTGAGGCAGTGGGGCCACCTGAATGCAGAGGAGGGTCACAAGAGGATGCAAATGCCACACCTTCCTGTGATCCAGACTCTGGATGGCAGCAAGAATTCCCTGTCTTTAAGGAAGGGAGTTTCCACTGATTGAGGCCGAAAGCTGGCCCTCAGGGCCCACGAAGTAGTAAGTAACTCTGTGGGGGAGGGAGATAGAGGGAGCTCCCAGAATCGAAGGGATTTTCAGGGGCTTAACACAGCTCTTTCCCTGATTTCAAAGCACACTGGGCTGGCTTTCAGGGTCGCAGGACAGTCCATTGTGAGATGCCCCCCATGGTGGGGACTATGTGTGGTCTCTAGGCTCACGGACCCCCATGGCTGTCTTAAAGGGGCTTGGCTTGCCCCCTTTTGTACCTTCTACACTGGGTAGTGGGGCAGCCTATGACCACAGGTGATCTGGGGCTGTGGATGTTAGGCACTTAACACAACTTCCAGAGATTGTGAAGTCCACCCACTGCGTGAGGAGCAAGCAGCCTGTTTAGTGTTGTTCAGGGGTCAGGTTAACAAGGGGACAGGGCCTTGGAAAAAAAAAAGGGTGGCCCAGGTGATCAGCCGGAAGTGCGTAAGTGAACAGGGGGGTGGTGCCAGCTCACCAGCCAGAACTGGTCCTGTGGGTAAGGCAGTGGGGCCCCACCTTCCTGTGGTCCAGACTCTGGATGGCAGCAAGAAGGTCCCTGTCCTTGTGGGTGAGGCAGAAAGCTGGCCCTCAGGGCCCGATGACTAGCACTGTAGGTCCTTGGGTTCCGTTGAAGATCAGTTCCTACAGCGACCTAACGCGTTTTCTGCCCTCAGTCGGAACCCCCCTTCATAAGCACCTATGTCACTCACTTGGAGCACTCAGAGCAGTAATGAAGTGAAACAGTAAGGAAATTTAGAAGAAAGATAACAATCCCAGACCTTCACTTTTGGTAAATACAGTAAATAAGAAAAAAATAAAGCACATATGGACATTCATCGAAATGACGGAACTTTTTTTTCCTTCTTAATAAATAAATGGGAGATGGCGACGTAACCGCGGAAGGATGTACCATGAGCCCGAAGTCACCCCAGGACTGGCTGCACTAGTTCTTCCTGTTGGGAGCGGTCCCATCGCACTGATATTTGCCTCTGACCATCAGCAACTGTGGGCTGACCTCACTCTGACTCCACGGGGGGCACGGACTCAGGCCTGGCCAAGGAGAGCCCCTGGGGCATCCATAGAGCCTCAGGAAGGGGGTGCTCTCTGCTGGGGCCGCTAACCCGGCAGGAGGTAAACTGCCGGGGCCAGATGCCCCCAAAGATGACCTTTATTCCAGTTTAGGGAAAGGCTGCCTATTCATGTAGTCAAGAGAGGAAGAGAGCTTCCTGATGGCATCCTCATGCCCAGATCAATTTTTGCTTGAAATCGTGTTGCATCCCTGAACTTTATCACTGTTTGACCCATGACATTCCTTTGTTCGCTTAAGATAATTTGAATTGGGCTTTTGCTCCTCGAAACCAAGAGTTCTTTGGTCCCAGTTAAAATCTCTAAAACTGTCAGAACGTAAAAGCCGAGTTGACCTCAAGGAGTTCTTCCTTAATACGTTGCTACAGGAGAAGGGATTGGGGAGCGTTTGTTGAAAGCCTGATCTATCAAGAAGAAAAGCAAGCCTGTTTTCCTAATTAATAGCCCTGATTTCACCTATGTGAAGTTTCTAAGTGGTGAAAATTATAATTTAACAAGCTAGATCTTCCATGGCAAACCACATCATTTTTTAAAAATTAAATTTATTGGGGGAATCATAGGTTTCTTCTTTGAATAGGCACATTTTTCTCTCAGTCTGCCTCACATTTGCTTATTCTGTCAACAATGTCATTTGCTGGAAAGACATTTATTTTTGATTTAATTAAATTAATCAAATTTTATTTTATGGTTTGTGCCATTGGAATTTTACTTATGAAGTCTTTTTTTTTTTTCCATGAAGAAACATCTTATATAAGCCTCTCTAAAGTGTGTAATTTTATTACTCACTTTTGGGCCTCAATTCATTTATAATTTCATGTTGCATGTGGTGTTAGATCTTCTATCCACAATGACTCACTTTTCTACAGGTACCACTGCAATAATTCTTCTTGTCCCCTTAATTTGTGGTGTTTTATTTGTATATTAAATCCCCATGTAAGTAATGACATGTTACTGAGTTGTGTGTTCTGATACATTGTTCCACTTTCTATTCTTGCACAATAGTGTATTTTCTTCTATGATAATATATTTTAATAACTGGCAAGAAGATCCTCCACTTAGCTCTTTTTTTCAAAGTTGTTTTAATTATTTGGGGGCATTTATTTTTCCATATAAATTTTAGAATTACTTCACACAGTCCCTAATAAAAATCTCATTGACATTGTTATTGGCATAATTTTGACATCATAGATTAATTTGATGAAAATTGACAACTATATAAAATTAGGTTGTCTCATCCAATAGCATAGAATATTACTTCATTTATTCAGATCTTTTAAAATGTTTTCTCATAAAGTCTAAAAATTATTTTTATAAAGAATTTCTCACCTGCAATTTTTATTTTCTCTCTTTCTGGGATTGTATTTTTAAGATGTTAGTTTTTCTACTTCTGTTCCTGTGTCTCTTAGATTTGTTTTTATTCCCTTAAGCCTTTTTGACACTTTCTAGGAGAGGTTCCCTCAATTTGTCTTCCAGTTTATTGATTTATTCTTCAGTAGTATCCAACCTATTTATCCAATTTATTATGTCTTAGTTCAATTATATTCAAATTCAAAGGTTTGCTTTCCCCATTCATATTATTAACATCCTCTGTATGTCATTGAAGAAATGTATTATGATTACTTTAAAATTCTCTTCATGTGGTAGATTATTTTCATTTTGATTTTTTTCTTTTATGTTGGTTGTATTTCTTATGTGATTAATTGTGTGGGCAATTAGCTAATATTTATCTGGGTGTATCAGCTACTTGGAAAGAACACTAGATCTTAGGCAGTTCCCAATGAATAAATAATTTTAGTGAAGGCAAATGGAATGCAAAAATAAATCAGGCTGGTGCAATAGTGTGAATACAGGAATGTTTGGTATGTTATCATCAACTGGTTCAGTGGAGGAGAGAGTAAACTAAGAAAGAGAAACAATGAGCAGATCTGGAGGATGAGGACAAATATGCTTGCTATATATTTGAAGAATAGGCAGAAGGCCACGGTCACTGGAGCTGGATGATGAAGTGCTGGAGTGATATTAGGTGAGAACAGAAAGTTAGGTAGAGCCTAGATTATACAGGGTCTTGTAAACTATGCATTTGGAGTTTGTCTTTTATTCTGAACTAGAGGCCCAGTGCACAAAATTCGTGCATGGGGGAGTGTGTCCCTCAGCCCAGTCTGCACCCTCTCCAATCTGGGACTCCTTGAGGAAAGTCTGACTGCCCATGTAGACTGGATCCCAGTGATCAGGCCTTAATGGGAAGTCAGACATCCCTCTCACAATCCAAGACTGTTGGCTTCCAACTACTCACCTGCCTAGCTTCCTGATTACCCCTAATTGCTTCTGTCTGCCAGCCTGATCACCCCCTAACCACTCCCCTACCAGCCTATTAATGCCTAACTGCTCCCCTGCTAGCCTGTTTGCCCCTAACTGCCCTCCCCTGTAGGCCTGGTCACCCCTAACTGCCCTCCCCTGCAGGCCTAGTTACCCCCCAGCTGCTCTCCCCTGCAGACCTGGGTCCCCCCTAACTGTCCTCCCCTGCAGGCTTGATTGACCCAGCTGCCCTCCCTTGTAGGCCTGGTCCCTCCCAACAGCCCTCCCCTGCTGTCCATCTTGTGGCAGCCATCTTATGTCCACATAAGGACAGTCATCTCTGACCACATGGGGGCAGCCATCTTGTGTATTGGAGTGATGGTCAATTTGCATATTACTCTTTTATTAGATAGGATGAGCTGGTAATCTTCCTTAGGTTTCTAAATAAAGAATGTCATGATCTCATTTGCTCCCCCTGAGCAATATTTTATTATGATAATTTTACCCATAAAACAAAGTTGGATGAATTTTACAGTGAACACCACAAATCCATTCTACTGTTATCATTTTATCAAACTTGTTTTATCATTATCCCCTATTCACTTATTCATCCATTAATCTATCAGATTTTAATGTATTTCATGATTCATAGACCCTAGTACATTTACCTCTAATTAATTCAGTTATATATATTGTTATCTAAAGTTTTAGGTGGTTCTTTTTATTTTGATAAAAATTTACATAACAATGTGTAAATTGATGACATTCTAGAAATATTTCCACCTGTGCAAAAACAAACTCTATTGAAATATAGACTATTACCATCACACTAGAAACCTTGTGCTTTTTCCCATTTAATAATAATCACTGCCCCAGAAGCCACTACTATACTCATTTATCCCCACCATAGATTAATGAAGCCTGTTGGAAAACTTCCTATAAATATACTATTCATATAGGGTGTGCTCCTTTGTGTCAAGTGTCTTTCACTCAAGACATTCCTTTTGAAATTCACCCATGTGTTGAATAAGCATCCATAATTTATTCCTTTTTGTTGTGGAGTAGTATTTCATTGTATAAATGTACCCCAGTTTATTCATTTTTACAATGAAAATCTTGGCTGTCTGTAGTGTGTGGCAATTACAATTAAAACTGTGATTAGAATTGTTGCACAAATCTTTTAGTAACATATACTTTTTGTTTCTCTTAGGCAAATTTCTGAAGTAGAATTAATGGGTAGTAAAGAAGGTGAATTTTGTTTTATAGGAAGCTAGCTGACTTTTCCTAAAGTGCATGTACTATCCCTACTTAGTTTTTAAACACAATCATTCTGGTTATTATCTGAGTACAGGAATAACAACCCGGGAAGCCACTATATTGTCATAGCCTATAGCCAGAATCTATGTGTCCGTTATATCTCCATAAATGTACAACAAAATTGTATGATTTACTGTAATCATACCAACTTAAAATCATATGATTTTTAATTGCTTGTAAAGCTGATATCTGACTCAGAATGTGATAACCACAGGGTTGGCATAGTTGTGCACTTTGGATATATGAGAGAGATTAAAATTCAAGTTCTATTTACAGGAAAGAGTTTTTCATTTTAGAGAAGGTAACACCTGTAAAGCATGCAGGGAAAATGCTCCTGTGAGCATCATTTTCCATGTGAATGATGAGTTATCAAGCAAAGCTGTATTAATTTTTCTTTTTCTTTTAAATCATGAGGCTTGTAGATTTTTTCTTTTTTATTAAAAAAATAAAACAGATTTAGAAAAGCCACACAAAAGAATTGGATAACTTCTAATTATTATGAAATGAATGCTCTATTTACTATCACCTGGGCCAAAGAATAAAGTTTTGCCAGCGATCCAGAAGCCTCTCCAGGCAACCTGTCCCAACGAGAGCATTTCCTCCCTCCAAAGATAAACACTGCCCTTACTTTTATGGTAATCACTTCCTTTTTATTATTTTATCTCTTGAGTATATATTTTATTAGATATTATAGTTGATTTTGTCTATTTAAATATTTGATATGGCATCCTCCATTTCATTCTTTAAAAAAAATCTTTAATTCATTAATTACAGTTTATATTCAATATTAGAGGTCCAGTGCATGAAATTTGTGCACGGGGGGGCGGAAGTGTCCCTCAGTCTAGCCTGCACCCTTTCCAATATAATACCCCTTGAGGGATATCCAACTGCCCATATAGAGCATCAAGATTGGGTCTAAATGGGCCGTCGGACATCACTCTCACAATCCAGGACTGCTGGCTCCCAATTGCTTGCCTACCTGCCTGCCTGATTGCCCCTAACTGTTTCTGCCTGCCAGCCTGATTATCCCCTAACCACTTCCTGGCCAGCCTGATTGACACTTAACTGCTCCTCTGCCAACCCAATTACCCCTAACTGCCTTCTTCTGCAGGCCTGGTCCCTCCTAACTGCCCTCCCCTGCTGGCCTGGTCACCCACAACTGTCCTCCCCTGCTGGCCATTTTGTGGTGGCCATCTTGTGTCCACATGGGGGTGGCCATCTTTGACCACATGGGGGCAGCCATCTTGTGTGTTGGAGTGATGGTCAATTTGCATATCACCTCTTTATTTTATAGGACTATTGTGTATTAGTTTTAGAAATATAGCATAATGGTTAGACAGTCATATACTTTGCAAAGTAGTCCCTACCAAATTTTTAATACCCACCTGGCACTATGCATGATCTTATATAATAAAAGCCTAATATGCTAAGTGTCATCAGTTTAACCAATCAAAGTGTAATATGCAGGCACTCTGACCAGTAGGTTAGATTGCTGCTGGGGTCCAGCTGATCAGGACTGAGTGAAATAGGCTGGACATGCCCTGGAACTCTCCCAAGGTTCCTCCCCAGCTGGTCAACCTCCTGCATCCCTCCTTGGCCCCTATGGTGCACTGGTGGGGTCCCTCGGCCTGGCCTGCACTCTCTCAAAATCTGGGACCCCTTGGGGGATGTTGGAGAGCTGGTTTTGGCTCAATCCCGTAGGCGAGGCTGAGGGACCCCATTGGTGCATGAATTTGTACATTGAGTCACTAGTATATGTATAACAAAATTGAAAATTCTAAGAAACAATATTTATTTTTACTCTGTTTCATTCATTTGATATTTCTATTTTCTTTATTTCTATTTTATTCAAAATAACCCGGTCTTAACCACTAAGTGAGTTATCCCAATTTGAATACTATGTCCTAAGGAATATGATTTAAGACAGATCACAAAGGTATCACTTCCCAATTTCTTTTACTGATGTTGCATTTCTAGCATTGGAAATCAAGATTTTGGTTCTCTCTTAAAGCAAATGTCTTTGGAAAGGAACTCAACTTTGCTAATATTATGCCTTAAAGTAAATGATTTATTAATTTTTTTCTGGAAAGCCAGTGTGTTAAGGGGGAGAATAGAGAAATGCAGGAGCCTGAAATGTGTTCCTGAAATGGAATAATGGTGAGAAAGATGCTGAGAGAGAGAGAAAGAGAGAGAGAGAGAGAGGATGTGAATCTGTTCTTACAGATGTTGTTATAAGTGTGTGAGACTCCCTCCCACCTCCAGTGACTTTTTACCTAAAGGTTTCTATAGCTGGCCCAAAAGAAAATGAATATTTACTGCTAGAAAAGACCTTAGCGTCTGGCCAGTATGACTCAGTGGTTGAATGTCAACCTATGAACCAGGAGATCATTCTTAGTTCGATTCCCAATCAGGGCACATTCCCAGGTTTTGGGATTGACCCTGAGGAGGGGATGTGCAGGAGGTAGCAGATCAATGGTTCTCTCTCTCATCATAAATATTTCTCTCTCTCTCCTTTCCTCTTTGAAATATATATATATATATACACACACACACACACATACACACACACACACACACACACACACACACACAGATAGATGTATATATACATACAGATAACTAGCTAGCTAGATAAAGAAGAAAAAGAAAAGACCTTAGCATTTCATTCTCTGAATGAGGAGGAAAGAATCCAGAAGAAGGTTAAACTAGGATTGGGAAACAGGACAATCATGCATCATTTGTTAATTCTGTAGATAAGGTATTAACCAGTGCAGCTGGAAGATGGAAGACAGGAAAGGGAGTGGTTTGAAATTACCCGGAAAGCAGGGGAGTGTGGTGTGATTATCTCTTTTAAGCAAGAGGTGTCAATGGACCATCATAAACTCTGGTCCTCAGGTTTAGGCAAATTGCCTAGTCTAGATCCTTACCTTTTGTTACCAAAACTCAATTTCACTAGGGTAATCTGTCCAAACAAATCAATACACAAATTAAGAAAACTGCTTCAGAGGTCATCAATGACTGTATTATCAGGCAGTCAGTATTCACCTACGGGGTCTATAGACTGAAAAAAAAAAGCATATGGGAAAAAGAGCACATACCAAAATGTGTGTGTGTATGTGTGTGTGTGTGTGTGTGTCTGTGTGTGTGTGTGTAGAAGGTCTTTCTCCCTTTTTTGTGAGCATCCCAGGTGGCCAGCTTGAATTTCATCACCATGTTGGGATGTCTGGGCCTCCATGATTTTGTCTGGGCGGAGGTGTCACTTACTAACACTGCAGGTTTTATTTGCACCAGGTCTGTATGTAGACTATGACAATTTCAACCTCAAACTTGAGGTATGAATGCAACACAAACGGCACTCAATGTATGAAGTAAAGAAAATTTAAATGCACCACAATGTATATATTATATTTTATCATATCCCTGACTTCTCATCAGTTGCATAAGACTGCTTTTCTCTGGAAGGACCCATACTCTTAAAAGAAAGATCAATTTTCTCTTATTTAATCCATAGAAGCATTACACATTATCTTCAATTCCAGCCTCAAAAATTGTACTTAACATTTTTTCTTTGTTTGGAATTCTGTGTGGCTGGAATAACCAGAGGAGTTCACCCATTACTCTTTGTCAATTTGCAGAGAAGGAGTCAGATGAAAATATGACCACAATGCTTTCTTCCAAGAATAATAATCACTCAAGTGCCTGAAGAGAAGCCCAGCACAAAGTTCAAAGTATTCCTAATCTCCACAGAAGAGAGAGAGAGGGAGGAAAGGAGGGGGGGAGGGAGGGAGGGGGGGGGGAGAGAGAGAGAGAGAGAGAGAGAGAGAGAGAGAGAGAGAGAGAGAGAGAGAGAGAGAGATCTGTTCTTAACTGCCTGAGGTTGAAGAAGAGACAGGTGTGTGTGACTCCCTCCCATCTCCAATGACTTTGCCATTAGAGCCTTGCATTAGTGCAGGAGTCCTCATGTGTCTTACACTCAGAGAAAGAGAATTTAGTTGGGCTGTTAGATCAGGAATGCCCCTGAATGTTATGCTCTATGGAAAACTTAGCCTTGTCCAATCACCATGTAAAATAAGGCATGACTAACAGATGGCTGTGACCCCTACCCCTCGACACGGATGCTCCTCACTCCACTCCTCTCAGAGCAGAGGTAAATGCTATGTAAGCCACACCTGGCAAGGCTGCAGGCCTGGGGCAGAGACCAGAGCCTGCAGAGGAAGCAATGGACCGCAGTACTGGATCTGGAAGTTCTGAGCCTCTTCCAATGAGGGGCACAGGATACCCATTGAAATCCTTGGTGAGTAACAACACCAGCCCCCTCTTTCAGTACTCTATCATCGCCTCATTGATTCTGCAGTGAACCATACTCTAAGGTTTTACCAGGGGATCTGCTCTGTGAACGTACACTTCTAGTTCTGTTCCAATGGAACAGGTGTGAGAGCTTCAAGGATAAAAGCAAACAAAATGACCACCTGGGGTGTTACACAATGTTAGCATTTTCATCTGATTTCACAATAATCTATATCTACACTAATAAAAATCTGTATCTACACTAGGGTTTTTCTCCCTCACTCCTGGAGGAAAAAACAAAGGTCTACTGCTGGAGGGCTAAGAAATGTCATATCCTGCCTTAGCTGTTTTGGTTCAGTGGATAATACTTCGGCCTGTGGACTGCAGGATCTGGGTTTGATTTTGATCAAGGGCATGTACCTAGGTTGCAGGCTTCTCCCTGGTCAGATCCCAGGAGGCAACCAATCAAAGTGTCCCTTTCACATTGATGTTTCTTTCTGTCTTTCCCTCTGTCTTCCACACACTCTAAAAATCAATGGAAAAATATCCTTAGGTGAGAATAAAAAAAAAGAAAGAAATGTCATATCCTATGAAAGACACATCTTGAAAATGCCTAAAGAAAGTTGTCATTTTTTCGTGGTGAAGGGACTGGAGTCCATGTTAATGAAAACACCTTGGCGGCTTCAGCAGCTGGCAGTGGCAGCAGCAGTGGGGTAATGGGGGTGGTGCCTTCTCCTGATTAGCTGGTCGCCTCCTGCAGAGCAAGGCCAGACTGCAGCTTAGGCCCAGGGAGTGGGTATAAGCCATCAATAGGATATCCCCTGAGGGCTCCTGGACTGTGAGAGGGGGCAGGCTGGGCTGAGGGACCCCTCCTCTACTCCAGTGCTCGAATTTTGTGCACTGAGCCTCTAGTGATAAATAATAAAGAAAAGTGTGGAAAATGCAACCAGCCAACTGCTCAAGAATGGCTAACCTCAGGAGATTGCCTTCCAACCTGTGTGAGATCAGGCTGAAGAGTCCTGGCTTTTATAACACATCCTTCTCATTCCTGGGCTGCAGCTGGTTAAAACACTGGGCCACATACTGGTGATTCCCACCCCACAAGTCCAAGTGTTCACAGAGCATAGTGAAATGAGTAAAGTCACAAATTGAGGTAGGTTTTTCGTAAGGCCCAGTGTATTGCCTGTAAAGGAATTTTTCTTATTTTAAGGTTATGCTTTTACATTTTAGGTGATATAATGCCCTTCTTTTTTAAAACAATGCCGTGGAGAAAATAAGTGGGTATATGTGTGTGTTTGTGTACGTACACATGTCTATATTTAACGTACTTACTCCACAAAGGAAAAGTAAAAAATACTTTGTTTTTTTTTCCGACTCTGGGAAATTACTGGCCCCTGAAGTTTCAAGATCAGGGAGCCACTATTTTGTAGAGTGGTTTTGATCCTATACCACCAGAAGGTCAAAAAAATATTTATTTATTATAAAACTAGAGGCTCAGTACACAAAATTTGTGCATGCTCTGTCTCCAATCTGGGACCCCTTGAGTCATGTACAACTGCCCATTTAAACAGGCAGTTGGATATCCCTCTCACAAACCAGGACTGCTGGCTTCCAACTGCTCACCTGCCTGCCTTCCTGATTGCCCCTAATTGCTTCTGCTTGCCAGCCTGATAACCCCTTAACCACTCTCCTGCCAACCTGATTGATGCCTAACTGCTCCCCTGCTGGCCTGTTTGCCCCTAACTACCCTTCCCTATGGGCCTGGTCACCCCAAACTGCCCTTCCCTGCAGGCTGGGTCACCCCCAACTTCCCTCCTCTGCTGGCCTGGTCACCCCTCACTGCCCTTCCTGCTTGCCTGATTGCCCACAACTGCCCTCCCTTGCAGGCCTGGTCCCTGCCAACTGTCCTCCCCTGTTGGCCAACTTGTGGTGGCCATCTTGTGTCCACATGGGGGCAGGATCTTTGGCCACAAGGGGCAGTCATCTTGTGTGTTGGAGTGATGGACAATCTGCATATTACTCTTTGATTGGATAGGATAGAGGCCTGGTGCATGGGTGGGGGCCAGCTGGTTTTCCCTGAAGGGTATCCTGGGTCAGGGTAGGTGTTCCCTTGGGGCATGGGGTAGCCTGGGCGAGGGGCCTGTGGTGGTTTGCAGGCCGGCCATGCTCCCTGGCAACCCAAGTGGAGGCCCTGGTATCTGGGATTTATTTATCTTCTACAATTGAAACTTTGTAGCCTGGAGCAGAGTCAAACCTTCTGCTCACACAGCCATTGAAACTTTGTTGCCTTAAGTGGAGGCTTAAGGTGTGGGGAAAACTTGGCTTCCTCCATTGCCAGGTGCAACCCAACCCTCCCTCCTGCTCTCTCTGTGGCTGTAGCCATCTTGGTTGGGTTAATTTGCATACACTCTCTGATTGGATGGTGGGCGTGGCTTGTGGGTGTAGTGGAGGTACGGTCAATTTGCATATTACTATTTTATTAGATAGGATAAACTTATTTTAGAACAACTTTAGGTTTACAGAAAAACCATTGGAAAGTACAAAAAATATTCATGAACTCCCTCCTATTTTCCATTTTCACTATTATTAACGTCTTGCTTTAGTGTATGGTAAAATATTACAATTGATGAGCCAACATTAATATGTTATTATTAACCAAAGCCCATAGTTTACATTAGGGTTGACTCTTGGTGCTGGACATTCTATAGGTTTTGATAATATATATAATGACATGTACTCACCATTAGAGTATCACCCAGTATAGTTTTATTGCTCTAAAAATCCTCCCTGTTCTGCTTATTCCTCTTTTTCTCTGCCCAAAACTCTGACAAGAACTGTTTCCATAGTTTTATCCTTTCCAGAATATCATATAGTTGGAGTTGTATAATATGTAGTCTTTGCACACAGGCTTTTTTTTCACTTATCATTTGTAATTAAGTTTTTTCTGTTTCTTTTGTGGCTTGATAGCTCCTTTCTTTTAAATCACTGAATACTATTTTATTGTCAGTTTGTTTACCTATCTTTGGACCTCTTGGATGCCTCCATCTTTTGGCAATTATGAAAAAAGTTTCATCTTAGTCTTCTTTTTACAGTTAAAAATACACAATGTAATATTCTTCTGCTACTCTTGAAAGGATATTCATTATTAAATTTTAGAAAGTACAAGAAACATAAAAAAGAAAAGAAATATTATTAGCAATATCACTTCAAAGATAACACTAATTACTGTGAATAGGTATATCAGTCTGGAAGCTATATCTATGTATACATAGGCTTCAATTTATTTTTATAAATTTGGAAATCATACATATACAGTTGTACCTTGAGATACGAGTGCCCTAACATACGAGATTTTTGAGATACGAGCCATTGAGCGAGCGATTTTTGCTTTGAAATACGAGCAGCATTTGAGATAGGCTGGCTGCACACGACCCACCAGTTTACCTTGACTCAATCGTCTCATAGTTTCCCACGCCTCAAGGTTATGGAACGAATTAAACTTGTACCTCGAGGTACCACTGTATAGTTATATCATACTTGTATATCCTGTATATGTATGATATAATATTTTATATCCTAGTTTTTCCACATTTAACATTGTGTACATATTTTCAAATACTTAAATTTAATTATTTGGGAAGGTGACATTTAAACATACAGAGATTCATTGCATGTTTTAAAAAAGTGGACTGCACGTGTGTTTTTTTTTTTCATTTGACCACTATTGAAATATGATCTCTAAGAAGGCAAGGATATTAGTCTGTTGTTTTGATCACTGATAATCCTTTAGTACATAGAAGAGTACATAACAAGCTCTCCAAAAACATTTGTTGAATAAATGACAAAGTGGTATTTTTGAAATATGTATGATTTTCTTAGCTACTTCTTAGAATCAACACAGACCTTACTTGTGGTGATGGTTATTGCCTGCTAACTTGAGGACCAAGTTTTCAAATACAGTACTTTTAAAATCTTCACCCAAGGATATTTTTCCATTAATTTTTAGAGAAAGTGGAAGAGGGAAGGAAAGAGAGAAACATCGATGTGAGAGAAACATATCGATTGATTGCCTCCTGCACGTGCTCTGACCAGGGTTGAGTTTAGGGAGGAGCCTGCAACCGAGATAGGTGCCCTTGACCGGAATCCAACTCAGGCCTATGTTCTATCCACTGAGCCAAACCGGTGAGGGCAAATGCAGTGCTTTTAAGGAACAGGTTACTGCAGTGGCTTTCTCACAGAGTCAGTAATGAGAATAGCTCTACCACTTGAGAGTTTTGCAGTGACATGCTGCCTGTCCAGCTCCTTCTCTTGAGAATGATGGCCAAGAGTTTGGTGAGGGTTACTAGTAGAGCTCTGTCTTGGGCAGAACAACACTATCTGGATTACACTGGAAACAAGTTTACCTGGTGGTAGTGACACCTTGATGATAGGGTCCCTGCTAGGAAGAACTTCTTCAGAATTTCTGGATGGGAATCATTTAGAGCAACTGGTGTGATTCTTCAAGGCTCTGCCTCCACACAATTTCTGTAGGTGGCCCAGGAAAACAACCTCTTTCTTAACCTTAGCTGACATGAAGTTCCCAACTATGCACTCAAGTGCTGGCATTTGTTTGTGTCCAACCAAGTGCCACATGAGGAGTGGTGGTGACTACATGCTGCTTAGATGGCTGATGGCAGGAAGGTTAAGTTCCCCATGGCAGTGGGCAGACATAGGGAGGCTCAGATTTTAGAGCAAGGACCTGGGGTGGAGGCAGGGAGAGGAATGAGAACTGTCTGAATGAGAAGTTACTGAGTGAAAGGCCTGGAACAGATTTTACTTATAGCTCAGTCTTACTCAAAGGTTAATCCTGGTCAGCCTCTTATTCCATTGAATGAGGTAAGAATTTGACTCAAAGCGGGTAGGGCAAATGCATTTCATTAAAAAGTTACTTAAGAAATTTGTTAATTTATGGTATCGAATTAATTTTTCATTTAAAACTGCCTTCTTTGTATTACAAACTTAAAAAAATTGCTTTCTTGACCTCGCCGGTTTGGCTCAGTAGACAGAGCATCGACCTGTGGACTAAAGAGTCTCAGGTTAGATTTCAGTCAAGGGCACATGCCCAGGTTGGAGGCTCTATCCCCAGTGGGGGGTGTGCAGGAGGCAACCAATCAATGATTCTCTCTCATCATTGATGTTTCTATCTCTCTGTCCCTCTTCCTTCCTCTCTGAAATTAACAAAATATATTTAAAAAATTGCTTTCTAAGTAACAGATTTTTAAAATATCTGAGTAGGCATGTATTCATGGTTACCTCATAACAATATCAAAGATTTCTGAAGATAGAATTTTCATCCAAGATATTTATAGAGTTTCCATTTATTAATCTTCCTTCTGTTTTGCTTCAACACTTTCTTTATGATTTGAAAACTTATTTGGGACTTTTTTGTTGTTAAAAATTTTTAGTAACATTATTAACAATTTTTACTTTATTTATTAATTTGGGCAAAGACCTTAAGGTAAGAGATTGTATGGCTGAAAGTAACTTAGTATGACTCGTCTATCAGGTAAGAAGAAAGAGATAATGTTGAGGAGGAAAACTGTCTAAAAGACCTTGCAAATCATGTGAGGAATACTTGAAGGTTTTTATGAGTGAGTAAGTAAGATCAGACAGTACATTTAGAAAGCACACACTGACTCCCCTGTGGAAAACAATTTGGTAAGGGGCAATTTACAAGGCAAGTATGTCGGTTAGAAGAATGTAGTGTTGTCCAAGAAACAGTTGATGGTGGCCTAAATTTAGGATAGAGACAGTGAGCTTGGAGAAGGTAGATTCATTTGAAAGCCATGATGGAATAATAAATGGCCAGGTAAAATGGATAAAGGATAGAGAGAATGACATTAACTATCTGAGTCTGGGTTCCCCCTAAGGGCAAGTCTGAGACAAGGATTGTGGTTCAAGAGGTTTGTTTTAGAGGTGACCCCAGGAAGTAAGAATGAGGGAATAAAGGGAATGAGTCAGGAAAGGAGGAAAGCCAATTTAAGGAAGAAGAAAATCCAATCAGTGTGCATTGCTGAGCTGTTTATTGCTGTGTAAAATTCGGGGACAATCTTGTGAGAGATCTGCTGAGGAACCATGTTGCAAGCCCCCCAGAAGTCTCCCTTGGAAGACTAGAGACTGGGCCTTCATGCCCAGATTAGTGTCTCTTTGGCTTGTGGAACCTGCAACCTAGGTTTGTTTCCTGACTGGGAGTTGAACTGTGACCTTTTGGTACCTGGGACCATGCTCAACCTATAACAGTGGGGATTGCAACCCATACCACCCTTCTGACATTGTTTCTGTAAATGCTAACTCTGACTAATATGTAGCTTATAGATAAACAGCATCTATATATATAAAAGCTTAATATGCATATTGACCCAGAGAATGGATGTTTGGTTGCTTGCTATGATGTGTGCTGACCACCAGGAGGTAGCATGGGATGAAGGGAGGCCCCAGCTGGTAGCCAGAAGGCTTCGATCTGTTCTGATTGCTGGCCAGGTCTAAGGACCCTACCCATGCATGAATTTTGTGCACTGGGCCTCTAATGTTTATATAAGAATCCTAGGAAGTAAATAGAAGATACAATAAAATCTCGATTTTTCAGACCTCTATTTAATGGACTTCAGATTTAATGGACAAAATTTCTGGTTTATATGTCATATGCTAAAATTAACACAATTAATTTAAAAATGCTTTTAACCAAGATTTGCTTATAATTAAATTAACAGGTTATTTTTTTATTATTACTTCACTGTTTTTTAAACAAATGTAAGCAAATAGGTCATATATTGGAAAAATGCTGTATTAATATCACCAACATAAACAAATATTACATATCTGCAACTATAATCTACATATTTGAATCTAAGAGTCACAGCTTATAAACAAAGTTTGGCAAATGGTTAGCATGTTATCTCAGCTGCATGATGACTGGTAATTGATTCTGTTGTCACATGGTATGACTTTCTGCAGCAGTTTCTTATGGTGTGGGCTGATGTCTGATGTGCTCTAAATCATGCCTCAACCATGTGCATTAGTTTACTTGCAATGACTGGTGAATGCATGCATTTACTAGACCTATTTGGTATAAATTTAACATTACTGTGATACATATAGAAAACTTCTATGTGAAATCAAACTTTTCAGACATACTTAATTTCTTAAATAGGTTTTTATTGATTTCAGAGAGAAGGAAAAAGGAAAGATAGAAACATTGATGAGAGAGAAATATCAATGAGAGAGAAACATGGGCTGGCCGCCTTCTGTACATTCCCTACTGGGGATTGATCCCACAACCAGAGCATGTGCCTTCACCGGGAATTAAACTGGCAACCCTCTGGTGTCAGGGATAATTCTCAACCAATTGAGCTACACTGGCTGGGCCATACTTCATTTTAATTACACAAATGTGTCTACACAATAAAAATAGGTTAACTAATTTGTCAGTTTTTTAACATATATATTCAAAAAAACTATTTTATTATATATGGATGTCTGGCTTTAATGGACACATCTTCACTCAAAGTAGGCCATTATATTGAAGTTTTATAGTTCCAGGAGATTTGCTGACTCCAGAACTATAAAACCATTGAACTGGGATGACTTAGAAGAGGATGACAAAGACCAGGATGACACACACCAAATGATCACTTGACCAGTTTCAAGATCCTTAATAGGTGGACTGCATGTGGAGAATTTTTCAACTCCCTCCCCTTTACTTCCTTGTTCTGCTTAACATCGCTCTCCTTATAAAAACCAGTCTGCACTGAGATGTTGAGATGGACTTTGCGACAAGAGTCCCCATCTTTCAGGTATCTGGCATTTGAAGAAACCACTTTTTCTTCTCACCAGCTTCTGTCTCATGAGTTTGGTTTTTGTGGTGACAGGCAGCCAAACTTGGGTTCCAGTTACAAACCAGTCACACTTCCCAGGGCAGATCAAAGGAACTTTTAAGAGAGAATGTTTTCTGCTCATGGGAATAATGTAATACAGAGTGAAATAATTTATTAGTTTTGTAGGGCTGACATAATGAAGTGCCACACTTGGTAGCTTAGAACAATATAAATATACTGTCTCACACACAATTCTGGAGGCTAGAAGTCTGAAATCAAGTTGTTGGCAGGGTCATACTTCCTCTGGAACCTGTAGGGAATCCTGCCTTGCATCTTCCTGGTTTCTGGTGGTTTGCCAGCAATCTTTGGGATTCCTTGGCTTGGAGCTGCATAGCTCCAATTTCTGTTCCATGATGTTCTCCCCATGTGTCTCTGTCTCCACAAGTCCAGTTTTCTGTAAGGACACTCATCACATTGGATCAGAAACCCACCCTATGATCTCATCCCAACTAATTCAAACTGTAACAACTTTATTTCCAAACCACGTCATATTCTTAGTTACTGAGGGCTAGAAATCCAACATATAGCCTTTTTAGGGACATAATTCATTCCATAATATATACAGTGAAAGCTTGAGAGTGTGTAGGGGATAGGAACATGTAAGTCTAACAGACAAAGTTTTCTGCTCATGGGAATGATCTAGGGCAGAGGGGAAAACTGATGATATAGTGAGAGAGAGGAAGTATAATCATGGGAACAAGGACCTTGGATGAACAAGAGTAATGTATTATACCAGTGGTCTTGGAAAAAAGCTTGAAAAGTTTATTTGCAATACCAGGAGAGAAGGCATGGTTTAAGAGTTTAGATAAAGGTGGGCTGTAGATTTGATGGTGGAAAAAATAATTTCTTTTCTCAGTGTTTATATTTTCTCAGTGAAAAAAAAATGTTTCTGATTTGAAATTCAGATCAATGTTACCATCACAATTAATATTGTTTTAGGGAATTGTGGTACATATTGGAAAAAAAAGAAATATATGAAGGTATATTTGAAACATCCATAAACCTTTATACTAGATACTTTAAGTATATTATTTACTTTAATCTTTATAACCTTATTTTTTTTTGGTGAAAGGATCTTTTTCTCTACATACCATAATGGTTGGGTTAAGTATTAAATATGTTCACATAGTAGTCCAGAGGTTTAGCTATTAGCACATTGCCATGTCAGTGGGTCCTTTGGTCATAGACAGGTAGACAGACCTGAGCAGAGCAAGGAGGATGGGCCAGGAACAGAAAGTCACCAGGGGAGAAAGCAAGGACCTTGCCCCCAGGAAAACCTTTCCTCCCCTAGCATATTGCTGGTTTTGACTTTTCATATCACTGGCCATGTGGTTTGGACCCTCCCCTGACCCTTGGCATGTTGCTGATCATGCAGTAGATCACCTTGGAGGAGGAACAAGGGGCTTCATGTGACTACCACGGGGGCCATTGCATGACCACTCCCTTAAACATTAAACCCTAGAGATAACATCTAGGCCTCAGTTGTGTTTCAGCTCAAGGCCCAGAAAAGCAGCAAAACCGGACAAGCGATGCCTTGGCTGACCTCGGGACTAGCTACACTGATTAATGACCCTCTGTCCTGGCTACAACCAGTAAGTGGAGCCTAGGACCCTGAAAGAGCACACATAGAAAACTGTTGACTATTCTGCTGAAACCCTTCCCTGAGACCTTTTTATAGATAACCCTGGGCAGTTCCCCTTCCTGGGAGCACGCCTGAGCCTTTCCCTTTCTCTTCTTTTTCCTCCCAGGTGTGTGACCTTTACCATTCTCTCTCCTAAGCTCCAAGGGCCCTTCTTTTGCCTCTGTAACTTGCTTCATGAACCCATTTCTTCTACAGTTTACTACCTCTACCTCTGTGACCTTCTAAACAAACTTCCTCTTGTAGTGTAAGTCTTGTATTTGGATATATTTTCACTATTTTGTGCTTGAACTGACAAACTTTTGGTTTGCTCTGCCTTTTATGAAATTGTTATTTTAAAAATCATCTTTCTTTTTCTTCCTATTGATTTCAAAGTTACCTACAGTGATACCTTGAGATACGAGTGCCCTAACATACGAGATTTTTGAGATACGAGCCATCGAGCAAGCGATTTTTGCTTTGAAATACGAGCAACATTTGAGATAGGAGTAATCACGCAGATCAGCTGGCTGGACACGACCCACCAGTTTACTGCAACTCGACCATCTCATAGTTTCCCACGCCTCAAGGTTATGGAACGAATTAAATTCGTATCTCGAGGTACCACTGTATTTGTCACTTTTTAGTGGTTATCTTAAACGTTTTTAAACATACATATTAAAGTATAAATTGAAAGGTAAAAGAAAAAAAGAGTCTTGTCCAGCTGGTGTGGCTCAGTGGTTGAGCATCGACTTATGAACCAGGAGGTCACAGTTCAAATCGCCATCAAGGCACATGCCCAATGTGGGGTGTGAAGGAGGCTGCCGATCAATGATTTGATCTCATTATTGATGTTTCTCTCTCCCTCTCTCTCTCCATTTCTATCTGAAATCAATAAAATATATTACAAAAATAAAAGGAGTCTTGACTGAATTTTTTCTTAACCATGACTCAAGGACTCAAGTACTGAGGTTGCTGAACCAAGATCAGGTTTGACTTCACTGGTCTAACAAGTGGTCCCATTCTCATCACCAACACTTTGCAGTTTGTAATTAGTCAGTACAAAGCTGAGAAGAATAGAATTAAAAAATATATTTTTAAAGAAATATTTAAGGTATAGATTAAAAATCAATTAGTAACTATTTACCAAGAAACAAATCATCTTATCAATATCACTGCTTATCAGTATTAGTCATGTGCTTTAAAAAGAAAGAAACCAAGAAGCCTAAAACAACAAAACAAAAAATTTCTTGTCATTTAAACTTTTAGAGACCTTCATATTATTTTTTTTATCATGTATTTTGGATAATAATTACGTGTTAAAAGAATCCAGGCCAAGAAAAGAAATGCTACTCACCCCCCAAAAAACCCACTCCCAAACAAAACCCATTTAAACAGCTATTAAAGGACTGCAAGTACAAATGCACTGTGACTTTTGGTTTTGCAGTGACCAACCTCACCAGCTGATCAAACACCGATGGCCCTTTGTACTTGAAGGAGGCTTCTTTGCTCACAGCCCCTCAGAAAGCATTGTCTCTTTGTTTTTACCTCTCAAGTGCAGATCAGTTTGTTAGCAGAGGTCTTTTCCATGCTTATCAATCTTTATATCAACAGAAGTTTAAGAATTTGAAATGTATACCACTCTTTATTGTTGGTCTTCATTCTGAATGAGTTAACATTTAAAACCAATTTACTTTTCAGTATTTTGGCTATCTTTCACTTAACGTCACTCCTTACATTTAAGAATATAAATTATATGTGAAGTGTTCTTGTCTGGTTAAGGCAATGAGTTGATTTTCCAAATGTTCATACACTAGAATTTAAATGTCAGATAATAATTCAAGCAAAGCTTATATGACAAAAATAACATCTGTAAGGAGATGATGGCATTTAGCCAACTACATGTGAATCTGGATGATACAGTGAAAACACTGTTATCTTAGATCATATCTGCCCCATAGACCAAATTGTCCCAGATTTCGTCTTCATACTAACTATAGATTAGAGTATAGAGATATTATTTTTGTTGATAGAAGTAGAGCTATACTGAATTCTATAGCAGGAGCATGGATGAATAAAAAAATGACAGGAATCTAAATATTCTCTAATTATATTAAAAGTCAGGCATCTCTGGCCCTGGCCGGTGTGGTTCAGTAGGTTGAGGGTCATCCTATTCTCAGAGAGGTCATAGGTTCAATTCCTGGTAAGGGTATATGCCAGCTTGATCCCCAGTAGGCGGTGTGCAGAAGATAGCTGATGGATTTTCCCCCCATTCTTTCTCCTTTTCTCTGTCTCTCTAAAAATCAATGGAAAATAGATTTAAAAATAAATAGATAAAAGCCAGGCATCTCTATACCTACCCTACTAAATGATTTGATATGATCTGGTCTCTAAGGGCACCCAACCCCCGTCTTTGGTGCTATATCTACAGCAGAGCCCGTGCACAGTGCATGCAGACACTAATGCTATGCATACCTTTTCCTGGTCTGCTGCAGTCATTTTGCTAATCTTACCCTCCAGCCTTGGCCAAGATGGAGCATTAAGAAGCCCTTTCAAGATACAAAGCATAAAGGACAGTAAAGCTTATGAGCTTTAATTTTCTTTCTACATTATTGGATGACAAATTTATTTTGGCTCCAAGTTTATTCCAAGATTTTTCTGAGGTCTTTAAAAATTCAAATCCTAGAATTAAAAAATGATGAAGAATAAAATAGGCAGTGATCTAATAGAAATGACTTTGCATTATAAAGATAAAAAACTTGAATATAATACTAGTAAAAATTTGCTTTGAGTTGACTTTAAAAAAATATTTTATTGATTTTTACAGAGAGGAAGGGAGATGGATAGAAAGTTAGAAACATCAATGAGAGAGAGACATCGATCAGCTGCCTCCTGCATACATCCGCAATCAAGGTACATACCCTTGACTGGAATCAAAACCGGGATCCTTCAGTCTGTAGGCAGATGCTCTATTCACTGAGCTAAACCGGTTAGGGCTGAGTTGAATTTTAATAGATTAAATAGGAAGAAACAACTTAGAGAAGTTACACTTATATTGAGTAAAATATTTGGATTATTCTATTTTAAATTAAATTTTTAGTTTTATTTAGATGTTTTAATGTTTAGATAGTTATATTTTACATGAAAAATCTCTGAAGTAATTATTATTCCTATCCAATATTTTAGATCAAAGCTTACACAGTGGTAGCTACCTGGAATTTATTGGACCCTCTATTTTATTTTAATCATTTGGATTTTAAGGTTTCAGCCTGTCTTTTCCTTTACATGTGGGAGGGTACAGTTACATTTGGAAAGACTTATGTAGCATAAAATTCTGGCCTTGGGATGTTTTTCCTTGCTAAATACTATTTGCAGACTCAGTCCTTGTTCTTAATGTGAATCTGTAATTAACCCTGTAGACAGGAGAAAGAAGGGTTTTTTCCTCAAATTAAAGATCACATGAAATCCAGAACAGGAAAATTTCTCCATGTTCAACATTGGCTTTTCAATAAAAAGGTGTTTATTCTACTTAACTCTCTAACATTTTTACTTCATTGTTGTTGCTATTTTAAAACTAATACTAAAAAACTTAATTGTGAATCATTTTTTCAGAAGTCTTAGAAAATATAAAAAATCAGAAAGAATGTTTTCATTTTCACATTCAGATATGATGAGTGTTGATGATTTTGTTCAGTCAATTCTTTTTCTCTAAGCACATTTTATACAAAAATGAATTCAGGCTCATTTAAAAAATTAAGATTATATCAGCAACACCTTCCTATGACATTTAAACTAATAAAAATTGTACTGAAAGGACAACTGTAGTTGTAGGATGAGAGCTCAAATATATGATAAACCCTAACATTAGTTTGAAAATAAAACAATGTGAAAATTACAGTTTGGATATTCAATTTTATCTTAAAGAATAAAACTAATTGAAAAATATGAAACGAACTAAACACTTAACATATGAAACTCACTGGAATAAGAATTTTTAGGGGTGAAATATGCAGATTTAGGGAATTTTTAGAATTTAGGGTCCATGGGAAAAAAACACAGGGCAACAGAGTTGCAAAAGGGTACATTTCCATAAGACAAGGGAGCAGGGAGCCAGCAGAAGTTACATTTCCTTAAGATAAGGAAACTGGGAGTAGCTAAAGGCCTATATTTACAAAATAAAGAAGGAGGGACTCACATGTTCCATGTGAGGTTTGACTTTTGAGTTCAGGAGTTGCTATAGTGCCCAAATCAAAGGAGAACAGTGGCCAATCAAAGGGATATCGAAGCACAAAAACTGCAGCCTTTATAAAATGAGGTAAAAGAAACTTGGTGGGATACTTTCTGATTCTTCGTCATATATTGAAGAATCCAGGGAAGCCATCCTGCTCAGGGGAACACCGCATGTTCCAGTCCAAAAATCCTGTCTCATCACGTTATCAAAACCATACCATTTACTTCTCCCATCCTTAGTCCTTTCTCCTTGCCTCAAGGTCACAAATGATAGATAATAAAAGATCACATGAAAAGGAAATCTATATGTATTCAGCATTTTTCTGAATTAATGTCATTATAGCAATTCTTCTTTTAGAAATCTAGGTGGCAGTTATAGGACCTTGGAATAAAGCATTTACTTTCTTTGGCTTATATTAACCTTGAAAAGATCCAGGGTGCTTTTGTTTGCATAAATATTTGGGCTTCTTTTAACACGAAATTTTTTTCATATAGAATTTAGCTCTCAAACTGCAATGGAAAATACATTTTCACTTGCAAAAAAAACCATGTTTTAAGTAATTTGAATTGAGAACTATGTTGTGGGATTCCCAGAAGACAACCAAGGCTCACCCGTTGCCCACAAACTTGGAGAAATATGCATCTACCAGATAAGGCATTTCTAGAAATTGTGCTTGGAACATAACATATCCTGGACGTTTGTAAATCTGTTATTTTCTTAGTGTCACCAGACTTTATGTCTAAGGAATCTTTCCTCTATCACAAATAGACGTTGAACTCTTCCCTACAGTTCTGAGGGTATTAGGATATGTTATTTGGGGAAGTAAGTTTCCTGTGCATTCAAATCATTGTCTTTCCCTGTAATATTGTTAGGGGCAGAAATAGAATATTGAGGACTAATTATAATTATGGGAAATATTAATCATGGTTTGTTAACAGTGATTTTTTTTTTCTTATTTTAAAAAAAAAAGCACATTCTAACCTGGCTGGGAGTTGTACGAGGGCCCTGGAAGCTCACCTGGAAATTCAGCCCAAGCTCCTCATCAGGGAGCTGCCTATCATCATGAAAAGATTAACAACCTTGTTTCTGAAACCAGAGGCACCAGCCCTTTGCAAACCCCAAGTCCCCATTGCCTGTAATTTGTAAACATTATACCTATTTTTAGTCCTTTTTGCCTGCTTCCCTATGCTTGCATACCCATTTTTATTTTGCATACCCATTCTTATTCCTTCTGTTACTTCCCCATGTAATCTTTGTCCTTGTATCCCGTATAAGCAGCTGGTTTATGGGAAACAGTAGAGCAGATTTTCGTGGGTGACCTGCTGCTCTCCCATACTGCCGGCTTTATTGGAATAAAACTCATGTATGATTCAACCCTGTCTCTGCTTAACTGGTTTCAAGTAGTGACAGGCAGTCTGGACCCCTTGGTTGTCTAGTTCCCATATTTACCCTGCTTTTATATATTTTTGTGTAAGTCATATTTTACTCCAAGTACATTTATCTACATTAAGACTTTCCCATTAGAACGGATTATATTTATGCATAAAGGCACAGGTACTAAAGTTTATGTTTTCAGGTGTGTGTGCCAAGAATAATTTTCCTCCTTCTGAAACATACCTAACACATACATTCAAACAACAAATAGAACTAGAAAATGTTACAGTTTCTACAAAATTACAAATCCCATCCAAATTAGAAGAAGAAGAAAAAGAAGAAGAAGAAAAAGAAGAAGAAGAAGAAGAAGAAGAAGAAGAAGAAGAAGAAGAAGAAGAAGAAGAAGAAG